>CM049819.1:1693424-1858424 GCA_027422435.1 Schizopygopsis pylzovi
TCAACCCTTCTCATCAGAAGACGCTCCTGACGAGGTGTTAACTTCCGTGGACGACCTGGACGTCTCTGTGAGATGGTTGCAGTTCCATCTTTTTTAAATGTTTGTCCCACTTTTGCTACAGTATTCTGACTGATAAGTAAAGCTTTGCTGATCTTCTTGTAGCCTTCAACTTTCTTGTGTAAATAAATTATTTTCTTTCTCAGGTCTTGTGACATTTCTCTTCCATGTGGTGCCATTGCTGACAGCATGAAATGGGAAGGGGTTTTCTTTAAGTAACACCCTTTTACTGTCTGCTGAACACCTGTGTAATGAATAATTAGACTCACCTGTGGTTGAATTCTTGTTAAATTAGACATTTGTAGTCTAAAATTTAGCTTTGCTCCAGAGACTTTCAGTGGGGTGTACTCATTTTTGCATCAAACTAATTTGAGTAAAACTGAATTTTGTTCTCTAAGTTATATTATTAACCTTACTTTCATGTTATAAGTTAAACAGATGTTATATAAAACTTAGTCTTGTCAACATTTTAGAAAATGTGTTTGTGTTTATTGAGATATTGTTTAAAATGCTACTTTTCAAAGGGGGTGTACTCATTTACACTGAGCACTGTAAATGTAACTGAACATATTACTTTTGTAATGGAAATAATGTCAAGTAAAAGAAAGGTGATCATATTGATTTGATGTGTGTAGCTGTGCCGTGATCTCGAGTGATGCAGCAGCTAACAGAGTCATCTACTCCTGTTCTAATCTGGAGGGACGATACGTAAACGTCTTCTATAATGATTGGTGGCAGTTCCTCTCCGTGTGTGAGGTGGAAGTATACGAGACAGGTGATCAACTCCAATAAACCACTCATTGGTCTCTGTTTTCTATGATTGTTTTCTGTGCAGATGACTTGAGACTCATAATCATGAAATGTGAAAAACATGGCTTCATGCATTAAAGCAGATAGGCCTATTAATAGACCAAACTTAGTATGCACCTGTCCACATCTGCTTGTCTGTGCAAAGTAAATACAATTTTACTTTTCATAAACGATAATAACAAATTGAATGTGTTTATTGTGTTTGCAAGATTCTTCTAAAAAGTTCTTTATGAAGATAATGTTTAACTCCACCGCTAATCTGAGCGACCCGACAGTAACGGACAACGTGCTTAAAGAGGTGAGAACATGATGTTTGTCTCTTATCTCATATTGATTCATCGATATAATACTAATGAATCGTTAATTACAGTTGAAGTCGGTGATGGCTGTGAGAGGAATCACTAACGTGACGCTGAGCTGGTCTCAAACCCCTGAAAAAGTGATGCTCCATAATCAACGTGAAAACGGTGAGTCTGTTCTTACAACCAGCGATTTAATGTGAATCGAGGAGAAATGCAATAAAATGTCGAGGAACATCTGCAAGCTCTGTGATTTTCATTTCTAGGTCCCTGCTGAAGAAGACATCTGGAGCTTCTCTGAGCAGAAACACCCATCATCAGTTTCATTTTCATCATGTTAGATTCATTATATATTCATCTCACAGTTACTGCGAACATGCGATTTTATTAACTCTCTGATGCATCATGAATAATTTTTTTTTTTTTTTTTTACTAAATAAATAAAATAAGTCATTGATACCTGAATCGTGAAGGTAAATGAAAGAGAAAATATGCTTAATGTTTTAATAATTATTTTAATAATTATTATTATAAATAAAAGTATACAAAAGTGAACATAAAATCCTTAAAATGGTGTATTTTTATTTTAGGGATACAATTCTTCATGCATCAGATGGTTAAATAGTGCTTAAGCAATATAAATGTAATATTATTTTAGAGCTTTCTGAGTTTTACATTATTAGTATGCTTAATATCTTATTATTAGAAGTGGTTGCTTTCTTTTTTGTGTGCAGTGATGCTATTTTATTTTACTAGATGATCAACTGTATTTATGCTATGTAGCCTACATTTATGCTGTAAAGATTTACACATTTACAATGTATGCAATTTAATAACTTGGTCTCACTTTATATTAAGTGGCCCTAATGCATGTGTACTTACATAGTAACTAGATGTGTGTGTAATATGTAACCACAGTGTAAGTACACATTGGTACATAGTATCTACAGCTGTACTATTTATGTAACTACACACATGTAACAACCCTCAGAATGGTATGTTTAAGTACAAACGTGTAACAGGACATTGCTAACAACACTTTACTTCACTGTATTTTTATTATATTTCTATCCACTACAACTGCTGTTATCAGGTTGTCACCTAAAGCATTTACTATAAAGATTTACCAATTTCAGCACAATTTAATATCTAGAGTTAGTAGAGTATCTAATATAATATCCTTTGACCTGAGGACAAGCGAATATACTTATATTTTTTCTGCTTTTCAAAGACAACATTAAAAATGATCTGCCATAATCTCACCCATCTGTGTTTCTTTGAATCCCCCAGGACCAATTTCTCTGTCACTCTTACAAACTAATGATGAGGAAGTATTCAATAATGAGTGTTTGTTACTGTAAGATTCAACACATGAACACAAAAGCGATGCATGACCAGAGAAAAGTCAAGTCTATCAATCATTGAACTCTGTCAGCACTGAAGCTGTTCTCTGTGGCTGAAGCATCGCTGCTGGTCATACGTTATACTAATTTAACTGTTCACTACTTTATCTTGTATCTTAAGTGCAAACAGGTAACGTGACACAAAAGTTAAAGCTTTACAAACCAGTCCATGATGGATGTGGAATCTGGGGCCAGTTGCAAAAACTTAGCCTCTATGTTAAGATTGTGTCTTACATGTTGTTATAACATGTTTTGAATTGCAGAATGTTTGACATGTTTTTAACGAGTTTAAAATGAAAATCTGTTGTTTTGTGATGTAACTGACGTGTAAAACAGTAACAAATGGCCCTCAGTCATTACTGAAACTGTCAGGAGACTCTAAAGCTGAGATTGTACAGCAGTGATCCTCTCACCTTCAGGCTCCATGACATTAAAACCACTTTATTTATTGTCCTAATCTCTGCCATATTTCACGTCTTTGTTTGTTCCCAACATTAGAGAGGAATATTTGATAAGACCTTCTCTGTAAGATGAGGGTTATTCTCCAGTGCTGGCTGTTATTATTGGATAACGTAAGACTTTCATTAATAAAGTCAAAACATCAGAGCTGTATGATTTTGCTGAAGATATGAAAGTTTTATAAACTATATGTTTAAACTCATTCAGTCATTTTTATAAACATTTATTTTCTCCCCCTTTTCATTTTTATAAATAGGAAAGTTGCTTTATGTATTTATGTATGAAAGTATTTCAGTTTATGAATAATTCATCACATGAATCTGGCATTGACTGCTTTACAAAACAAATGGAACATACTGCGGATGCTTATTTGCCTTTAACATATGTTTGTTTCTTATGTTGATCTGTCATTAAATATCTTTGGGACAGGGCTGTTTTCTGTTCAGGTGCAGGAAGGTGGCACTGAAGGTTGAGCAACATTTGGATGCACTTGTTTATTTATTTTCACACTCACAGAACTTATACATTTACTCAGCAACAGCTGTCAATAACCTTTCTACATATTTTTAATCAAATTTAAAATAAAATGTATTTAATTAATTTATATCATTTTTGTATAAATGAGGACGTGCACATATTGTGTCAGTTTAGTTAGATTTAGAATTAAAATGATAGTTAAACAGTCCCAGTTTGCTATACTTTTAATAATAAGATCACACATTAATCATATCCTATGACTTTTGATGGACAATAGTCATACATGACAAAAAAAGCATGACAAAAGCATGAATATATTTGTGCGTCTTACCGAATTTTGACACAATTTTTACAAAACAACATACGTCTATACTTCTTTTTGTTATAAAAGTACACTATAGCAGTAAATTACAAACAATTGTACATTCCTACATCAACTCTTTTTAACATTAAGCACAAGCAGGTCCCACACATTATTTTCTCATTCATGCATGGTATTTATCACACTGATGTGTCAATAACTTTTAGTAGTACTGCCCCTTTTTTTGCAATTATTTAGTAGTTAAACAAACACTTTTGTATCAAAATGTAGATTAACATGGAAGGCAAATGGGGCCTTTAAACAAAAGTCTTTAAATGGAACGTACCATTGCACCATTAAGACATCCTTCGTGAATAAACATGACCTTTGATATTTGTATACATACATACTAACACACCATTAGGTCGCATGTGCAATACAGCAATCTCATTGGCTGCTATGCGTTTTGATACTGTCAAATATCAGAGGCTGTGTTTAAAGACTTTTGGCCTTGCTTGCCATCCATAGAATTATGTAGAAAAGGTTCTTCACAGCGATACCAAATAAATATAGATTTTTTGGAACCATTCAGTTAAAGGTTCTTTAAAGAACCATCTCTTTCTTACCTTTTTATAATCTGAAAAATCTTCTTTCACCACAAATAAACTTTTTTGAAACAGAAATGTTCTTTAGATGTTGAAGGTTCTTTATGGAAGCATTTACATGTCAGTTGCTTTGGATCTTCAACAGATCACTTGAGCTGTGTGAAGTCCCCTCCTGCTTCAAATGTTCCACCATCATCCCTGTACCCAAGAAACCAAATATCACAGGAGTTAATGACTACAGACCTGTTGCTTTAACATCTGTGGTGATGAAGTCATTTGAGAGGCTCGTGTTGGCCCACCTGAAGGACAGCACTGGAACCTTGCTGGACCCCCTGCAGTTTGCTTACCGAGCAAACAGGTCTGTGGATGATGCAGTCAACATGGGACTGCACTTCATCCTCCAACATCTGGACAGACCATGCAAGGATCCTGTTTGTGGACTTCAGCTCCGCTTTCAACACCATCATCCCGTACACCCTTCAGAATAAACTGACACAGCTCTCTGTACCAACCTCCATCTGTCAGTGATCACCAGCTTCCTGACAGACAGGCAGCAGATAGTGAGGCTTGGAAAATACACATCCAGCAGCCGCACCATCAGCACTGGAGCTCCTCAGGGCTGTGTTCTCTCCCCACTGCTCTTCTCTCTCTACACTAACGACTGCACATCTAAAGACCCCTCTGTCAAGCTCCTGAAGTTTGCAGATGACACCACAGTCATCGGTCTCATCCAGGAAGGATGCTTGCTTACAGACAAGAGGTTGAGCAGATGGCTGTCTGGTGCCGTCACAACAACCTGGAGCTGAACACGCTCAAAACTATAGTGGACTTCAGGAGAATTTTTTTATTTAATTTACTTTGATTTTCAAACAAAACATCATCTGAATGATAATGGAAACATGAACAATGACTATATTGGATGAAACTAGAGACACATTAATATTACAGGTTATTATTAATGTGTCAGTGGTTGCATTCAACATGGGCAACAGGCAGAACTCTGAAACCGAAAGCGGGATGAAGAGATGTTCCTGCGAATCAGACTTGCTCTGGACAAACAGACATCAAGGCCGTCAAACTATTTACATAGACAAATAAGCATCTGTTAAACATATGTTTTTTTTGCTAAAGTCTTTATCCTAGAGATCCAGTGACAAGAAAAAATATAATCTAATGTTCAGAGGTCAGAAAGTTTTATGAATACCAAACTCCCGATATTCAACAAGGATTAAATTGAACATTTTCTTCATTACAAATTATTTATATTTCAAATAAAATCATTTTTTTAATGGTTTTCACAAAAAAAAAATTACCAACACAATATTTTCAACATTGATAATAATAATAAACATTTATTGAGCAGCAAATTTGCATATTAGAATGATTTTTGATGGATCATGTGACACTGAAGACAGTCAGGCTAAAAATGTATTCACAGAAATAAACTGCATTTTACAATATACTACAGTGCAATTCTTTTTTTATTGTAATGTAATTGTCCAGTCACCAGCTCAGTCACTAAACCACATTAAAGGGGTCCTGTTATGATTTGTCAATTTTGGAATTTTAGTTAGTGTGTAGTGTGTATGTTTAGGCATAAAATATCTACAAAGTTACAAATCTCAAAGGAAGATTTTATTTATTTATTTTTAAATCCCTTTTCAAGAACTAAATGAATGGCTCATTTGGACTGCAGAGTTGTTTTCCAGTGTTTGTGATGTCGCAAAGTGGCCCATTAGAATATCATTAAAATAATTCCCGCCTATGGAAATTCGAATGGTTGCGGGGTGGGGAGGGGCGATGTCATGGTTAGAACCATAGATATGTATGTACACATGGTTAGAACGCTTGGTTTAGTGCATCAGAAAAGTTGACGACGAATAAGTTTTAGCAAAGTTATTACACATGCAAATATGTATGTTACAGTTATGAAAAGTTTTTTTTTTTTTAATTGCTGATAGTACAATACTGGACAATGATGTAATCTGCAGAATTTAAGTCAAGTTAAGTCAAGTCACCTTTATTTATATAGCGCCTTTAACAATACAAATTGTAACAAAGCACTGCACAATATCAAAATAGGCAAATTTTGTCAATAATGTAAAATGACAGGATTTAACACTCAATTATCTGCTGAATGCATTTCATTATTGAATTTAGTAATGGCATTGTCCAGCTCAGTTCAGTTTAAATAATATCTGTGCAATCAGTCGATGATTGTGCTGCAAGTGAAGTGTCCCCAACTGAGCAAGCCTGAAATTTAAACTTCAATTATGAGACTGCAGTGTTTCCCATACATTGATTTATTTGTGGCGCCCGCCACAATATCAAAACTGACCGACACAAATAGATTTTCCAAAAGCCTTTGATTTCGTTGAATAAACATGAGCACTGCACATTTCAAAATCGAAACCTGGTGCAGGTGTTTTATATCACTGTATTTCTGAAGGACACTGACTGTCTTCATAACGTTTTGGATATCATTTTAATTTCATCTTGCATTCAATGTCTGATAAAGCAGCGTTTGTGAGCGGAGCACTGCTGTTTGGACAGCAGTTACCGGGGAAACCTCAATCTCTACTCCAACAGCGCCTCCTGCTGGCAGAGAATCAATTTGCATATATACGCCGCCACAAATCGTGAATTAGCCAAAAAACAACAACAATAGTAGCGTTACCACTCTAATATGTTGTTCCATATCTGTGCGTGCAAAGGATCTGCGCAATCCTCTTGTTCAATATTCTCGGGGTTTGAATCTGGCTCAAATTGATATGGCAATAAAGGGCGGGCAGTACAACACCATCAGCTGTTGGCCAATCACAACGCACTGGGACAGCTAACCAATCACAACACATTTTGTTTTTCGGAAGGCGGGCCTTCATCAAACCCGAAATAAAAGAGCCGTTTGTTTCAGGCTGGGGAGAGAGGTATTGCAATAATGTAAATTATGTGAAAAATGATGTGTTTCTCGAGCATGTTCTAGTACACCCCCAACACAAAATCAAGACTTTGTTAAAGAACATAAAAAAGGACCCCTTTAAGGACTCCATTTCCCAGCATTCCACCTGCTCCACACCTGTACCTGATCCCCTATCAACACACCAGCCAAATTCACCTCATTACCAACCATATAAAAGCAGTCACCTTCTGTTCCCTTATTGTGTGGTCTCGTCGTTGGTATTTCATGCACTACTCACTTGAATCACCGTGTCCTGATCCGTCTTCCAGAGAATCCGCCATCTGTCCGCTCTCTGAGCCCTTGAACCTGGAAAACGAATATTGAACCAAGTTATTATGAGATAAGTCCAATGATCTCTCCTACAATAATTTATTTTCACCTGAGTTTGTGCTTGATGTCTACGAAGCCTCCTTTAGTTTAAGCTACCTGTGGATAAAGAAAGGCTGTTTACTTTCCCGTTTTCTTCATTAAGTTATGATATGCTGAATTCTGAAATTACCTGAATTCCTGATTTGTTTCTGGCTTCAATAAACCTGTTGAACTCATATACATGTCATGTTATTGGTTCTGTGACAGTAATATCACAATTATCTGTTTTTGTTTTATCAAAATACATGTACATAATGCAAACCACGATAAACATATGGTTAAGCACATCTTCATTATAGAGGAGCATGAATGGATGAAACCGTAACTGATCTAGATATGTTTGTTTGGCAAGATATTTTAATACTTTACAATATGCTGTAAATCCACATTAGATGGAGCGCAAAATAAACTACAAACAGAGCAACATCTCTGAACAAAGGAAAGCATGGCTGAAAACTGCTGTAAATATTAGTGTGAATCTAATAAAATAGTAGATAAATGAATGTTGTACATTAGATCCACAGGCTCTTGTAGAGCTTATTCATGGCTGTCTTTCTCTAGAAAAACACTTTCTAGAAAGAAATAGAGAGTATGAATTGCATATGTTTTGTGGAGGATGACATTTAAATGTGCATCGTCTCTCATCCCTTCAGTGACTCTCCTGTCTCTCGTGTTTCAGAGAAACACAGTGTTTGCCTATCTTGTCTTAATTTCTGCTGGATAAATGTGAATTTTCTGCACAGTTGTTACTGTGTACATCTTTATTATCATGTATACTGTGCAAGAACCTGCTAGATGGACTTCTTTCCAGCGATATCACCGAATTGATTACACAGATACTATTTAAACTGAACTGAGCTGGACAATGACATCACTGAATTCAATAATGAAATAACTCAAAAATGTTCCTATTTTGATATTGTGCAGTTGCTAGGTCAGGGAGATAATGACCAGAAATACGTCTTTGTTAATGAGCCAAAGTCCTAGAGAGACGCTCAGACTTACTGCAGACAGCATCAATCAGAGCTGGTCAGCGTGAGGAACGAAGAGGAGAATCGTCAGATCCGGGAGCTGATACCTGCAGGACATTTCGCATACATCGGCCTATTCATAGACGATTACGTCTGGTCCGATAACAGCACGTCTTCATTCAGAAACTGGGATTCTGCTCAATAAATCCTCAGTCACTAGACTTTGAGCATGCAAATTACTACAGACACTACGATGGTTATAATATGATGTCACATCCTGCAGCGTCTTTAAAAAGCATAACTATGCATGTAATACATAAGATATGTAAAAATACGCAATTTATTCCACTTTAATAAAGTTAGCATTTTATTGATCACACATCTTCATGTAAAACAGATTTGCAGTGTGTCCAAACTTTAACTTTGGAACCCAGCAAAATTCGCAGACACTTTTCTCTCACTTCGGAAAAATGGAAAATAATCAAAGTAAAAGTGGAGTGTGACCGCCCATTGGGATTGTACGAATTAGCTACCAATTTACAAAAATGTAAAGTAATTATGGATTGCCATAAGAATGTTTATGTTTAAGATTAATATATGGTTTTGGGGAAACATTTACAAAATGCTGAACTCTTTTGCTGTTTTTTTTCAGCAGTGTGTGCAATGATGTTATTTGAAAAATCTATTTTATCATTGATACCTTGAACACACTGTAATGGCATGTCGTTATTGTGAAACCGTATAGTACAATTAGTTCATACTAAAACAATCCTGAATAAGATATTACGTGCAAAACTGTTATCATGTAAAGCATGTCATAAATATTCATAACATGATTTATACAATTTATTTACTTAATAAAAAAAAGTATAATTCCACAAAGTTTTTGTCTGATTATTTTTATAATAGATTTCTAGATATATTCTGACATTAATTACTCATCCTTATGTTGCTCCAAACCTTCGTTCATCTTCAGAACAAAAAATAAGATTTATTTTTAATGAAATCAACAAGTTGAGAAAACAAAACAAAAATGAGCTGAAGCTGGTTGCATTAAACGTTTAAGTTCTCTTAACTTTTGAATTTTTATTCAAGACAAGACAAGTCTGTCGAACTACAGAAGCACTGAATGACCAGAGACAAGACATGTCTGTCGAACTACAGAAGCACTGAATGACCAGAGACAAGACAAGCCTGTCGAACTACAGAAGCACTGAATGACCAGAGACAAGACAAGTCTGTCGAACTACAGAAGCACTGAATGACCAGACACAAGACAAGCCTGTCGAACTACAGAAGCACTGAATGACCAGAGACAAGACAAGCCTGTCGAACTACAGAAGCACTGAATGACCAGAGACAAGACAAGTCTGTCGAACTACAGAAGCACTGAATGACCAGACACAAGACAAGCCTGTCGAACTACAGAAGCACTGAATGACCAGAGACAAGACAAGCCTGTCGAACTACAGAAGCACTGAATGACCAGAGACAAGACAAGCCTGTCGAACTACAGAAGCACTGAATGACCAGAGACAAGACAAGGCTGTCGAATTACAGAAGCACTGAATGACCAGAGACAAGACAAGGCTGTCGAACTACAGAAGCACTGAATGACCAGAGACAAGACAAGGCTGTCGAACTACAGAAGCACTGAATGACCAGAGACAAGACAAGTCTGTCGAACTACAGAAGCACTGAATGACCAGAGACAAGACAAGTCTGTCGAACTACAGAAGCACTGAATGACCAGAGACAAGACAAGTCTGTCGAACTACAGAAGCACTGAATGACCAGAGACAAGACAAGTCTGTCGAACTACAGAAGCACTGAATGACCAGAGACAAGACAAGTCTGTCGAACTACAGAAGCACTGAATGACCAGAGACAAGACAAGTCTGTCGAACTACAGAAGCACTGAATGACCAGAGACAAGACAAGTCTGTCGAACTACAGAAGCACTGAATGACCAGAGACAAGACAAGCCTGTCGAACTACAGAAGCACTGAATGACCAGAGACAAGACAAGTCT
Source organism: Schizopygopsis pylzovi (assembly GCA_027422435.1). Classification (NCBI taxonomy): domain Eukaryota; kingdom Metazoa; phylum Chordata; class Actinopteri; order Cypriniformes; family Cyprinidae; genus Schizopygopsis; species Schizopygopsis pylzovi. Next base: position 1,704,167 of record CM049819.1, read on the forward strand.
GTCGAACTACAGAAGCACTGAATGACCAGAGACAAGACAAGTCTGTCGAACTACAGAAGCACTGAATGACCAGAGACAAGACAAGTCTGTCGAACTACCGAAGCACTGAATGACCAGAGACAAGACAAGTCTGTCGAACTACCGCAGCACTGAATGACCAGAGACAAGACAAGTCTGTCGAACTACAGAAGCACTGAATGACCAGAGACAAGACAAGTCTGTCGAACTACAGAAGCACTGAATGACCAGAGACAAGACATGTCTGTCGAACTACAGAAGCACTGAATGACCAGAGACAAGACAAGCCTGTCGAACTACAGAAGCACTGAATGACCAGAGACAAGACAAGCCTGTCGAACTACAGAAGCACTGAATGACCAGAGACAAGACAAGCCTGTCGAACTACAGAAGCACTGAATGACCAGAGACAAGACAAGCCTGTCGAACTACAGAAGCACTGAATGACCAGAGACAAGACAAGTCTGTCGAACTACAGAAGCACTGAATGACCAGAGACAAGACAAGTCTGTCGAACTACAGAAGCACTGAATGACCAGAGACAAGACAAGTCTGTCGAACTACAGAAGCACTGAATGACCAGAGACAAGACAAGTCTGTCGAACTACAGAAGCACTGAATGACCAGAGACAAGACAAGTCTGTCGAACTACAGAAGCACTGAATGACCAGAGACAAGACAAGTCTGTCGAACTACAGAAGCACTGATTGACCAGAGACAAGACAAGGCTGTCGAACTACAGAAGCACTGAATGACCAGAGACAAGACAAGACTGTCGAACTACAGAAGCACTGAATGACCAGACACAAGACAAGCCTGTCGAACTACAGAAGCACTGATTGACCAGAGACAAGACAAGGCTGTCAAACTACAGAAGCACTGAATGACCAGAGACAAGACAAGACTGTCGAACTACAGAAGCACTGAATGACCAGAGACAAGATTGGATTATATTAAAAACTGTTACTCTGATCTACGTCTCCGCTTTCTTCCCTCCGGTACAGACACGTGTGTCACTGCTGGTCATTTGTTACCATTTACATTCTGCGTTTCTATAGTTATAAATAGTAATTATAAAAAAATAATGAATTTGCTCATAGGCACCTAATGTATCCATTAGTTTGTATCATCTTCTTCCGCTCTCGAGTCTATGGTAGTCCATAGAACCGCTTGCAGGAAACATGAAATTTGGCACATTACATTTACATATTTAACAGACGCTTTTATCCAAAGCGACTTAGTGTATTCAGGTTATACATTTTTTTGTCAGTATGTGTGTTTCCTGGGATTTGAACCGACAACCTTTTGCGTTGCTAACGCAATGCTCTACCACTGAGCCACAGGAACATAGACAAGCACATAGATAGAGGACATTAACATTAACCTTAACAAGTTTGCAATCTCTACCTCAAACCCTCTAGTGCCACCAACATTTCAAATTTGCACGTATGTTTATGCTAATAACTTTGGAAACAAAGTTTAGAAGTTAAATTATTTTCTTCCTCCGATTCCTTTGCCCATTGGCTTAATTTATCTGTGTTAGCCAGTTTGGGCTTTGGCTATTTTTATTTATTTATTGTTGATTGTTTATTTATTGTAAAACATAGACTGCCTGCAATATCTGTATACAAGCCAGGGTTTGTATTATATATATATATATATATATATATATATACAGTGCTCAGCGTAAATGAGAACACCCCCTTTGAAAAGTAAAATTTTAAACAATATCTCAATGAACACAAAAACCATTTCCAAAATGTTGACAAGACTAAGTTTAATATAACATCTGTTTAACTTATAGGAAGTGCACCAGAACCATTATTAAGCTGTTTGTTACAAATTAATAACACTGCTCCATGTGTCTGAGAAAGATTCACACAGTCCATAAGTGGATGAGCATCTAGGTTGCACTTCCACAGGACTCCATATACGCGTATTGCACTTCTCATCCTTAAATACAAAAAGTAGGAATATCCAGGAAGATTGTAAGGTGATTTTTAATTGTGTCTTAAAATGCAGTTTTTTTACGAACACATTAGCATTGGCCATGCTTTCATTAGCCATGCTTTCATTATTCATTGCGTAACAAGTGAGACGTCGTAGTCACAACGAAATGGGGATCCAATAGGAGGCTTTATTTAAGGAATGAAGTAAATAAAAAACAAAGTAACAGTCCAGAGATCAAAATAAAAGAAAGGCCAAACATGGAAACTAAAGTCAATAACCAGCCCTGTGAACCTGTGTGTGTGTTGTATTTATGGTGTGAGTACTAATTAGGTGATGCGAGACAGGTGATTGCAGTCTGTGATGAGTCCGGGCAAGGATTATGGGAAATGGAGTCCAGGGGGATGTAATAGGCAGTGTGGTGTGAGAGTCAATGAGAAGGGAGAGCGACTCTGGTAGCAATCGGCCGGAAGGCCACGGACCGGATTCGTGACACATTGTTCTTTCTTTGTGCTTGGCCAATTAATTGCTGCCTGCAGCTATATTTTATCTTGTGTTCAAATGCTTGATTAGAAGTTCGAACAGGTAACACAACTCGTTTCTGCACATGCAAATGGAACAAATATTTTAAAGCTTTACAAATTTTCCTAAACTATTTCACATGCAAAACTTAGAAAGCCATTTACATAGAATTTTTTGATTTATTTCAGTATAAAATTGTAATTCAGAATATAGAGTCATAAACAAGAATAATAGAATATCCTGAATTTCATTCTATTATATATTTAATTTCATTATATTATATCTGTCCGGTAAAGAAACCGGTCCATGTTTGATTGGGAATCTGGTCTCTTAGAACTCAAGCTCTCCATACGCCTCTTAATCCACATTTCCCTGCCGTGTGACGTCACACAGTGTGACAAACAGTAAGAAAACCAGTCATCTTTAGGGTTGATCACCAGATTTCAAACTGACAGTAGAATCACTTCATCATTGTGCTGATCCAGATCATACAGACTTCACACAACAGGACAGGTCAGTTCAGTCAATTTGTTCTAAAACAGATATAATGAGTGACAACAGCTTTTGATTACAAGACATCTGAATGTCAAAATAAAACCTTGAAATGCTTTTATTAATACAACTCTAATAAAAAACTCAGAAAAAAGTTAAGCCAGTTTTAATAATTTCATTACAGTAAATGTTATAATATATTTACATAAGTTTAGTGATCTCTGAACCCCAAACCATCCCAGACCACACCAACATGATGGGGATCATCCAGTGCTGGCTGTTATTACTGGGTAACGTAAGACTTTCATTAATGAGAGTAAAGACAATCTAACTCAGAAATAATACGATTTATAAATTAAATTAAACACATTTCTCTTTGCTTTTTTATAGAAATTAATCCATTTCATTCATCAGTTTCAGTTTATGTACTTTGAATATTATATTTAAACTTTTGTGCATCAGTAAATAATCAATCACATGAATCTGGCATTGACTGCTTTACAAAGCAAATCAAACATCATTTGGATGCTGATTTGCCTTTAAGATATGTATTTTTCTTATGTTGATCTGACATTAAAATCTATTTTGCACAGGGCTGTTTTCTGTTCAGCAGCAGACAGGTGCCGCTAAAGGTAGAGTCACTTTTTGATGCAGCTGTTTAGTTTGTTTTGGGCTAAATTAAGTTTATTTCTTTCTTTCTTTTTCCTAAAATGTTGTGGTTTTTAAAAAATGAAATAAATTGATATAATAATAATTTGAATTACATATTTACATATTCAAATGTATGTATGACTTTACAATAGTGGTTCTCATACTGGGGTACGCAAACAAAATACAAAAATATATTGTTAATTTAAAGGGGTCATCAGATGCCCATTTTCCACAAGTTGATATGATTATTTAAGGTCTTAATGAAAAGTCTATTACATACTTTGGTTAAAATGTCTTAATGGTAGTGTAACAAACACTTTCTTTGCTCTGTTTTCCATAGCCATTCTAGTCTATGTTGCTTTAAATGCTAATGAGCTCTGCTGACCCCGCCCCTCTCTTCCGTGGTGTGACGAGCAGACTGGCTAACTAGCACATTATTAGGAAAGGCGATTTGCAAAGATTCATAAAAAAAAACTTATACTTCTTCTGTAGATAAAACTGCATCACAAATGATTCGCGTGAACAAACGCATTTAGGCAGATCGGGGATCATAGCATTCCCTTAAAAACTAAAGTAACCTTAATCCTCTGCGTCTTCAGCGGCTCAGATGTCGGGAGTAACTGACGACTATACTCATTACTCATTATTACATCCAACAACAAAACGCCTCAATCACTTAATCAGAAAGTCCTTCAGACCCTGTTTGAGTTGATTTATCTGCCTTTCTCTGCAACCAATAACCTAAAGAATCAGACAGCATTTTCTACGAAAACAGACATTTATAAACTTATGTTAGTGGTTTGTTATACTGGGTTATTTTAGCTATTTGTTATTGCCCATTACTAGTCTTGTAGTGGACAATCTGTGTAAGTTAATCTACATAAAACATGTTGTCTTCATAATCTTTAATCAAATATGAAAACGGCTGAGATAGAGATGGAAAGGTTGTGATTTAAAATAAAGACCTGGCCTGCCTCCATTCCTTCCTATTCAATATTACCTTCCAGACAGAAATACATCACAATGCTGGATACCGCATGTTGAAGATTTTTTTTCTGCAAGCCACTTCCTGTTTTCAGTAGTTAATGGTGGCAAATCCCAGCTTAAAGCAAGATATTCACTTGGTAATGCTAAACATCTGTCAAATCCCTTGGCTCTCCAAGCTATGAAAAAAGACATTAAATATTGTTTCATAAATTGTGATAATTGTAATTTAAAGAGGCAGAACAAAAAGTACTGTGATAACTTCAAGTACAATTAAATTAACTAGAGAAACGATATCTGTGATGTCTTGGTCTGGGCAGTCTTTCAGGTCAATGGTGGCTGGCTCGTCATTTACTTTACTTTTAGTCATTTAGCAGACACTTTTATCCAAAGCGACTTACAAATAAGAAAAAGTAACTAAAACTATAAGTAAAACATTTATAAATACTATATATACACACATTTAAGACCATAAATAAATTAAATAAAAATGACAAATGCATACAACAACATTTTAAAACTAAACATTTAAATGAAAACAAAAAAGCTAAAAACTATTCAAAATATTAAAACCAAAAAAAAGGTATAATAATGATTCTAACATAACAATAAGCCAAGCAGAAGTGAAACCAGTAGTAGGAAAGAGGAGAAATAAAAAGCTATACTTATGTCCCTCTCCGGTGGAGTCGTATGATAGAGTCGATGGTCTTTACACTCTTCGGTCTTCTCACGACGGCTGTCGCTGTATTCTAACCTTCTTTATACCCGTCTAACAAATCACTACTTGAATTCAGCTGGACACACTTTCCTGTTAATCACAACAAACTGACAAGATACGATACAGTACAAGATCAAACGTGATTTCAGCAAGTCTCATTTCCTAGTAGAGGACTGAAGATGGATCAGCCCTGTTAGCAGTGAAGCTCCATGAATACACGAGTGCCCAATCATTCGGCCAATGACCCTAAAAAGATCACTGTCCAGAAGAACTCATGATGAAGATGGCACCAAGTGACCCTCTTCTTATTGCATCCAGCTGCCGCTGATCACAGCGTGAGTATAAGTAGGCAGTAGGTGCATCGTATATTCAGTATTTCACTCCTGATTTCTGCTGAACGAGTGAATTCAACGAGTTGAGAACGCTCTTCGGAAGACACTCGTGCTGGTGGTACAGCGCTACTGCGGTTGTGGTTCTTCCCGTGTCAAGTGGACTGCACACATCAGGCTGCACTACCCCCTGTTTGTGTTGCAGATGACCATCTCCCCTGTGCGCTTCAGCACGCTAAGATAGCTTTTTCCTTAAAAGAGCATTCACAGGTGCATCTTTTTTAAAGACGATGTTGCATCTGGCAACCTGGGCATGGAATTCCTGGATGACCTACTATATTTGCCAGAATCTACTAAATATAACTCAAGTACACTGAAATCAGTACATAAGTTGAGTCTGGAATGGCATACTACCACTGATCTAAAATAGAAATTATATATTATTACATTATATGTAGATCAGTGCATGCTACCATACAACTCCTTGCAGTATGCAATGCGTATACTGTATAATGTGTTAGAGCATGGGTGTCAAACTCAATTCCTTTAGGACCGGAGCCCTGCAGAGTTTGGATACAACCAATGCTTAAAGTGAAAAAAAGAAGTGCCGGTACTCACCCCCACCCCGTATTTAATTATTAATTTATTTACTTATTTATTTATATTAAATAAATAAATACTTTTTAATCATTCACAATGTATGTATAGTGCCACAATCAACCAATCAATCAATTTTTCAATACAAATTAGCACAAGTCAAGCTGTAATACCAAACAGGACCACAGGAGACGCGAAAGACCACTACACCTCCTGCCTTTAATATACGGCTCCATTCAGAATCACTAAACCTCTGACCAGCATTCATTATAAACACTCTTGCTTTTAAGCCAAATACTAATACACGTAGTGACGTAAGTCACTATTCTCTCTGTAATCACTGATGAAATTGGTCATGTTTTCTCTGCATTAGCGCTGTTTTGAGCACTGTTTGACTTCGTTCACTGGATCCTTGGACTTTCAAGGAGTTTACGGTTTAAAATAATGTGATTGCAAAAGCCTGCTTCGTTTCATTTTAAGATTTGATTTCCGTTATAAAGAACTGATTCAAATTAGTAAGTACTGATTCAAATTAGTAATCAAAAATGTATTATTCTTCTACAACTCCGCATGTCTCCCCTTAAACCGACTCCCCTTCTCGCACACCACATAATGAAGTAGACCGACTCTGCTTACGTTCATTCACGTGATTGGTCGAGATGAAAGGTGATCCCGCCTGGGTAGTGTGCTTTACATAGTCTCTATATAATTTCTAATCATATATGGGATCATATAGCCTAACCACCCAGACCCTGATGATTTTACTCTGAGTACAACATGTCAGAAGTGCCGGTACGCACAAAAAAGTACAGGTACTCTAAAGGCTAAAATATAGACGTGTCAGTACTACATACCGGTGTGTACCGGCCCACTTCAAGCACTGGATACAACTCTAATTAAACACACCTGATCCAACTGATCAAGTCCTTCAGGCTTAATTGAAAACTGCATAGTATGTATGTTGGAGTAGGCTTGGAACAAAACTCTGTAGGGCTGCGGCCCTCCAGGAACTGAGTTGTACACCCCTGTGTTAGAGACTTGATTTCGGGAGGGGGGATGGGGCCCATTATTGGACGCAGTCCGCAGTGAACCGCCTGTGGGAGACGTATTGCAACATCACTGCACGACTTCTATGTGTCGCCGATTTTTTCGTACACTCAATCAATACAATATTACTAACTATAAAGTTAAAACAGCTCACTTCACATTTATTTCGGAAACATGAAGATTGATTTTACCATAGATATTAAGGGGACTGAAGCGATAATAACATGGCTGACTGAGATTAGATTCTTGTACCCCACCAAATGTCCGTCGATCTGGAGCACATTCAGCCGTAGGTTGTTGGGGAGGTCCGGTTGTCAATAATGATGAACTGTGCTCCAGGGCATCGGCAGCGTCACGTAAATGTTTTGTAATTTAATTCCTGTCCATTTTGTATGAAGAAACTCAGACAAGTTACTCAACAGTGGAAGAGGTACCCAGTTCCGCCTTAAAGCTCCGCCCACACTAGTTGATTGGCACTCCTCATTTGCATTTGATTTATCAATGGCCGTTTTCGGTTTCCGTTTGAGCAAACAATCTGAGCATTTGATTTGTCATTGCGATGTTGGTTTGAGCATTTGATTTATCATTTGAAATGTCCAGTTGAGCATCTGATTTATAGTTTGAGCATTTTATTAATCATTTAATTATGATTTAATTATTAATCATTTATTAATCATTTAATTATGAGGTTTATACTGAGTTGATCATGAAAATTAAATGTCAAATGCATTTGATTTCTCATTTGGGTAGTTGTTTTGTGAGTTTGATTTATTATTTTGATCTTTTTAGGCATTCTAATTGTGTTAGGAAAAAACTTTCATAATTTACTGCAATTCTCCAGCTTTGATCCTTGGAGAGCCTTTGGCCACTCAAACTCTCCTCCTTGCCTTGCTTTAAGAGAATATAGACACATGCCCTCTTCCAGACACAAATAACCTCAATCATAGGCGGAGGGTAAACCAACTCCAGGTTAAGGCTAAAGTTGTCTATGTCAGTGCAGTCTATTAACTACATACATTATAAGCTTGTCTTTTTAGGCAAGTACCAGATATGGGTGTAATATCATACAATATTCTAATACAACTGAATTTTAACATTATTGCAATGTGATAAAAACACTGTAATTTAGGCTACTAGTTAAGATTTCCATGGTTTATTCAAACAGTGAGTAAATTATAAAGCGAGCCAAGAAGATTGACATTATCAAACATTATCTCTGACTTCAGTCCATCACGAGTTTAAGCACTCTCTAAAAAAACTCCTGTTATCATCACTGAAGTTGCCTACATCATGAAATTAATTACATACATAGTGTACAAAATTCCCCGCCTCACGCATGTAGCTGCAGTTCTTTCTAATCGAAGAATTAGGCCCTCTGAGTTCCAACCAAACCAACTTAGCACAGAATATCCCACACATAGGCACATCTGCACTTTCTTATTTATGATGAATTCGCAAGAGTGCAGCTGAACTAAACTCAACTGATCTGAAAGCCTTTGATTGGCCATTGTATTCCTAAGCTCAACAGGATCGTGTGTAATTGGTTATAATGATCAATGCAGAAAAACATAAAAAGAAACATGATTCAATATTGAGAAGCTCTAAATGTAATGCTGCAATGAACACTTTTCGCTCAACTTTACTTTATTCAATACAGCCGTCACAGATTTAGTTTAATTGTGAAGGGCATTTTTTGTCCCAAATGGTTGTTAAATGGATGGTTGGCTCCCACCTGCAGAAACACAGATTGCCACTTATGCTAATGTGTCAATAACTTTAAGTAGTAGCTACTGCACTTTTTGTAATTATTTATCAGTGAAATTACCAAGTATGCGTTAAAATACGAATTACACAGAATTGCAGAACATGGGATATTATGTTGATTTTGCAGAATATGCGAAAACCTGTAGGACAGGTGCATAGGCTACGCATATTTAACACTGTCATTTAAAGCTAATATTAAATGGAAATTAGATTAAAGGAGTCGCTTCAAACCCCTGTCTGGCTCCTCATCAAATTAACTTGCCTTTTTCAGAAAATCTGGCACTAAAGGGAACTGCCACACAATCGACAACAGACTATTCTCAGTCCGCGGAGCGCGCCATCGATGGTGGCAAGGATTTCTCTTCATCATCTAGTTCTTGTGCTACAACCAGCTCGCAACAGCACCCGTGGTGGAGGCTGGATCTTCAGGCTGCATATCAAGTGAACATAGAGGTCGTCTACAGATATGACAGCTTTCCAGGAAAAATGAAAAATATTCAGGTTAAATTTGGAAACTCTCTGCTGAACAATGGAAACAACAATCCCAGGTGAGATGCTTCAGATGAGTTTGGTGTACCGACAGATGCATTATGACATTAGATGAGCTACCGAAAAGACCAAGCTTATCACTGCTTTGACCTCAAGTAAATCAAGTCAAATTGCAAGAGCATAAATAAATGCATACACATATATATATATGTATATATATATATATATATATATATATGTGTGTGTGTGTGTATGTATGAGTGTGTATATATATATAATATTATATATATATATATATAATATATATATATATGTATGTGTGTGTATATATACAGTGGGGCAAAAAAGTATTTAGTCAGCCACCAATTGTGCACGTTCTCCCACTTAAAAAGACGAGAGAGGCCTGTAATTTTCATCATAGGTATACCTCAACTATGAGAGACAAAATAAGAAAAGCAAATCCAGAAAATCACATTGTAGGATTTTTAAATAATTTATTTGCAAATTATGGTGGAAAATAAGTATTTGGTCACCTACAAACAAGCAAGATTGCTGGCTCTCACAGACCTGTAACTTCTTCTTTAAGAGGCTCCTCTGTCCTCCACTCGTTACCTGTATTAATGACATCTGTTTGAACTCGTTATCAGTATAAAAGACACCTGTCCACAACCTCAAACAGTCACACTCCAAACTCCACTATGGCCAAGACCAAAGAGCTGTCAAAGGACACCAGAAACAAAATTGTAGACCTGCACCAGGCTGGGAAGACTGAATCTGCAATAGGTAAGCAGCTTGGTGTGAAGAAATCAACTGTGGGAGCAATTATTAGAAAATGGAAGACATACAAGACCACTGATAATCTCCCTCGATCTGGGGCTCCACGCAAGATCTCACCCCGTGGGGTCAAAATGATCACAAGAACTGTGAGCAAAAAATCCCAGAACCACACGGGGGGACCTAGTGAATGACCTGCAGAGAGCTGGGACCAAAGTAACAAAGGCTACCATCAGTAACACACTGCGCCGCCAGGGACTCAAATACTGCAGTGCCAGACGTGTCCCCCTGCTTAAGCCAGTACATGTCCAGGCCCGTCTGAAGTTTGCTAGAGAGCATTTGGATGATCCAGAAGAGGATTGGGAGAATGTCATATGGTCAGATGAAACCAAAAATAAACTTTTCGTAAAAACTCAACTTGTCGTGTTTGGAGGAGAAAGAATGCTGAGTTGCATCCAAAGAACACCATACCTACTGTGAAGCATGGGGGAGGAAACATCATGCTTTGGGGCTGTTTTTCTGCAAAGGGACCAGAACGACTGATCTGTGTAAAGGAAAGAATGAATGGGGCCATGTATCGTGAGATTTGGAGTGAAAACCTCCTTCCATCAGCAAGGGCATTGAAGATGAAACGTGGCTGGGTCTTTCAGCATGACAATGATCCCAAACACACCGCCCGGGCAATGAAGGAGTGGCTTCGTAAGAAGCATTTCAAGGTCCTGGAGTGGCCTAGCCAGTCTCCAGATCTCAACCCCATAGAAAATCTTTGGAGGGAGTTGAAAGTCCCAAAACATCACTGCTCTAGAGGAGATCTGCATGGAGGAATGGGCCAAAATACCAGCAACAGTGTGTGAAAACCTTGTGAAGACTTACAGAAAACGTTTGACCTCTGTCATTGCCAACAAAGGGTATATAACAAAGTATTGAGATGAAATTTTGTTATTGACCAAATACTTATTTTCCACCATAATTTGCAAATAAATTCTTTAAACATCCTACAATGTGATTTTCTGGATTTTTTTTCTTATTTTGTCTCTCATAGTTGAGGTATACCTATGATTAAAATTACAGGCCTCTCTCATCTTTTTTAAGTGGGAGAACTTGCACAATTGGTGGCTGACTAAATACTTTTTTGCCCCACTGTATATATATATGTGTATGTGTGTGTGTATATAATATATGTACATATATATGTGTGTGTATATAAAATATATATATATATGTGTGTGTGTGTTTATATATATAATATATATATATATATATATATATACATAGTGTATTATATATGTGTGTGTGTGTGTGTGTGTGTGTGTATATATATATATATATATATATATACACACAGTGCTCAGCCAGCGTAAATGAGTACACCCCCTTTGAAAAATACAATTTTAAACAATATCTCAATGAACACAAAAACCATTTCCAAAATGTTGACAAGACTAAGTTTAATATAACATCTGTTTAACTTATAACATGAAAGTAAGGTTAATAATATAACTTAGAGAACAACATTTTCAGTTTTACTCAAATTAGGGTGATGCAAAAATGAGTACACCCACAACAAAAACTACTAAATCTAGTACTTTGTATGGCCTCCATGATTTTTAATGACAGCACCAAGTCTTCTAGGCATGGAATGAACAAGTTGGCGACATTTTGCCAGATCTATCTTTTTCCATTCTTCAAGAATAACCTCTTTTTAGAGATTGGATGCTGGATGGAGAGTGATGCTCAACTTGTCTCTTCAGAATTCCCCCATAGGTGTTCGATTGGGTTCAGATCAGGAGACATACTTGGCCACTGAATCACTTTCACCCTGTTCTTCTTCAGAAATCCAACAGTGGCCTTAGATGTGTGTTTAGGATCATTGTCATGTTGGAAAAGTGCACGACGACCAAGGGCACGGAGTGATGGTAGCATCTTCTCTTTCAGTACAGAGCAGTACATTTGTGAATTCATGATGCCATCAATGAAATGCAGCTCCCCGACACCAGCAGCACTCATGCAGCCCCACATAAGGACACTGCCACCACCATGTTTCACTGTAGGCACCATGCATTTTTCTTTGTATTCCTCACCTTTGCGACGCCATACAGTTTTGAAGCCATCAGTTCCAAAAAACATTTATCTTGGTCTCATCACTCCAGAGTATAGAGTCCCAGTAGTCTTCATCTTTGTCAGCATGGGTCCTGGCAAACTCTAAGCGGGCTTTTTTGTGCCTGGGCTTTAGGGGAGGCTTCTTTCGTGGACGGCACCCATGCATGCCATTCCTCTGCAGTGTACGCCGTATTGTGTCACGGGAAATAGTCACCCCAGTTTGGCTTTCTACTTCTTTAGATAACTGCAGTGAACTTGAATGTCGATTTGGTTCAACCCTTCTCATCAGAAGACGCTCCTGACAAGGTGTTAACTTCCGTGGACGACCTGAACGTCTCTGTGAGATGGTTGCAGTTCCATCTTTTTTAAATGTTTGTACCACTTTTGCTACAGTATTCTGACTGATAAGTAAAGCTTTGCTGATCTTCTTGTAGCCTTCACCTTTCTTGTGTAAAGAAATTATTTTCTTTCTCAGGTCTTCAAGGTTCTTTATTATTCTTCACATACACAATCATACAGGGTATAATCAGTAGTGAAATGTAAGTCAGGATAGGTCCGCTCAATGGACAGTGCAAAAAATAAAAAATAAAACAATGAAACATAACACAAGAGAATATATATATATATAAATATAGGTGAGAATAAAAATAGGAACAAATAATAAAATAAAATAAGGAGTAAAATGTGCAATACAGTATACTGTGGATTAATAAATATTAATATAAACAGGGATTTTAGCAAACAGGTTGTACCGGGTATGTACACATAGCAGCAGTGCGGATGATGGAGAATAATGGATGTTTTTACAGTTTATTAAATTGAGTCCTGTAGATGTTATGATGTTATGTAGATGTTATGAGACTGAGTTTAGGAGCCTGATGGCCTGAGGGAAGAAGCTCCTCCTAAGTCTCTCAGTTTTTGCCATCATGCTCCTGAAGCGCTTGCCAGATGGCAGTGAAATGAAAAAATGGTTACCAGGGTGATTCGAGTCCTTGATAATTTTAGCAGCTCTGCTTTTGCAGCGTTCGAGGTAGATGTCCTGCAGAGAGAGGAGAGCAGACCCTGAGATGCGCTCAGCTAAGCGCACGACTGGAAAATGTTTTTGTGTTCATTAAGATATTGTTTAAAATGTTACTTTTCAAAGGGAGTGTACTCATTTATGCTGAGCACTGTATATATATATATATATATATATATATATTGTTTATCATATTGGTGGATCCTGAGTTTATATTATACAGTTCAAGTTTGGTTTCCTTAAAAAAAGAGAAATAAATATATATTTCTGTATTTATTTTACACATTATGTGATTGTACATGTGTTCATAGCTGCTTGCATATACCTCTGATACCCTACATTAATCTTTACATCCGAAAAAGGAAAACATATTAGTGTTTAAGATAAATGTAGATAATTAAATGTAATGTATTTTTATGTTAATATAAACATTAAGCTTTTTCCTAACTAAATATATATTTTGATGTTATAACAAAAATAGTTAAATATAAAAAAAAAAAAAATGCATACAGATGTTTTAGCTGCCAAACTACTTGAAATCTGAAAAATATGATGTATTCTATTAAATAACCATCATAATAAAGATGGTAAAATAGACCACATGATGAAGAAGATGACTTATACAGACACAAACTTACAGAATGACTGCTGCTTTTTAAAGCTGAAACACTGAATAAGCCTTTTAGGTGTGACTCAGTCATATGTCCCCATCTGAAACCGTGCAGAAAACTGAAAGAATTACAAAAAAAATTTAGGGAAGAAGAAGAAAAAAGGATAATTTCAAGCCTTAATGAAGCATATGAATGGTTGAATCTTCTAGGTCAGGGAGATAATGACCAGAAATACGTCTTTGTTAATGAGCCAAAGTCCTAGAGAGACGCTCAGACTTACTGCAGACAGCATCAATCAGAGCTGGTCAGCATGAGGAACGAAGAGGAGAATCGTCAGATCCGGGAGCTGATACCTGCAGGACATTTTGCATACATCGGCCTATTCATAGACGATTATGTCTGGTCCGATAACAGCACGTCTTCATTCAGAAACTGGGATTCTGCTCAATAAATCCTCAGTCACTAGACTTTGAGCATGCAAATTACTACAGACACTACGATGGTTATAATATGATGTCACATCCTGCAGCGTCTTTAAAAAGCATAACTATGCATGTAATACATAAGATATGTAAAAATATGCAATTTATTCCACTTTAATAAAGTTAGCATTTTATTGATCACACATCTTCATGTAAAAGAGATTTGCAGTGTGTCCAAACTTTAACTTTGGAACCCAGCAAAATTCGCAGACACTTACGGTTTCTCTCACTTCGGAAAAATGGAAAATAATCAAAGTAAAAGTGGAGTGTGACCGCCCATTGGGATTGTACGAATTAGCTACCAATTTACAAAAATGTAAAGTAATTATGGATTGCCATAAGAATGTTTATGTTTAAGATTAATATATGGTTTTGGGGAAACATTTACAAAATGCTGAACTCTTTTGCTGTTTTTTTTCAGCAGTGTGTGCAATGATGTTATTTGAAAAATCTATTTTATCATTGATACCTTGAACACACTGTAATGGCATGTCATTATTGTGAAACCGTATAGTACAATTAGTTCATACTAAAACAATCCTGAATAAGATATTACGTGCAAAACTGTTATCATGTAAAGCATGTCATAAATATTCATAACATGATTTATACAATTTATTTACTTAATAAAAAAAAGTATAATTCCACAAAGTTTTTGTCTGATTATTTTTATAATAGATTTCTAGATATATTCTGACATTAATTACTCATCCTTATGTTGCTCCAAACCTTCGTTCATCTTCAGAACAAAAAATAAGATTTATTTTTAATGAAATCAACAAGTTGAGAAAACAAAACAAAAATGTGCTGAGGCTGGTTGCATTAAACGTTTAAGTTTTCTTAACTTTTGAATTTTTATTCAAGACAAGACAAGTCTGTCGAACTACAGAAGCACTGAATGACCAGAGACAAGACATGTCTGTCGAACTACAGAAGCACTGAATGACCAGAGACAAGACAAGCCTGTCGAACTACAGAAGCACTGAATGACCAGAGACAAGACAAGTCTGTCGAACTACAGAAGCACTGAATGACCAGACACAAGACAAGCCTGTCGAACTACAGAAGCACTGAATGACCAGAGACAAGACAAGCCTGTCGAACTACAGAAGCACTGAATGACCAGAGACAAGACAAGTCTGTCGAACTACAGAAGCACTGAATGACCAGACACAAGACAAGCCTGTCGAACTACAGAAGCACTGAATGACCAGAGACAAGACAAGCCTGTCGAACTACAGAAGCACTGAATGACCAGAGACAAGACAAGCCTGTCGAACTACAGAAGCACTGAATGACCAGAGACAAGACAAGGCTGTCGAATTACAGAAGCACTGAATGACCAGAGACAAGACAAGGCTGTCGAACTACAGAAGCACTGAATGACCAGAGACAAGACAAGGCTGTCGAACTACAGAAGCACTGAATGACCAGAGACAAGACAAGTCTGTCGAACTACAGAAGCACTGAATGACCAGAGACAAGACAAGTCTGTCGAACTACAGAAGCACTGAATGACCAGAGACAAGACAAGTCTGTCGAACTACAGAAGCACTGAATGACCAGAGACAAGACAAGTCTGTCGAACTACAGAAGCACTGAATGACCAGAGACAAGACAAGTCTGTCGAACTACAGAAGCACTGAATGACCAGAGACAAGACAAGTCTGTCGAACTACAGAAGCACTGAATGACCAGAGACAAGACAAGTCTGTCGAACTACAGAAGCACTGAATGACCAGAGACAAGACAAGCCTGTCGAACTACAGAAGCACTGAATGACCAGAGACAAGACAAGTCTGTCGAACTACAGAAGCACTGAATGACCAGAGACAAGACAAGTCTGTCGAACTACAGAAGCACTGAATGACCAGAGACAAGACAAGTCTGTCGAACTACCGAAGCACTGAATGACCAGAGACAAGACAAGTCTGTCGAACTACCGCAGCACTGAATGACCAGAGACAAGACAAGTCTGTCGAACTACAGAAGCACTGAATGACCAGAGACAAGACAAGTCTGTCGAACTACAGAAGCACTGAATGACCAGAGACAAGACATGTCTGTCGAACTACAGAAGCACTGAATGACCAGAGACAAGACAAGCCTGTCGAACTACAGAAGCACTGAATGACCAGAGACAAGACAAGCCTGTCGAACTACAGAAGCACTGAATGACCAGAGACAAGACAAGCCTGTCGAACTACAGAAGCACTGAATGACCAGAGACAAGACAAGCCTGTCGAACTACAGAAGCACTGAATGACCAGAGACAAGACAAGTCTGTCGAACTACAGAAGCACTGAATGACCAGAGACAAGACAAGTCTGTCGAACTACAGAAGCACTGAATGACCAGAGACAAGACAAGTCTGTCGAACTACAGAAGCACTGAATGACCAGAGACAAGACAAGTCTGTCGAACTACAGAAGCACTGAATGACCAGAGACAAGACAAGTCTGTCGAACTACAGAAGCACTGAATGACCAGAGACAAGACAAGTCTGTCGAACTACAGAAGCACTGATTGACCAGAGACAAGACAAGGCTGTCGAACTACAGAAGCACTGAATGACCAGAGACAAGACAAGACTGTCGAACTACAGAAGCACTGAATGACCAGACACAAGACAAGCCTGTCGAACTACAGAAGCACTGATTGACCAGAGACAAGACAAGGCTGTCAAACTACAGAAGCACTGAATGACCAGAGACAAGACAAGACTGTCGAACTACAGAAGCACTGAATGACCAGAGACAAGATTGGATTATATTAAAAACTGTTACTCTGATCTACGTCTCCGCTTTCTTCCCTCCGGTACAGACACGTGTGTCACTGCTGGTCATTTGTTACCATTTACATTCTGCGTTTCTATAGTTATAAATAGTAATTATAAAAAAATAATGAATTTGCTCATAGGCACCTAATGTATCCATTAGTTTGTATCATCTTCTTCCGCTCTCGAGTCTATGGTAGTCCATAGAACCGCTTGCAGGAAACATGAAATTTGGCACATTACATTTACATATTTAACAGACGCTTTTATCCAAAGCGACTTAGTGTATTCAGGTTATACATTTTTTTGTCAGTATGTGTGTTTCCTGGGATTTGAACCGACAACCTTTTGCGTTGCTAACGCAATGCTCTACCACTGAGCCACAGGAACATAGACAAGCACATAGATAGAGGACATTAACATTAACCTTAACAAGTTTGCAATCTCTACCTCAAACCCTCTAGTGCCACCAACATTTCAAATTTGCACGTATGTTTATGCTAATAACTTTGGAAACAAAGTTTAGAAGTTAAATTATTTCTTCCTCCGATTCCTTTGCCCATTGGCTTAATTTATCTGTGTTAGCCAGTTTGGGCTTTGGCTATTTTTATTTATTTATTGTTGATTGTTTATTTATTGTAAAACATAGACTGCCTGCAATATCTGTATACAAGCCAGGGTTTGTATTATATATATATATATATATATATATATATACAGTGCTCAGCGTAAATGAGAACACCCCCTTTGAAAAGTAAAATTTAAACAATATCTCAATGAACACAAAAACCATTTCCAAATGTTGACAAGACTAAGTTTAATATAACATCTGTTTAACTTATAGGAAGTGCACCAGAACCATTATTAAGCTGTTTGTTACAAATTAATAACACTGCTCCATGTGTCTGAGAAAGATTCACACAGTCCATAAGTGGATGAGCATCTAGGTTGCACTTCCACAGGACTCCATATACGCGTATTGCACTTCTCATCCTTAAATACAAAAAGTAGGAATATCCAGGAAGATTGTAAGGTGATTTTTAATTGTGTCTTAAAATGCAGTTTTTTTACGAACACATTAGCATTGGCCATGCTTTCATTAGCCATGCTTTCATTATTCAGTTCTCTAACAAGTGAGACGTCGTAGTCACAACGAAATGGGGATCCAATAGGAGGCTTTATTTAAGGAATGAAGTAAATAAAAAACAAAGTAACAGTCCAGAGATCAAAATAAAAGAAAGGCCAAACATGGAAACTAAAGTCAATAACCAGCCCTGTGAACCTGTGTGTGTGTTGTATTTATGGTGTGAGTACTAATTAGGTGATGCGAGACAGGTGATTGCAGTCTGTGATGAGTCCGGGCAAGGATTATGGGAAATGGAGTCCAGGGGGATGTAATAGGCAGTGTGGTGTGAGAGTCAATGAGAAGGGAGAGCGACCTCTGGTAGCAATCGGCCGGAAGGCCACGGACCGGATTCGTGACACATTGTTCTTTCTTTGTGCTTGGCCAATTAATTGCTGCCTGCAGCTATATTTTATCTTGTGTTCAAATGCTTGATTAGAAGTTCGAACAGGTAACACAACTCGTTTCTGCACATGCAAATGGAACAAATATTTTAAAGCTTTACAAATTTTCCTAAACTATTTCACATGCAAAACTTAGAAAGCCATTTACATAGAATTTTTAGATTTATTTCAGTATAAAATTGTAATTCAGAATATAGAGTCATAAACAAGAATAATAGAATATCCTGAATTTCATTCTATTATATATTTAATTTCATTATATTATATCTGTCCGGTAAAGAAACCGGTCCATGTTTGATTGGGAATCTGGTCTCTTAGAACTCAAGCTCTCCATACGCCTCTTAATCCACATTTCCCTGCCGTGTGACGTCACACAGTGTGACAAACAGTAAGAAAACCAGTCATCTTTAGGGTTGATCACCAGATTTCAAACTGACAGTAGAATCACTTCATCATTGTGCTGACAGAAGCTTCTGATCCAGATCATACAGACTTCACACAACAGGACAGGTCAGTTCAGTCATTTTGTTCTAAAACAGATATAATTAGTGACAACAGCTTTTGATTACAAAACATTTGAATGTCAAAATAAAACTTGAAATGCTTTTATTAATACAACTCTACTAATAACAAACTCAGAAAAAAGTTAAGCCAGTTTTAATAATTTCATTACAGTACATGTTATAATATATTTACATAAGTTTTGTGATCTCTGAACCCCAAACCATCCCAGACCACACCAACATGATGGGGATGATCCAGTGCTGGCTGTTATTACTGGGTAACGTAAGACTTTCATTAATGAGAGTAAAGACAATCTAACTCAGAAATAATACGATTTATGATGCTACTGATATGATTATAAATTAAATTAAACACATTTCTCTTTGCTTTTTTATAGAAATTAATCCATTTCATTCATCAGTTTCAGTTTATGTACTTTGAATATTATATTTAAACTTTTGTGCATCAGTAAATAATCAATCACATGAATCTGGCATTGACTGCTTTACAAAGCAAATCAAACATCATTTGGATGCTGATTTGCCTTTAAGATATGTATTTTTCTTATGTTGATCTAACATTAAAATCTATTTTGTACAGGGCTGTTTTCTGTTCAGCAGCAGACAGGTGCCGCTAAAGGTAGAGTCACTTTTTGATGCAGCTGTTTAGTTTGTTTTGGGCTAAATTAAGTTTATTTCTTTCTTTCTTTTTCCTAAAATGTTGTGGTTTTTAAAAAATTAAATAAATTGATATAATAATAATTTGAATTACATATTTACATATTCAAATGTATGTATGACTTTACAATAGTGGTTCTCATACTGGGGTACGCAAACAAAATACAAAAATATATTGTTAATTTAAAGGGGTCATCAGATGCCCATTTTCCACAAGTTGATATGATTATTTAAGGTCTTAATGAAAAGTCTATTACATACTTTGGTTAAAATGTCTTAATGGTAGTGTAACAAACACTTTCTTTGCTCTGTTTTCCACGAGCCATTCTAGTCTATGTTGCTTTAAATGCTAATGAGCTCTGCTGACCCCGCCCCTCTCTTCCGTGGTGTGACGAGCAAACTGGCTAACTAGCACATTATTAGGAAAGGCGATTTGCAAAGATTCATAAAAAAAAACTTATATTCTTCTGTAGATAAAGCTGCATCACAAATGATTCGCACGAACTTAAACGCATTTAGGCAGATCGGGGATCATAGCATTCCCTTAAAAACTAAAGTAACCTTAATCCTCTGCGTCTTCAGCGGCTCAGATGCCGGGAGTAACTGACGACTATACTCATTACTCATTATTACATCCAACAACAAAACGCCTCAATCACTTAATCAGAAAGTCCTTCAGACCCTGTTTGAGTTGATTTATCTGCCTTTCTCTGCAACCAATAACCTAAAGAATCAGACACCATTTTCTACGAAAACAGACATTTATAAACTTATGTTAGTGGTTTGTTATACTGGGTTATTTTAGCTATTTCTTATTGCCCATTACTAGTCTTGTATTGGACAATCTGTGTAAGTTAATCTACATAAAACATTTTGTCTTCATAATCTTTAATCAAATATGAAAACGGCTGAGATAGAGATGGAGAGGTTGTGCTTTAAAATAAAGACCTGGCCTGCCTCCATTCCTTCCTATTCAATATTACATTCCAGACAGAAACACATCACAATGCTGGATACCGCATGTTGAAGAATTTTTTCTGCAAGCCACTTCCTGTTTTCAGTAATTAATGGGGGCAAGTCCCAGCTTAAAGCAAGATATTCACTTGGTAATGCTAAACATCTGTCAAATCCCTTGGCTCTCCAAGCTATGAAAAAAGACAATAAATATTGTTTCATAAATTGTGATAATTGTAATTTAAAGAGGCAGAACAAAAAGTACTGTGATAACTTCAAGTACAATTAAATTAACTAGAGAAACGATATCTGTGATGTCTTGGTCTGGGCAGTCTTTCAGGTCAATGGTGGCTGGCTCGTCATTTACTTTACTTTTAGTCATTTAGCAGACACTTTTATCCAAAGCGACTTACAAATAAGAAAAAGTAACTAAAACTATAAGTTAAAGTTTATAAATACTATATATACACACATTTAAGACCATAAATAAATTAAATAAAAATGACAAATGCATACAACAACATTTTAAAACTAAACATTTAAATGAAAACAAAAAAGCTAAAAACTATTCAAAATATTAAAACCAAAAAAAAGGTATAATAATGATTCTAACATAACAATAAGCCAAGCAGAAGTGAAACCAGTAGTAGGAAAGAGGAGAAATAAAAAGCTATACTTATGTCCCTCTCCGGTGGAGTCGTACGATAGAGTCGATGGTCTTTACACTCTTCGGTCTTCTCACGACGGCTGTCGCTGTATTCTAACCTTTTTTATACCCGTCTAACAAATCACTTCTTGAATTCAGCTGGACACACTTTCCTGTTAATCACAACAAACTGACAAGATACGATACAGTACAAGATCAAACGCGATTTCAGCAAGTCTCATTTCCTAGTAGAGGACTGAAGATAGAGGGGCTCAGCCCTGTTAGCAGTGGAGCTCCATGAATAAACGAGTGCCCAATCATTCAGCCAATGACCCTAAAAAGATCACTGTCCAGAAGAACTCATGATGAAGATGGCACCAAGTGACCCTCTTCTTATTGCATCCAGCTGCCGCTGATCACAGCGTGAGTATACGTAGGCAGTAGGTGCATCGTATATTCAGTATTTCACTCCTGATTTCTGCTGAACGAGTGAATTCAACGAGTTGAGAACGCTCTTCGGAAGACACTCGTGCTGGTGGTACAGCGCTAATGCGGTTGTGGTTCTTCCCGTGTCAAGTGGACTGCACACATCAGGCTGCACTACCCCCTGTTTGTGTTGCAGATGACCATCTCCCCTGTGCGCTTCAGCACGCTAAGATAGCTTTTTCCTTAAAAGAGCATTCACAGGTGCATCTTTTTTAAAGACGATGTTGCATCTGGCAACCTGGGCATGGAATTCCTGGATGACCTACTATATTTGCCAGAATCTACTAAATATAACTCAAGTACACTGAAATCAGTACATAAGTTGAGTCTGGAATGGCATACTACCACTGATCTAAAATAGAAATTATATATTATTACATTATATGTAGATCAGTGCATGCTACCATACAACTCCTTGCAGTATGCAATGTGTATACTGTATAATGTGTTAGAGCATGGGTGTCAAACTCAATTCCTTTAGGACCGGAGCCCTGCAGAGTTTGGATACAACCAATGCTTAAAGTGGAAAAAGAAGTGCCGGTACTCACCCCCACCCCGTATTTAATTATTAATTTATTTACTTATTTATTTATATTAAATAAATAAGTACTTTTTAATCATTCACAATGTATGTATAGTGCCACAATCAACCAATCAATCAATAATTAAATACAAGTTTTCAATACAAATTAGCACAAGTCAAGCTGTAATACCAAACAGGACCACAGGAGACGTGAAAGACCACTACACCTCCTGCCTTTAATATACGGCTCCATTCAGAATCACTAAACCTCTGACCAGCATTCATTATAAACACTCTTGCTTTTAAGCCAAATACTAATACACGTAGTGACGTAAGTCACTATTCTCTCTGTAATCACTGATGAAATTGGTCATGTTTTCTCTGCATTAGCGCTGTTTTGAGCTTACTGTTTGACTTCGTTCACTGGATCCTTGGACTTTCCAGGAGTTTACGGTTTAAAATAATGTGATTGCAAAAGCCTGCTTCGTTTCATTTTAAGATTTGATTTCCGTTATAAAGAACTGATTCAAATTAGTAATCAAAAATGTATTATTCTTCTACAACTCCGCATGTCTCCCCTTAAACCGACTCCCCTTCTCGCACACCACATAATGAAGTAGACCGACTCTGCTTACGTTCATTCACGTGATTGGTCGAGATGAAAGGTGATCCCGCCTGGGTAGTGTGCTTTACATAGTCTCTATATCATTTCTAATCATATATGGGATCATATAGCCTAATCACCCAGACCCTGATGATTTTACTCTGAGTACCGGCAACATGTCAGAAGTGCCGGTACGCACAAAAAAGTACAGGTACTCTAAAGGCTAAAATATAGACGTGTCAGTACTACATACCGGTGCGTACCGGCCCACTTCAAGCACTGGATACAACTCTAATTAAACACACCTGATCCAACTGATCAAGTCCTTCAGGCTTAATTGAAAACTGCATAGTATGTGTGTTGGAGTAGGGTTGGAACAAAACTCTGTAGGGCTGCGGCCCTCCAGGAACTGAGTTGTACACCCCTGTGTTAGAGACTTGATTTCGGGAGGGGGGGATGGGGCCTATTATCGGACGCAGTCCGCAGTGAACCGTCTGTGGGAGGCGTATTGCAACATCACTGCACGACTTCTATGTGTCGCCGATTTTGTCGTACACTCAATCAATACAATATTACTAACTATAAAGTTAAAACAGCTCACTTCACATTTATTTCGGAAACATGACGATTGATTTTACCACAGATATTAAGGGGACTGAAGCGATAATAACATGGCTGACTGAGATTAGATTCTTGTACCCCACCAAATGTCCGTCGATCTGGATCACATTCAGCCGTAGGTTGTTGGGGTTGTCAATAATGATGAACTGTGCTCCAGGGCCTCGGCAGCGTCACGTAAAAGTTTTGTAATTTAATTCCTGTCCATTTTGTATGAACAAACTCAGAACAGTTACTCAACAGTGGAAGAGGTACCCAGTTCCGCCTTAAAGCTCCGCCCACGCTAGTTGATTGGCTTTCCTCATTTGCATTTGATTTATCAATGGCCATTTTCGGTTTCCGTTTGAGCAAACAATCTAAGCATTTGATTTATCATTGCGATGTTGGTTTGAGCATTTGATTTATCATTTGAAATGTCCAGTTGAGCATCTGATTTATAGTTTGAGCATTTTATTAATCATTTAATTATGATTTAATTATTAATCATTTATTAATCATTTAATTATGAGGTTTATACTGAGTTGATCATGAAAATTAAATGTCAAATGCATTTGATTTCTCATTTGGGTAGTTGTTTTGTGAGTTTGATTTATTATTTTGATCTTTTTAGGCATTCTAATTGTGTTAGGAAAAAACTTCCATAATTTACTGCAATTCTCCAGCTTTGATCCTTGGAGAGCCTTTGGCCACTCAAACTCTCCTCCTTGCCTTGCATTAAGAGAATATAGACACATGCCCTCTTCCAGACACAAATAACCTCAATCATAGGCGGAGGGTAAACCAACTCCAGGTTAAGGTTAAAGTAGTCTATGTCAGTGCAGTCTATTAACTACACACATTATAAGCTTGTCTTTTTAGGCAAGTACCAGATATGGGTGTAATATCATACAATATTCTAATCCGACTGAATTTTAACATTATTGCAATGTGATAAAAACACTGTAATTTAGGCTACTAGTTAAGATTTCCATGGTTTATTCAAACAGTGAGTAAATTATAAAGCGAGCCAAGAACATTGACATTATCAAACATTATCTCTGACTTCAGTCTATAACGAGTTTAAGCACTCTCTAAAAAACTCCTGTTATCATCACTGAAGTTGCCTACACCATGAAATGAATTACATACATAGTGTACAAAATTCCCCGCCTCACGCATGTAGCTGCAGTTCTTTCTAATCGAAGAATTAGGCCCTCTGAGTTCCAACCAAACCAACTTAGCACAGAATATCCCACACATAGGCACATCTGCACTTTCTTATTTATGATGAATTCATGAGAGTGCAGCTGAACTAAACTCAACTGATCTGAACACCTTTGATTGGCCATTGTATTCCTAAGCTCAACAGAATTGTGTGTGATTGGTTATAATGATCAACGCTGAAAAACATGTAAAAAGAAACATGATGCCATATTGAGAAGCTCTAAATTTAATGCCGCAATGAACACTTTTCGCTCAACTTTACTTTATTCAATACAGCCGTCACAGATTTAGTTTAATTGTGAAGGGCATTTTGTCCCAAATGGTTGTTAAATGGATGGTTGGCTCCCACCTGCAGAAACACAGATTGCCACTTATGCTAATGTGTCAATAACTTTAAGTAGTAGCTACTGCACTTTTTGTAATTATTTATCAGTGAAATTACCAAGTACGCGTTAAAATACGAATTACACAAGATTGCAGAACATTGGACATTATGTTGATTTTGCGTTGCATGCAAAAACTTGTAGGGACCGATGCATAAGCTACGCATATTTAACACTGTCATTTAAAGCTAATATTAAATGCAAATTATATTAAAGGAGTCGCTTCAAACCCCTGTCTGGCTCCTCATCAAATTAACTTGCCTTTTTCAGAAAATCTGGCACTAAAGGGAACTGCCACACAATCGACAACACACTATTCTCAGTCCGCGGAGCGCGCCATCGATGGTGGCAAGGATTTCTCTTCATCATCTAGTTCTTGTGCTACAACCAGCACGCAACAGCACCCGTGGTGGAGGCTGGATCTTCAGGTATCTGTGTATCAAGTGAACATAGTGGTCGTCTACAGATATGACAGCTTTCCAGGAAAAATGAAAAATATTCAGGTTAAATTTGGAAACTCTCTGCAGAACAATGGAAACAACAATCCCAGGTGAGACACTTCAGATGAGTTTAGTGTACCGACAGATGCATTATGACATTAGTCTAGCTACTAAAAAGACCAAGCTTATCACTGCTTTGACCTCAAGTTAATCAAGTCAAATCGCAAGGCTTAAATAAATGCACACACATATATATATATATATATATATATATATATATATATATATGTGTGTGTGTGTGTATGTATGAGTGTGTATATATATATAATATTATATATATATATATATAATATATATATATATGTATGTGTGTGTATATATACAGTGGGGCAAAAAAGTATTTAGTCAGCCACCAATTGTGCAAGTTCTCCCACTTAAAAAGATGAGAGAGGCCTGTAATTTTCATCATAGGTATACCTCAACTATGAGAGACAAAATAAGAAAAGCAAATCCAGAAAATCACATTGTAGGATTTTTAAATAATTTATTTGCAAATTATGGTGGAAAATAAGTATTTGGTCACCTACAAACAAGCAAGATTGCTGGCTCTCACAGACCTGTAACTTCTTCTTTAAGAGGCTCCTCTGTCCTCCACTCGTTACCTGTATTAATGACATCTGTTTGAACTCGTTATCAGTATAAAAGACACCTGTCCACAACCTCAAACAGTCACACTCCAAACTCCACTATGGCCAAGACCAAAGAGCTGTCAAAGGACACCAGAAACAAAATTGTAGACCTGCACCAGGCTGGGAAGACTGAATCTGCAATAGGTAAGCAGCTTGGTGTGAAGAAATCAACTGTGGGAGCAATTATTAGAAAATGGAAGACATACAAGACCACTGATAATCTCCCTCGATCTGGGGCTCCACGCAAGATCTCACCCCGTGGGGTCAAAATGATCACAAGAACTGTGAGCAAAAAATCCCAGAACCACACGGGGGGACCTAGTGAATGACCTGCAGAGAGCTGGGACCAAAGTAACAAAGGCTACCATCAGTAACACACTGCGCCGCCAGGGACTCAAATACTGCAGTGCCAGACGTGTCCCCCTGCTTAAGCCAGTACATGTCCAGGCCCGTCTGAAGTTTGCTAGAGAGCATTTGGATGATCCAGAAGAGGATTGGGAGAATGTCATATGGTCAGATGAAACCAAAAATAAACTTTTCGTAAAAACTCAACTTGTCGTGTTTGGAGGAGAAAGAATGCTGAGTTGCATCCAAAGAACACCATACCTACTGTGAAGCATGGGGGAGGAAACATCATGCTTTGGGGCTGTTTTTCTGCAAAGGGACCAGAACGACTGATCTGTGTAAAGGAAAGAATGAATGGGGCCATGTATCGTGAGATTTGGAGTGAAAACCTCCTTCCATCAGCAAGGGCATTGAAGATGAAACGTGGCTGGGTCTTTCAGCATGACAATGATCCCACACACACCGCCCGGGCAATGAAGGAGTGGCTTCGTAAGAAGCATTTCAAGGTCCTGGAGTGGCCTAGCCAGTCTCCAGATCTCAACCCCATAGAAAATCTTTGGAGGGAGTTGAAAGTCCCAAAACATCACTGCTCTAGAGGAGATCTGCATGGAGGAATGGGCCAAAATACCAGCAACAGTGTGTGAAAACCTTGTGAAGACTTACAGAAAACGTTTGACCTCTGTCATTGCCAACAAAGGGTATATAACAAAGTATTGAGATGAAATTTTGTTATTGACCAAATACTTATTTTCCACCATAATTTGCAAATAAATTCTTTAAACATCCTACAATGTGATTTTCTGGATTTTTTTTCTTATTTTGTCTCTCATAGTTGAGGTATACCTATGATTAAAATTACAGGCCTCTCTCATCTTTTTTAAGTGGGAGAACTTGCACAATTGGTGGCTGACTAAATACTTTTTTGCCCCACTGTATATATATATGTGTATGTGTGTGTGTATATAATATATGTACATATATATGTGTGTGTATATAAAATATATATATATATGTGTGTGTGTGTTTATATATATAATATATATATATATATATATATATACATAGTGTATTATATATGTGTGTGTGTGTGTGTGTGTGTGTGTATATATATATATATATATATATATACACACAGTGCTCAGCCAGCGTAAATGAGTACACCCCCTTTGAAAAATACAATTTTAAACAATATCTCAATGAACACAAAAACCATTTCCAAAATGTTGACAAGACTAAGTTTAATATAACATCTGTTTAACTTATAACATGAAAGTAAGGTTAATAATATAACTTAGAGAACAACATTTTCAGTTTTACTCAAATTAGGGTGATGCAAAAATGAGTACACCCACAACAAAAACTACTAAATCTAGTACTTTGTATGGCCTCCATGATTTTTAATGACAGCACCAAGTCTTCTAGGCATGGAATGAACAAGTTGGCGACATTTTGCCAGATCTATCTTTTTCCATTCTTCAAGAATAACCTCTTTTTAGAGATTGGATGCTGGATGGAGAGTGATGCTCAACTTGTCTCTTCAGAATTCCCCCATAGGTGTTCGATTGGGTTCAGATCAGGAGACATACTTGGCCACTGAATCACTTTCACCCTGTTCTTCTTCAGAAATCCAACAGTGGCCTTAGATGTGTGTTTAGGATCATTGTCATGTTGGAAAAGTGCACGACGACCAAGGGCACGGAGTGATGGTAGCATCTTCTCTTTCAGTACAGAGCAGTACATTTGTGAATTCATGATGCCATCAATGAAATGCAGCTCCCCGACACCAGCAGCACTCATGCAGCCCCACATAAGGACACTGCCACCACCATGTTTCACTGTAGGCACCATGCATTTTTCTTTGTATTCCTCACCTTTGCGACGCCATACAGTTTTGAAGCCATCAGTTCCAAAAAACATTTATCTTGGTCTCATCACTCCAGAGTATAGAGTCCCAGTAGTCTTCATCTTTGTCAGCATGGGTCCTGGCAAACTCTAAGCGGGCTTTTTTGTGCCTGGGCTTTAGGGGAGGCTTCTTTCGTGGACGGCACCCATGCATGCCATTCCTCTGCAGTGTACGCCGTATTGTGTCACGGGAAATAGTCACCCCAGTTTGGCTTTCTACTTCTTTAGATAACTGCAGTGAACTTGAATGTCGATTTGCTTCAACCCTTCTCATCAGAAGACGCTCCTGACAAGGTGTTAACTTCCGTGGACGACCTGGACGTCTCTGTGAGATGGTTGCAGTTCCATCTTTTTTAAATGTTTGTACCACTTTTGCTACAGTATTCTGACTGATAAGTAAAGCTTTGCTGATCTTCTTGTAGCCTTCACCTTTCTTGTGTAAAGAAATTATTTTCTTTCTCAGGTCTTCAAGGTTCTTTATTATTCTTCACATACACAATCATACAGGGTATAATCAGTAGTGAAATGTAAGTCAGGATAGGTCCGCTCAATGGACAGTGCAAAAAATAAAAAAATAAAACAATGAAACATAACACAAGAGAATATATATATATAAATATAGGTGAGAATAAAAATAGGAACAAATAATAAAATAAAATAAGGAGTAAAATGTGCAATACAGTATACTGTGGATTAATAAATATTAATATAAACAGCGATTTTAGCAAACAGGTTGTACCGGGTATGTACACATAGCAGCAGTGCGGATGATGGAGAATAATGGATGTTTTTACAGTTTATTAAATTGAGTCCTGTAGATGTTATGATGTTATGTAGATGTTATGAGACTGAGTTTAGGAGCCTGATGGCCTGAGGGAAGAAGCTCCTCCTAAGTCTCTCAGTTTTTGCCATCATGCTCCTGAAGCGCTTGCCAGATGGCAGTGAAATGAAAAAATGGTTACCAGGGTGATTCGAGTCCTTGATAATTTTAGCAGCTCTGCTTTTGCAGCGTTCGAGGTAGATGTCCTGCAGAGAGGGGAGAGCAGACCCTGAGATGCGTTCAGCTAAGCGCACGACTGGAAAATGTTTTTGTGTTCATTAAGATATTGTTTAAAATGTTACTTTTCAAAGGGAGTGTACTCATTTATGCTGAGCACTGTATATATATATATATATATATATATATTGTATATCATATTGGTGGATCCTGAGTTTATATTATACAGTTCAAGTTTGGTTTCCTTAAAAAAGAGAAATAAATATATATTTCTGTATTTATTTTACACATTATGTGATTGTACATGTGTTCATAGCTGCTGGCATATGCCTCTGATGCCCTACATTAATCTTTACATCCGAAAAAGGAAAACATATTAGTGTTTAAGATAAATGTAGATCATTTAATTTAATGTATTTTTACCTTAATATAAACATTAAGCTTTTTCCGACCTAAATATATATTTTGATGTTATAATGAAAATAGTTAAATATTTATAAGAACATGCATACAGATTTCTTAGCTGCCAAACTACTTGAAATCTCAAAATATGATGTATTCTTTAAAATAACCACCATAATAAAGATGGTAAAATAGACCACATGATGAAGAAGATGACTTATACAGACACAAACTTACAGAATGACTGCTGCTTTTTAAAGCTGAAACACTGAATAAGCCTTTTAGGTGTGACTCAGTCATATGTCCCCATCTGAAACCGTGCAGAAAACTGAAAGAATTACAAAAATAATTTAGGGAAGAAGAAGAAAAAAGGATAATTTCAAGCCTTAATGAAGCATATGAATGGTCTAACTGTAACTGAATACGTTTATACTTGAGTAATGGAAATAATGTCAAGTAAAAGAAAGGTGATCATATTGATTTGATGTGTGTAGCTGTGCCGTGATCTCGAGTGATGCAGCAGCTAACAGAGTCATCTACTCCTGTTCTAATCTGGAGGGACGATACGTAAACGTCTTCTATGGTTGGTGGAATTTCCTCTCTGTGTGTGAGGTGGAAGTATACGAGACAGGTGATCAACTCCAATAAACCACTCATTGGTTTGTATGTCTATGTTTTCTATGATTGTTTTCTGTGCAGATGTTCCTGTAAGAGTTCGAGAATCAATCAAGAAACATAAAAAACGTGGCTTCATGCATTAAAGGGGTCCTATTATGCTCTTTTACAAAGTCTTGATTTTGTGTTGGGGGTGTACTAGAACATGGTCTCATGCTTGGTGGTTTGAAAAATGTATTATTTATATTATTACAATACCTTTCTCCCCTGCCTGAACCAAACGGCTCGATTAGTTCCGGGTTTGATGAAGGCCCATCTTTCGAAAAACGAAATGTGTTGTGATTGGTTAGCTGTCCCAGTGCATTGTGATTGGCCAACAGCTTAGACTGCGTTTCAGTATTGCCCCGCCCCTTGCCAGAGCAGCAAGCTCATCAATATTGCTATATCAATTCAGACCACAAGAATATTGAACAAGAGGATCGTGTAGAACCTTTGCGTGCACGGATATTGCAAGAAATATTAGAACGTTATTGTTGTTTTTTTCTTGGCTAAATCACAATTTGTGGCAGCATATATGCAAATGAATTATCTGCCATCAGGAGGCGCTGTTGGAGTAGAGATTGAGGTTTCCCCGGTAACGCTTGTAATCTGACCATATCCTTCCTTTTAATATTAATTATTGTATTAATATTTCTTGTGTGATTATTAATCAAGTTATTGATCAGTAATTAACCCTCCAGATTGTTTGATGATTGATTTAAGAAGTAAATCCATCTATATCAGTATAGGTTGAAACGTGCAGTGCATGTATTCTTTTGTACTTAAGTCTTAAGAGCAAGAGGTGCGAACACATGCTGAGTGTAATCTTTCCAGGGTCCCAAGGCCAGGCTAAAGGGTCAGGATGACGTAACATCTATGTGGGCTGCGAGTAACAGAAATAACTGTGACTTTTAGAACAGATATTACAAATCCTGTTCTATCCTGTATTTCTATTCTCCAAGATTGATGGCTGCATAGTATGTGTGTAACCAACCAGACTGATAAGATTCTCGCTAGAAGTTAGGAAACTTTGAGATGCAGATAAGGGTTTGTGTGTATGTGTGAGTGTGTGTCGGCATCTATTCTCTGTGTCAGCTGAGAAGACTGTGTCCTGACGCCATTCTGATCCGAGCTGAAGTGTCTTCTTCTTCAGTTGGAGATACGCTTGAAGCATTTTCGTCCATACGTGGAAACTGTCTAAGTTTATCTAGTTTTAGAACCATTCTAACTGTTACCTCGCCCCTCTGCACCCCCCAAACATTCGAATTTCTGTAGGTGGGATTTATTTTAATGACATTCTAATGAACCGCTTTGTGACATCAAAAACAACACTGCAGTCCAAACAAGCCGTTCGTTGTAGTGCTTGAAACGGGATTTAAAAAAAAGGAAATACATCTCTTTGGAGTGGACTTTGAGATTTGTATCTTTATAGATCTTTTTTATGCCCAAACATACACACTACACACTGACTAAAATTCAAAAAGTGAAAAAGCATAATAGGACCCCTTTAAGAGAGTGATAGGCCTATTAATAGACCAAATTAAGTATGCACCTGTCCGCATCTGCTTGTCTGTGCAAAGTACATTTTATTTTACTTTTCATAAACGAAAATAACAAATTTAATATGTTTATTGTGTTTCCAAGATTCTTCTAAACAGTTCTTTATGAAGATAGTGTTTAACTCCACCGCTGATCTGAGCGACCCGACAGTAACGGACAATGTGCTTAAAGAGGTGAGAACATGATGTTTGTCTCTTATCTCATATTGATTCATCGATATAATACTAATGAATCATTCATTACAGTTGAAGTCGGCGATGGCTGTGAGAGGAATCACTAACGTGACGCTGAGCTGGTCTCAAACCCCTGAAAAAGTGATGCTCCATAATCAACGTGAAAACGGTGAGTCTGTTCTTACAACCAGCGATTTAATGTGAATCGAGGAGAAATGCAATAAAATGATGAGGAACATCTGCAAGCTCTGTGATTTTCATTTCTAGGTCCCTGCTGAAGAAGACATCTGGAGCTTCTCTGAGCAGAAACACCCATCATCAGTTTCATTTTCATCATGTTAGATTCATTATATATTCATCTCACAGTTACTGCGAACATGCGATTTTATTAACACTCTGATACATCATGAATACAAAATTTGTATAAAATAAAAGTACAAACAAGTAAATGTAAAAGCCTTAAACTTTTCTTCCCAAAATTATGTATTTTTATTTTAGAGATACAATTCTTCATGTATCAGATGGTTAAATAGTGCTTAAATGATGTACATTTTCTGACTTTTTTCATTATTATTTTGCTTAATATCTTATGATTCGAAGTGGTTTGCTTTATTTTAAAAAAATGTTGTGCAAATTTAGTTTTTCCAGATTATGAACTATATTTATACTATATAGCCTAAATTTATGCTGTAAAGATTTACAAATTTACATTGTAATGTATATAATTTCATAACTTTAATAATAATTGAAAGTAGTCCAATCCCACTTAAACTTTTTCGGTGTATTTTTTTATATTTCCATCCACTACATTAGACTCTACATCTGCTGTTATCAGGTTGTCACCTAAAGCATTTACTATAAAGATTTACCAATTTCAGCACAATTTAATATCTAGAGTTAGTAGCGTATCTAATATAATATCCTGTGACCTGAGGACAAGCGAATATACTTATATTTTTTCTGCTTTTCAAAGACAACATTAAAAATGATCTGCCATAATCTCACCCGTCTGTGTTTCTTTGAATCCCCCAGGACCAATTTCTCTGTCGCTCTTACAAACTAATGATGAGGAAGTATTCAATAATGAGTGTTTGTTACTGTAAGATTCAACACATGAACACAAAAGCGATGCATGACCAGAGAAAAGTCAGTGACACAAAAGTTAAAGCTTTACAAACCAGTCCATGATGGATGTGGAATCTGGGGCCAGTTGCAAAAACTTAGTCTCTATGCTACGATTGTGTCTTAAGTAACATTTTGATAAACTAGCAGTTAGCAAAGGGGTAATCAGTCTTATTTTTGCATTTAACTGAGACTAATCTACAATTTAATGTAATTCAATTTAAAACAATATGTCCGGTCTTAAATGTGCAGGAAGGTGGCGCTAAAGGTTGAGCAACATTTGAATGCACTTGTTTATTTATTTATTTAGTTGTTTATGTATTTATTTATTTCCAAACACACTCACAGAACTTATACATTTACTTAGCAACAGCTGTCAATAATCTTTCTGTATTTTAAAATAAAATGCATTTAATTATTTTATATATATTTATTTATAAATTTGGACTATGTATTATGTATATATATATATATATATTGTGACCCCCTCTGTGAAATCCAGGATAAAGTCTCCATCTAATTATGAGAAAACAAGCATCAACGTTTGATTTCTACCATTAATTTCATTATAAATTGAAATTTTGACATGACCTTACTCAGTCAATATTAAAGATATAAAGGTTAAAATTTAAAAAAAAATGTTCTTTACCATATTGTTTTTTATGGTTTACGGGGACTCTCCATAGGCGTAATGGTTTTTATACTGTACAAACTGTATGTGCTATTGCCCTACACCTAAACTTAGCCCTCACAGGAGACGGTGCATTTCTACTTTCCCTCAAAAAACTCACTCTGTATGATTTATAAGCGTTTTAAATTATGGGGACACTGAAAATGTCATCATAAATCACCTTCTCCTTGTAATACCTATGTCATACCCATGTCATTATACAAATTTGTGTCCTCATAAACCACATAAACATGCCCACACACACACACACACACACACACACTCTCACACACACACACACACACACACACACACACACACACACACACACACACACACACACACACACACACATGTATGTATATATTTAAGAAAAAGATGATGTGTTTATATATTTAATATAAAACCTAACATAATATAAAATACACAACATAAAATATATAAACGTAAATGTGTTACAAATATTCACGGTATTTAAACAAAAATGTTTATTTTGGATGTGATTAATCATGATTGATCGTTTGACAAAACCAAAAAATGACTATATGCAGCAAATTACAAACAATAGGACATTCCTACATCAACTCTTTTTAACATTAAGCACAAGCAGGTCCTGCACATTCTCATTCATGCATGTTTATTTATCACATGGATGTGTCAATAACTGCTCTTTTTTTGCAATTATTTAGTAGTGAAACAAACTCTTTTGTATTAAAATGGAGAATAATATGGAAGGTGGATGGAGCCTTTAAACAAAAGTCTTTAAATGGAACGTACCATTGCACCATTATGACATCCTTCATGAATAAACATGACATTTGATATTTGTACACGTACATACTAACACACCATCAGGTTAAACGTGTAAAATCTAAACCCTAAACCCAGATTAGCTGCGGGCCATTGTCAGTAGTGACCGTGTTTGGAAGGCCCCAGCGGGAAAACAGTGTGTGCTGTATGTTTTGTGCATGCAGTTTTTTTTCTCTTCCTCTGGCATTGTATAAACGGAGTGTATATGTACACTAAGTGCAAATAGCCCACCTTTAGCCCAGCTATTTACACTAACTCTGCCCACCAATGTGTAATTGGGATAGTCAACTTTACAAAAGACAATTATTAATAATCAGCTCCAGTGGAACAGATGGTAAAGTGTGTGTCATATTCCTTTTGATGCGATCGACCCGGGTTTGAATCTGCCTTTTGGCAAACTTTTTTTTCTCCCTTTTCAAATTTCAAATCACATCAGAAAGCATTTATTTTTAATAAGAATGAAGGAAACTATCCAAAAGTTGAAAATAAAGTAAAGTATCGTGTAGGGTTAGGGTAGGTGTAGGGAGGGCTTTATTTTCCCAATAAGGTGGCATTTAATAGTTTTTATTTAAATTTTCACTCAATAAGTTATTATTGCATACTGTTTGCATACTGTTTTATTATGTATTACAATAATGAGGTTCAGATAATTGCCACTATTTGCAATAAGTAGTATATGTAATGGAGGCCAGCCAGTAGGTCCTGTGTAATAAGTAATTTTCATTATGTGCAATTAATTATTTGTAAGAGATTGAAATTGACATAGGCTTATGTGCACAAAAAGCATGCGTTGTGCACCTAAGCCATCAGCAGGTAGCTGCTGTAACAAGCATTTACTTTAAGACTTCCACAGATCCTTGATGTTGATCAGGTCTCTTTACTCCTGACATCATTACATTTAGCTTTGACAAATTCCATCTATTTGAACTTAAGTTCAATTTTAAATGTAATCAAGTTGGTTGAGCAAATCCTTTCACTTTTGAGAGGAAAATCTTCCCTAGTTGAATCCTATTTAACTCAAAAGCAAGTTGAAATTGGTTAAATTATAATGAGTAAAAGTAATGGAGAAATAAAAAATAAAAAAATAATTGATTTTTGAAGACTTGAAAAGACTTGAGACTGATCATATATCATAACATATTTTACTGTGTACCATGTTTTGTCATTAATAATAAAACTGTTGTCAACACAACTGTTGAAGTTGCTCAATGCAGCTTTACAGAAATCAGATTGCATGTCTCAAAATTCAGTTTCAGGAATCAGTAGTTTCAATCTTCATGTACAATTGTATTCTGATCAACATTGAGGACTAGAGAATATTAAAGCTAAATGAAGAACATCAAAGCTGATACGAAGAGAGTTTAGGTTTTTCCATCGTCATCTCTTTCTTACAGCACACTGAGCTGCAAATAAAACAGTTCATTACATCATAAAAACTTTCATTTGAATATTTTGAATTCAAAATCAACATTCCATCTCTGTTTTCCAGTGTTTGTATGAACACACTCACCTGCTGCAGCTTCCTTCTGCATCCCTTCCTTTTTTGGCAACTGAGACCATTGCAGCGTCATGTCAGAAAACCCTCGTTCCACCAAAGCAGAGTGAAGCTGAAATGAGCAGAACTCTTAAAACTGCTATCAGTGCACTTATATTTCTGTATGTTTCCCTCTCTCACCTGTGACAGGAGCTGGGCTCTCATTTCAGGTTCAGACAAACTAATACTGGACTTCAGTTTCATCTTCACAAAGGTTTTCTTCAGTACAGGACCTAAAAGAGCACATGAGAGTGAACATACACAGACAGAAGGGAAAGGAAAATGCTAAATGCAAATAATAAATACTTAAATTGCATTGTGACTACTATATCTACAGCAATTTAGTGCAAATGCACCTGTCACATAATATTTAATGGATGCAATGAGAGGTTGTACAATGATCCTCAAAAATCCATATATAAAAAACAAAAAACAAGATAACATTAAAGGGCACCAATTATCCTCCATTTTACAAGATGCAATATTAGTCTCAGGTGTACACAGACAGTGTCTCTAAATTGTGAGCTCAAAATACCCCACAGATCATTTATTATATAATTTGGAAAATGGCTATTTTGAGTGGAAGCAGAAGTGGAAGGCTGTGCCTTTACAGCTCATGCCTCATACTCTGCCAAAAAAAAAAAAACCTTTTGGACACACAGATTAACACACACAGATGTATGTTAAAAACATGCATAATCTACAAAAACACACTCGTTTATATACAGTGCTCAGCGTAAATGAGTACACCCCCTTTGAAAAGTAAAATTTGAAACAATATCTCAATGAACACAAAACCATTTCCAAAATGTTGACAAGACTAAGTTTAATATAACATCTGTTTAACTTATAACATGAACGTAAGGTTAATAATATAACTAAGATTACACATTTTTCAGTTTTACTCAAATTAGGGTGATGCAAAAAAGAGTATCACCATTACTCATTTTTGCAGATTATATGCAGCTTGAAAGAGCTCTAAATGATCCCAGCCACAGAAGAAAAGTCTTAACCTGTTAGCCAGTATTCCCCATTTTGGGACTCACAGCTGAAAAAGACGTACCAAACTTTAAATTATAACCGGTGCTGACTTCAGTGTGCTACACACACAATTTTGGTGTCTTTGCAAACAAGACCCTTTGGGCTTTACTATCCATCAGAGTTAATAATGCTCAAAAAGATAAAAAGTTATAGAGACTGAAGTGCCTTGAATTTTTTTTATTTTTTTTATATTAAAATACATTAATTAAGTCCTGAAGCAATCCCGAAAAGTAATGGGTGGAAAGTCACATGTCTCGTGAATTTATATTTCATATCTGAAGAAGATACCATGACAATTTTTATTTTCCTAAGACTATATAAAGCCCCCCCCCCCCACGTTTTAGGAAAAATATTTATTTGCCAAATGTATTGAAGTGTTCTACAACTATTAAACTATTTTAGTCATTATACATACAACTGCATGTTTTTCAATTATACAATTATTATAGACAGAATCTTAGACATCATATAAGTGATTTATTTGACCACTAAAAAATACAATAAGCCACACAGATGCTAATCATACAGATACAGCCGCAAACCCCACAAAACACACTTACACATATATAAAACATTTTGGGGAAAAAGGTTTTTGTCCAAAAAGCCGATCCCTAAGTTCCGCCCCCCCCTCAGATGACAGGTACGTCACAGCCCTCGTGAGAGCATGCCATATTCAAATAAACTAACTTCCATAATTAGTTATTCCATAATTCCACTAATTTAATTTTGAGATGGTCTCATTCTGTGTGTAACACTGTATGCTACAAAACCATGTTGTTTTTTGCAACCAAGACGCAGTTTTTTGGAGCGTTAGCTATTCCAAAATGAATACAAACAATAACTGTCCGTATAACAATAAACGTAAACAAAGGAATATCCGTCCATATAACAACGTTATTGCTTCATTGGACTAAAATACACAATCTGATGTTGTTCCATGGATCCTTACCTATCGAACTTAACTGGCATTTACAGCAGTGAATTTTGCATAATAGGTGCCATTTAAATACAGGGTATTTTGCAATTAGGATGGACATGGTTTAATGTCAAACACAAATGTGCTTTATGTAGCGAATCATTGACTGTTGTTACGTCCATAGGGACATACGTTATTCTGGTTTGTATAATTTAACTAACAATTGTGTTTCCTCAAGGTTCAAGGTTCTTTATTATTCGTCACATACACAATCATACAGAGTATAATCAGTAGTGAAATGCAAGTAGAATTGAAGAAAAATACAGCATGACATGAGGAAAGTGAAGAGAAAAAAAATAACCCCCAGACTATGCTCCTTGGGGACTACAGTGTGAGAACAGGAAAAACACCTCAGCAACACAAAGCACATACACGACAAAGCCACAGGGGAAGTGAATCCGGCCCAGCAAGCAGCCATCTGATCCCGCAGCCACTGATCCGGCGCTGGTCAGACAGGCTGGCGGATCAAAGCGAATGAAGGCGAGTGGTCGAGGGAGGGGCAATTTCCTGTGTGTATACTGTGTTCCTGTCTCTCTTGCTGCTCATGCTCTCCACTTGACAGGCTAATAAGTGTCACCTGACTCGTGTTTGAGCTTGTTAGCTGGAGTATAAAGGAACCTGCAGAGCTGCAGTTCAGGAAGAGAGGCTGAGGTGTTCTGTCCCTACAGCTACAATCTTCCGGTCCCAGGGCTATTGTTTACCTAAGTATGTGTTGATTCCTTTACCTATAGTGTTAAGGTGAAGTTGTTAAAAGGTGTCGGTAGCCAAGTGTTAAAGTTTTTTTTTGTAAGTGCTTAAGTGGAAAACCTTTGTAGGGAGGTGGATGCCAATTATTTTAGAAATTACCTTTTTTTTCTCCTGTGTCTGAGTTAGAGTGGAAGTCAGGGAAGTATCTATGTATTTTATTTCATTTTGATGGGTAAGTTATTTCATAAAACCCTAGTCAGAGGAACTTTTTGTTTACTGTTTTGGCCTTGTCCTCTTCTGAAGCCTTTTTAAGTATTTTCCACATTCTGTTAAATAAAGTACCTTTTGTTTATTTGCTTAAACTGGTGTTGCTGAGCATTCTTGAGTATCTGCCCTGGGACTCGGAGAC
This sequence comes from Schizopygopsis pylzovi, assembly GCA_027422435.1. Classification (NCBI taxonomy): domain Eukaryota; kingdom Metazoa; phylum Chordata; class Actinopteri; order Cypriniformes; family Cyprinidae; genus Schizopygopsis; species Schizopygopsis pylzovi. The sequence continues at coordinate 1,744,022 of CM049819.1, forward strand.
GGCAGTTCTCTCAGCCTCTCCCCACTGTTTTGTTACACCCCCTTTTACCCCTAGACTTTTCAAAGGGGCTCATAATACTGTTGAGAGCATGCAGCTCTTAAACCGTCACATTTTCAAACATTAAATTACATTCAAAAGATAAATAAAGCTGTTAATAGTTTCCCAAAACACTTAATCTATTTGTTCGTTCATACCTTCTCCATAGACCTCCACCTCACACAGAGTAAGAAGCCTTGAATCTCCAGGAATGAACAGATTCACGTATCGACCCTCCATATCATTACATGTGTAGGTGGAGGAAACACCAGCTGGAATGCTAGAAATCACAGCGCATCTAAAGAGAGACAGAGAAAACCTAATTTAGTCTTTCTTATGTATTTTCATGGAATTGTATGGATATTAAGCCACTGAAAGAGGGTTCTCACGTGGGATTGCTGTTGCCGTTGTTCTCCAAAGAGTTTCCGATGTGAATTTCTGCTCCGTTTATTTGTTCCGGACAGCAATCTAGTCTGTTTGTGATGACAACTTTACTTACTCTGAAAATATAACGCAGATCCACCCTCCACCATGGGTTAGTCTGACCGTTGGTTGAGGAACATGATGACGATGGTTGTATGAAACCTGGATTGAAATCAATGGCCTGTTGAACAAACCAGGAGCCATAGGTTGAGGACTGTGTGACGTTTCTTCCTGTTGCCAAATTACCTGTAAGATGTCATAGTGTCAATAAATGATTTTAGTCAGCTTAATTTATACTCTTTGAATGTGTTTGAGGGGTTTTCCTAAATCTAGGAATACATTTCTATCAGATCTGTCTGAACTGGTCGAGTTTTGACAATCCCTTTCAAGGAATATCTTTTCACTCAGCAATCATATTTACAGCACCTCTGAGCAGCTATTTCAGGCATCTGAGACTAAGTCCTATGTACCTGAATGGGCAAATCATGAAATTGCAAAACTGCCTGCCACACTAGCATTTAAAGGGGTCATATGACACTATTTTCAAAGATCGTTGTTTTGTGTATTGGGTGTAATTAAATTTGGTAGTATGCTTCAATGTTCAAAAAACATATAATTTTTCACACGATGTACATTATTGTAGCTCCTCTATGCCCAGACTTCCTAAAATGTGTCGATTTCTACAAAGACCCTCCTTCAAAAAGCTCGGGGTGCTCTAATTGGCCAGCTGAACTAGTGCATTGTGATTGGACAAACATCTCAAGCGTGTGTCAGAAATGTAATGCCCCTTACCACAACCGTGAGCTTCAGCTGTGAAAGCAATTATAAGAACAGCTACATAAGTTTTATGTCATTTCGAGCCCGAGTCAGGTTCTGAAAATGCAGATGACTAAGCCGATCGGTTGGAACCAACTTCCAATTATAACTTGCTTTGCAAAAATTTAATATTTCCAGAATACAGTGGGGCAAAAAAGTATTTAGTCAGCCACCAATTGTGCAAGTTCTCCCAGTTAAAAAGATGAGAGAGGCCTGTCATTTTAATCATAGGTATACCTCAACTATTAGAGACAAAATAAGAAAACAAATTCCAGAAAATCACATTGTAGGATTTTTAAAGAATTTATTTGCAAATTATGGTGGAAAATAAGTATTTGGTCAATAACAAAATTTCATCTCAATACTTTGTTATATACCCTTTGTTGGCAATGACAGAGGTCAAACGTTTTCTGTAAGTCTTCACAAGGTTTTCACACACTGTTGCTGGTATTTTGGCCCATTCCTCCATGCAGATCTCCTCTAGAGCAGTGATGTTTTGGGACTTTCAACTCCCTCCAAAGATTTTCTATGGGGTTGAGATCTGGAGACTGGCTAGGCCACTCCAGGACCTTGAAATGCTTCTTATGAAGCCACTCCTTCGTTGCCCAGGTGGTGTGTTTGGGATCATTGTCATGCTGAAAGACCCAGCCACGTTTCATCTTCAATGCCCTTGCTGATGGAAGGAGGTTTTCACTCAAAATCTCACGATACATGGCCCCATTCATTCTTTCCTTTACACAGATCAGTCATCCTGGTCCCTTTGCAGAAAAACAGCCCCAAAGCATGATGTTTCCACCCCATGCTTCACAGTAGGTATGGTGTTCTTTGGATGCAACTCAGCATTCTTTCTCCTCCAAACACGACAAGTTGAGTTTTTACCAAAAAGTTATATTTTGGTTTCATCTGACCATATGACATTCTCCCAATCCTCTTCTGGCTCATCCAAATGCTCTCTAGCAAACTTCAGACGGGCCTGGACATGTACTGGCTTAAGCAGGGGGACACGTCTGGCACTGCAGGATTTGAGTCCCTGGCGGCGCAGTGTGTTACTGATGGTAGCCTTTGTTACTTTGGTCCCAGCTCTCTGCAGGTCATTCACTAGGTCCCCCGTGTGGTTCTGGGATTTTTGCTCACAGTTCTTGTGATCATTTTGACCCCACGGGGTGAGATCTTGCGTGGAGCCCCAGATCGAGGGAGATTATCAGTGGTCTTGTATGTCTTCCATTTTCTAATAATTGCTCCCACAGTTGATTTCTTCACACCAAGCTGCTTACCTATTGCAGATTCAGTCTTCCCAGCCTGGTGCAGGTCTACAATTTTGTTTCTGGTGTCCTTTGACAGCTCTTTGGTCTTGGCCATAGTGGAGTTTGGAGTGTGACTGTTTGAGGTTGTGGACAGGTGTCTTTTATACTGATAACGAGTTCAAACAGATGCCATTAATACAGGTAACGAGTGGAGGACAGAGGAGCCTCTTAAAGAAGAAGTTACAGGTCTGTGAGAGCCAGCAATCTTGCTTGTTTGTAGGTGACCAAATACTTATTTTCCACCATAATTTGCAAATAAATTCTTCAAAAATCCTACAATGTGATTTTCTGGATTTTTTTTCTTATTTTGTCTCTCATAGTTGAGGTATAACTATGATGAAAATTACAGGCCTCTCTCATCTTTTTAAGTGGGAGAACTTGCACAATTGGTGGCTGACTAAATACTTTTTGCCCCACTGTACTTCTTGTCTTTTAATTACATTTTTCAATGTATAATTCAAAAATAAAACAATGCACATAAATTACGTTGCTTCATTTACAAATAACTTAAATTAGAAAAGTAATGTACAGAACAACTTAATTCATAACATTAAGTTTCACAGCAGCCCTATTTTCATCAGAACTGTCCTAAAGAAAGACTTATAAAAATTATTAAGACGGGGCTGCAATCTCATACTCATAATACAAGAACTTATGACTCAGACCACCTAACAAAGGAATCTGTGCAGTGGTTTTGTTAGTTTAAGTTCACATTTGTTAAAACCTGGCTTTTAAAATGTGTTTTTCTAGTTATTAGAGTATATTAAATCACAATACTTACATTTATAAGTACATTCGTCGGCTGTCACAGAACTATTTTGTTTCAATAAAATTCCTGTTGTCACCGGGGATTCTGGGATGGGGTAGGCTGCGAAGTGTCCATTTGATGTGTCCTTCATTTGCTTGCGAAACGGAGGGTACATTTGATGTTGCTTTCGAATTGCGCCAGCGTTCGTCGTGCCGCGGTGATGCAATTGGCCTTGGAATTCAGCCTTTGAGGACGCATCTTGAATTGGGTGACGGTCTTCGCCGCGCCGCAATCGGCCTATGAATGAGGCTTTCGTAGACCGCAGCCTTTGTTATTGTCTTGGCAAAGTCGGAATCCCCCCCAACCTTTTTTTAGAGACGGCCTTATACTCTCCTAGGTTCATGAAGCTGTACTTCGTAAAATGCGCGGCACACACTCAAACATTTGGGTTGTAATGTTCTGGAACAGTGTTGTAAATAGATCTTAACCACTGATACCTAATCGTCTAATTTCAGAAGGCCAAATAAAGTGCTTTTGCTTTCACGTAGAAACAAAACAGCATCTCCACAACATGGTGGCAACAACACTACTGCTATACCTGAAACCATGCCTTCTTTCTTTGCATATACATTTGGGAGGCATTATGCAAATATTGCTGCACACACTCACTGGCCACTTTATTAGGTACACCTGTTCAATTGCTTGGTAACACAAATAGCTAATCAGCCAATCACATGGCAGCAACTCAATGTATTTAGGCATCTAGATGTGGTGAAGACGACGTGCTGGATTTCAAACCGAGCATCAGAATGGGGAAGAAAGTGGATTTAAGAGATTGAACGTAGAATGGCTGTTGGTGCCAGACGGACTGGTCTGAGTATTTCACAAACTGCTGATCTACTGGGATTTTCACACACAACCATCTCTAGGGTTTACAGAGAATGGTCTGAAAAAGAGAAAATATCCAGTGAGCGGCAGTTGTGTTGATTAAAATGCCTTGTTGATGTCAGAGGAGAATGGGCAGACTGGTTAGAGATGATAGAAAGGCAACAGTAACTCAAATAACCACTCGTTACAACCAAGGTATGCAGAATACATCTCTGAACGCACAACACGTCGAACCCTGAAGCAGATGTGCTCCAGCAGCAGAAGACCACACCGGGTGTCGCTCCTGTCAGATAAGAACAGCACACGGAGGATACAATTCACTCAGGATCAACAAAACCGGACAATAGAAGATTGTAATAACGTTGCCTGGTCTGATGAGTCTTGATTTCTGCTGCTACATTCAGATGGTAGGGTCAGAATTTGGTGTAAAGAATGTGAAAGCATGAATTCACCCTGCCTTGTCTCAGCGGTTCAGGCTGGTGGTGTAATGGTGTGGGGGGTATTTTCTTGGCACACTTTGGGTCCTTTAGTACCAATTGAGCATCGTTCAAACGCCACAGCCTACCTGAGTATTGTTGCTGACCATGTCCATCCATTTATGACCATGTCACAAAGCTCAAATCATCTCAGACTGGTTTCTTGAACATGACAATGAGTTCACTTTACTCAAATGGCCTCCGCAGTCACCAGATCTCAATCCAATAGAGCACCTTTGGGATGTGGTGGAACGGAAGATTCACATCATGGATGTGCAGCCGAAAAATCTGCAGAAACTGTGTGATACTATCATGTCAATATGGACCAAAATCTTGTTGAAAAATCTCCAACACCTTGTTGAATCTATGCCACGAATAATTAAGGCAGTTCTGAACGAAAAAGTGGGTCCAACCCGGTACAAGCAAGGTGTACCTAATAAAGTGGCCAGTGAGTGTAGTGATGTAGACATGTCAGGGAGAATTCAGTCGCAGCGTTTTTGACAAGTTTCAGTCAGCCTTCACTTTTAGATATAAATATATATTTTTTGGGACATTTTGGGGTTTGTAACTTTGCAGATCTTACACATGCACTAACAGCTACATAAAACACTAGAGAAAAGGTAAAACATGAACATGCATCATATGACCCCTTAAGAGCAACACAATCTAACAAAGTGCCCCTAAATGTTGTGTGTTATGCTCGTTATAAAAAAATATATATTTCACGCTGGACCAGACAATGCACATGGGCAGTCTTGTTTCTGAACTGACTCTTTCTATGGCAACCAGAGTCTCTAACGGCATCTGCAGTGGCTTAATGACTTTACCAATTACCAATTCACTCTTTTATTCAGAAGACAGGACTTATTCTGCCAAATTGCTTTCTCCCAGTCATAATAATATGTGAGCACTGTCTGAGTATATGTTAAGTATTTGGACCTGATCTCGACTAGAGTGAACTATATTGAAAACTACTGTAATAAAATGAGAATAGCTTTACAAAATAAAGTGTGTAGACCAGGGGTGAGTTTCCTGAAAGCAACTATGGTCATAAGTTCCGTCCTTACCAATATAGTGCAATGGAGCTTGTGGCCATAGTTGGCTAACTCTGCTTTTGGGAAACTCACTCCAAGTCGTTAAGTAGCTCTCAATTACCTGCAAATATCACATAGACTCCTACTTCACAGAGAGTAAGAATCTTTGAAGTTCCAGGAATATTCACAGAAACATAACGTCCCTCCATCCCACGACACGAGTAGCTGTAGGAAGCTCCTGCTGGAATACTAGGAACTATAGCACATCTGGAGAAAGACAAAAGAGTTCCTCCTGTGCTTTTGTTTCTCAGTGACTCACTTCACTTGTATTTTCTTCTCTTTTGCCTTAATGCATTTAACATACAATCATTCATGATGTTTTGAACTATTGTTGTTGTTGTTTTTTGCAGCTAGCTGCAATATAAATGTACTATTATTTGTCATGCAAATTAAGCATTATTATTATTATTATATATATAAAAAGTGTTGTATAATTGTTTAATGTTACTAAGGTTCTCATAATCAAGGCAACCACCAATAGTAACGCCTTGAGCATTTGACCTTTATCCTATATGTTTTCCTCTGTGTTTGATCTGTACATTATATTTTAATGTAATACAACCCAAGGAATGTAGTAACATATATTTATTTTTTTCTGTAACCATGTTTAGTGTTGTATTTGATTGTAGGTCGTAGCAATTCATTCTGTGATCAGTGGAGGTGTGGTTTCATCCTCTAAGTAAAATGCCTTCGGTATGCGAGCTGCCATTTTTAAAAAGCGAATAACATCAACCGTCTGATCTTTACGTTTTTTTGAGCAACTGGAATGGTGCAAGAGTGTTAATAACTCGAGTAAGAACTAAGAAACTTTCAGCGTGAGCTACGTGAGAAATGAATGCCTAAAAATATGAATAGTTGAGATATGGATGCAAGACGAGGGATGATGATGAACTTCTTAGATGCGTACAAACATGGATTAGTCATGTATAGTGACATACTGTTAGAGTTAAGAAAGCATATGTCTGTGATTACACATTAATGTTAAGACCTCATTTAGCATCGCTCTGTCTGCCATTACATTTGAAAGAGCATTAATAAAGTAACTTCATTGATCATTTTGAGAGATTTTTTACAAAAAAACACTGGTGTTGGAATAAAGTCATTTCTTTAGCATATTTTATAGAGGACTAAAGTTGTGATAAAAAATAGCATTAAGCTTCAGACAGTTATCAATGCTAGAATTATACTAAATAGTTATGTTTATAGAGTTTGCATTACTAATATATGCATTAATAATGTTAAAGGGGTTTGTGATGCTTAAATTGTTATTTGTCATACCTTTCCTTTATTCTGTGTGAAAATGGGTACCGATCACATTCCAATCTACTTGATGAGAACATTTATTAATTTAGAGCAGATATTTCTTCAGGATTGTGCGTGGCATAAAGACTCCATCCATGTAACTTACAATGCTTCTATTAAACTGTTATCATGTTGAATACAAATTCAGTTATAGTAAAAATATGTTATGACATGACATCCACATGCTACTTGACTAAAACAATACAGTAATGTGTAGTTAATAGATTACCCTAACATTAGGCTACTTTCAGCTGTACCCTGGAGTTGGTTCACTCCCCGGCTATGAAACTTAAGTACATTTTAAAGAAATTAGCACAATAGTATTGTGCATTGGCGATCTCACAGGCCGACGATTGAACAATATGACTAGGAGCATATAGCACAACACTAAGTCAGAAGAATCCTTCACTGAACAGAATCGACCTCTGACTCTCTTAACAGCAAGTTCACAGTATTTTCAGTGACAAGTGTATAGATTTGAAACAAATTTGTGAATGATTTATATGAAAATGCATTTGTTTTTAGAGGATTTGGATAAGGTGATTTGGAATTGCTACAGGCAGTTCCAGTGAACTTCTGCTGCTTTCTGTATATATTTTATTTCATTTTGTGGACTTATACCAATATTAAAGGGGTGATATGATGCAATGTCAAGTTTTTCTTTTTCTTTGGTGTGTTAAAGGCTGATTGTGCATAGATAAGATCCCTGAAGTGGCAAAGACTAAAGTCTAAAAACCAAAGAGATATGCTTTATCAAAATTAAGACTCTGCCACGTCCCTCAAAACGACTTATTCATTTACATTTAGCAGACGCTTTTATCCAAAGCTACTTACAGTGCATTCAGGCTATACATATTTTTGTCAGTACATGTGTTCCCTAGATTCAAACACGCCCCCACATGTCTACATCACGATGTGGAAGTATTTGTGTAAAGCGTGGTTTCAGTAACGCAGTAGTGTTGATGCAGTCGTGTCAGGGAGAATCTGTGTGTTTCTAGGCGAAAGAAAAAGCACTTTATTTGGCCTTCCGAAAGTAGATGGATTTAGGAATCATTAAGATTACTTACAACAGAACAGCAATGCATTTTATGGATGAAAATTTCATGAACCTAGGAGAGGAGGTAACTCTGACTTTGCTATGACAATCTGGCGCTTCTGAATCAGTGACTGCGTGTTTTGTTGTTAGTTTAAGTATTTGCGATTGACTGCTCAAATGTGGAGTTTTGCGTGTCGTGGATGTATGAGAGAGAGACAGGGTCACATCACAGTGGAGTGTACAGCCCGACAGAAATCATCTTAATCATGGCTTGTGTGCAAACACATACGAGTATAATCACTGTGTCTGTCACACGACTCTGTTCCCCTCTCGGGCTTGAACTGATGGTAAAACTAAGATCAATAACTGCCTTTACTTTAATTTTGAAAGTTGAAGCTCGTGATTATGGAAAGGGGCGTTACATTTACGACCCGGCTTGCGGGGTTTGACTGTCTACCACAGTGCATCACAATGCATTGTGCCAGTTGGCCAATCAGAGCAGACTGTGCTTGTCTGAAGGAGGGACTTTGTAGAAAACGAAGCGTTTGAGAGAGGCCTACAAGCGTTTGATGACCTACAATAATGTACAGTATTTGAAAAATAATGTGTTTTTTGAACATTAAAGCATGCCAACATATTCTCTTACACCAAATAATTATCTTTTAAAAAAGCATCATATGACCCCTTTAACATAAACACCTGCAAATAGTGAATGTATGGAGAAATAAAAAGTGAAGTTACTGACCAACTGGCCAGAATCTGTAGCTAAATAAGAATGTAAGAGAGACTCACACTGGGTTGCTGAACAGATATGAAGAATCATTTCCAATCCGAATCTCTGCCCCGTTTATCCTGCTTTCACAGCAGTCGCGTCTGTTAGTGATGGTCACTCTGTTCACGCTGTACGTCTTCATCAGATTCAGCTTCCACCACGGGTCACTCTGTTCGACTGTATGAGTACAGGTGGAGCTCAACCCATCCAGAGCGTTTGGGGCATACCAGTTAGAATTTAATGACGACTGATCGGCTGTTCCCCATGTTGCTATGTTCACTGGGATATATTGGAAAAAGCTTACTTATAATTAAAATTATGTGTAGTAATATATTATAAATAAAATTATGAGTTTCTGTGAAGCTGCTTAACGAGTACTGTAAAATGTGTTCATAGTTGGGGTCGCAAAAAATGTATTCTTTTATTCAAGAAGGATGCATTAAATTGATCCAAAATAATGTTAATAACATTCATAATGTAAAAAAAATATTTCAAATAAATGCTGTTATTTTGAGCAGTCTATTCATCAAATAATAGAATGAATCTGAGTGTTTTACACTTTAGATTAGGGGATGCAGAAAGCTTTGGAAAGGATTTATGATGTTTATTTAGATAATAGTACAATGTTGGCATTTCAATGATTTATTAACTATTAACCATTAAGGATCTGTTTGATTATTTCATTTTTTGACAGATTTGACTTTTGACAGATTTGTAAATTATTATTTAATTATCACCTAATCACTTGTACATGATTTATAACTTAATCTACAAAACATAGATAAACATATCACTTATTGATCATTTATGAATGCATAGTCATGTTTTCCAAATTATTAGATCATCATTAGCAAATGACTTGTAAATTAATTAAAATGTACACAAATTGTTAGCATATCACTTATTAATCGCTTATGAATAGTTCATCAATAACTAATCTCTTTTAAATGACTTAAAACTGAACATTATTTTAAAGTGTTACCGAAAAGTCACTCACTACTCTTGACTGAAAAAAGTTTAATAGGAATCAATCTATATAGTGTTTTATTTGTATATTTGTTCATTCAGTTTATTGAATGCTCTGCTAAATATGCATATTGTACCTGGAAATAAAACACTGTTTATTTTATTTGTATAGTATGTGTATTTGTAATGTGTGTCTTTGTTCTCATGTTTTATTTACAAAGATAAAATAATGAGATTTTTATTTCCACCCACTTTGGCATAAATATCTGCCATGCGTTTTGATATTTTGTTAACTTGAAAGGCTTTATCTTTATAATGGACATTAGTTTGGCTGTAATGCTCAAACAGCTTGTAAAATAGAAAAACCAACATGACAAAGAATTGTGATAAAATCGTGATGCCACTAGCCGAAGGGGAACAACCACCCCCCCCTGTCCGTGATTGTGCCCTTGTAACGCCATTTCGCCCTTGCCCCTCTGGAGGCCTGTGCACGCCACTGATCTTCAATATAGCATGAACGCTTTCGGATGGTTATTAAGTAACATCTACAGTACTCCTTCTACATGATTTTTATGTACTGTGCCTTAATTTCACATCATGCCACACAGTGGCAAAACATTTAGATATTTCTCTGTCGAATTGAATGCAAAAATCGAACAGCGGACAGTTTCATTAAAAAAATTAAATAAGTCTTTGTAATAGTATTTTTTCAAAATGGCATCAATCATACTTAGTAAAATAAATAATAAAGTGTAAGATGTCTTGCTGGGCTATTTAGGTCCTATTTACATTGAAGATTCCGGAAGATGTTTAAGAGCACCACAAACTCGCTAACAAAAGATGTAATAGTATTTAATTCACGAAAGCTCACCTTCTTTTCCTGCCTTTGTTTGAACTGAGAAACACCCTTGAAGTGAGACATGTTAGACATTTAAACAGGTTTTTCTTACAAGCATAAACCTACATTTTGTTAGATTTACACTTAGTTGGGTAAAATGCAGTATGATATATAAAATCATGTTTTAATATGTTACACAGTTTTACCTTCTCAAGTTAAAAAACAAACATTGTTTAAGGTGTTTAGATAACACAGATTGTATGTTTTACTTACCAAGTAAAAACAACAGAATCTTGTATAAATCTATAATGTTCATTTCAAGCACGTCTCTATTCTTTCTGCATTGATTTTAGGATGTTTGAATGAGCATTGCTCCTGGGAGAGACGCCTTAGTTTAAATTACATCAGTGTCACATGATCCTGTTTCTCCTCCCACTTTTCTTCCTGACTGGAGATGGAAAAATATTAAGAGAAAAAAAAATACTTATTTTTTTAAATATTATTATTATTTGTAAACTTATTTGTTTAAAGAAAAATATTTCACTGAAAATAATGGTCATATGCAATTTAAATGGTTTTGCAATTTTACAGATTTTTCTTTGGAGGACTCTTTTGTCTAAAGCAAGTCAATGTATACATTTCATGTTGACATATTTGCAATAAATGCTAGGTGTAAATAGCAATAGCAGAATCTATCAAACCGGAATGTCAACTGGTTTTTGCTGCTTCTCCTGAAATAAAAAAGAAACTGTCGGACAATCTACATTAAGATCTGTATTCAAATTCAGTGGAATCACATTTTTACTTAAATTCAGTCATTATTCCATGCCATTCTAACCTGTGTGACTTTCTTTCAGTGAAACAGTAAGGGTGAACTTTTGAAGTGAATGAATGAAAAAAAAAAAAATACGTACCACAGAAATGGTTCATTTGGCATTTTTCCCAGTCTTTCTGTCATACTGCGTGTTGTTTCCATCTTGTGAGTTGTGCACCTGCCTTTTTAAATTTGTCTTTCTTTCCCATCTTACAGACTTCTCAAGATCAACAGACTTTTGCATTTTGTTTTATGCATGAAGGCTGCCTGTCACAACTACCCGAAAGCATGCAAATACTGTCCTGCATCTGGTCCAACATGAGGAGAATATCTGTTTCTAGATGAGACAAGGCCATTATAAATAAAACTCTTTAAAATATGAATATTCACATTAGATGTTCATATAGAAATGTATTAAATCTTTGCCACTCTTTGCAAATTGCATCTACATCATCTGCTCTGTTTGCTTCCTAAAACATCAATTGGTTTTCTTATTCTCATTTCCTTTGGTTTTATTTTATCAATATTATATGGACATGTTATGGATTAATGTTTGTGTTTTGCCAACATTGACCACCGAGGATATCATGCAGGTTTGATCTATTTTTGAATTGTCAAATTGTAAATGTTGGTATTTTTTTAAAAGCTCCTGGTTGACAATGTCAAGCTACTGATTAAATGCACACACAGTATGTGACCCTGGATCACAAAACCAGTCTTAAGTCGCTGGGGTATATTTTTTTGCAATAGCCATTTTTTGGGTCAAAATGATACATTTGTATTTTATGCCAAAAATCATTAGGACATTAAATAAAGATTCCATGAAGACATTTTGTCAATTTCTTACCGTAAATATATAAACTTCATTTTAGAATGTACATTTCCTGAAGAAAATGTGAGTGGAGCTTGCAGTGGCAAAACTTGGCGCTGGGCAGATACTAGTGACTAGTGGCATGTTGCTAGCATGATTAGCAAGTGACTAGCATGTTGCTAGCATGATTTTAACATGATTAGCATGTTGCTAGCATGATTAGCATGTTGCTAGCATGTTGCTAGAATGATTAGCATGTTGCTAGCATGTTGCTAGCATGATTAGCATGTTGCTAGCATGATTGCTAGCATGATTAGCATGTTGCTAGCATGTTGCTAGAATGATTAGCATGTTGCTAGCATGTTGCTAGCATGATTAGCATGTTGCTAGCATGATGCTAGCATGATTAGCATGTTGCTAGAATGATTAGCATGTTGCTAGCATGTTGCTAGCATGATTAGCATTTTGCTAGCATGTTGCTAGCATGATTAGCATTTTGCTAGCATGATTTTAACATGATTAGCATGTTGCTAGCATGATTAGCATGATTAGCATGTTGCTAGCATGATTCTAGCATGTCGCAAGCATGTTGCTAGCATGATTAGCAAGTGACTAGCATGTTGCTAGCATGATTCTAGAATGTCGCCAGCATGTTTGCTAGCATGATTAGCATGTTGCTAGCAAGATGCTAGCATGATTAGCATGTTGCTAGAATGATTTGCATGTTGCTATCATGATTTTAACAAGATTAGCATGTTGCTAGCATGATTCTAGCATGATTAGCATGTTGCTAGCATGATGCTAGCATGATTAACATGTTGCTAGCATGTTGCTAGAATGATTAGCATGTTGCTAGCATGTTTCTAGCATGATTAGTATGTGACTAGCATTGTCGCTAGCATGATTGACATGTTGCTAGCATGTTTCTAGCACGATTAGCATGTTGCTAGCATTTTTCTAGCATGATTAGCATGTTGCTAGCATGATTAGTATGTGACTAGCATTGTTGCTAGCATGTTTCTAACATGAGCCCGCCTCCATGTCTCTATGACATTGTGAAGCAGAGATATAGCTCTTGCTATAGATATATGAGAGGTGCTTCTCCTGACACCATTTTGTCAGGGTACTCACCTCCTCTCTGTAGGCCGTCTCATCGTTGTCGGTGATCAGACCTATCACCGTTGTGTCATCAGAAAATTTGACGATGACGTTGGAGCTGTGTGTTGCTGTACAGTCGTGTGTGTACAGGGAGTACAGGAGTGGGCTGAGGACGCAACCCTGCGGTGCACCAGTGTTGAGGATCAGGGGAGATGATGTATTGTTGCCCATTCTGACCACCTGACTTCTGCCTGTCAGGAAGTCCAGGATCCAGCTGCACAGAGATCTGTTCAGTCCTAGAGTCTGGAGCTTCGCAACCAGTGTGGCAGGCACTATGGTGTTAAATGCCGAACTATAATCCACGAACAGCATCCTCACATAGGTGTTCTTATTTTCCAGGTGGGAGAGAGCAGTGTGTAGGGTGAAGGCAATAGCATCGTCTGTGGAACGGTTACTGCGGTATGCAAATTGTAGTGGGTCCAGTGAAGCAGGCAGCACAGAGCAGATGTAGTCTCTGACAAGCTTCTCAAAACACTTGCTGAAGATGGGTGTCAGAGCAACGGGCCTCCAGTCATTCAAGCATGTGATTTTATTTTTCTTTGGTATGGGCACAATGATGGATTTTTTGAAGCATGAGGGAACCACAGACAGAGAGAGGGACAGATTGAAAATATCTGTAAAAACCCCGGCTAGCTGGAAAGCGCATGCTTTGAGCACACGGCCTGGTATACCATCAGGTCCCACGGCTTTACGGATGTTCACCCGTTTAAAGGATCGGGTTACGTCCGCGACAGAAAGCGTGAGTGGACTCACCTCTTCTGCGGCAGCCGTGGCAGCGCTCTCTGTGTGTGCGGTGTTATCAGCCTCGAACCGAGCATAAAAGGTGTTGAGCTCGTCCGGTAGAGAGGCGGCAATGTTCACAGTAGCTGGTTTATTCCCTTTAAAGCCGGTGATGTTGTTGATGCCCTGCCACATGCTTCTTGGATTATTGTTGTTGAAGTGTTCTTCAACTTTGTTTTTATATTTTCGTTTGGCTGCTTTGATGGATCTCCTGAGATCGTAACTGGCTTGTCTCCGATCGTCAGTGTTTCCGGACCAGCAATGGACTGTCCTGAGGGCGGGTGCTTCACGTTTCAGTTTCTGCCTATAAGCAGGCAGGAGCAGAATGGAAGAGTGATCCGATTTGCCGAAAGGTGGGCGGGGGAGGGACTTGTATGCGTCCCGGAAGGGGGAGTAACAATGGTCGAGTGTACGATCTCCACGCGTGTTGATGGTGACGTGTTGAAAGTATTTTGGAGCTATTGTTCTGAAGTTGGCTTTATTAAAGTCCCCCGTGATAACAAAAGCTGCATCTGGGTGCGCGGTTTCCTGCTCACTTATATTCCTGTACTGTTCCTTGAGTGCCTGGTCTGTGTTGGCTTGGGGGGGTATATAAACAGCCGTGATTATGATCGCTGTAAAATCCCTCGGTAGCCAGAATGGTCGACACAGAAGCGTATGAAATTCCAGATCAGGGGAGCAGAAGGATTTAATAGAGTGTATGTTCCTTTCATTACACCATGAGTTGTTGATATAGAAACAAACACCCCCGCCTCTGCTTTTCCCTGCGAGCTCCTTTGTTCTATCCGAGCGGTGCACGGAGAAGCCCGTGAGCTCGATGGCTGAGTCTGGAACCATTGCAGACATCCAGGTTTCTGTGAGGCAAATAAGACAGCAGTCCCTTGTTTCTCATTGGTATGAGATGCGCGCCCGCAGTTCGCAGAGTTTGTTATCCAGTGACTGAACGTTGGCCAGTAAAATGGTTGGAAGAGGAGGTCGGAAAGCACGGCGTCTCAGTCTGACGAGAACGCCAGCTCTTTTCCCTCTTTTCCGGCGTCGGCGGCGTCTCCTTGATTTCGCAACCCACACAAAGGGCTCAGATGCGGTGTCTGTGAACAATCCACCGGCATTAAAAAACTCAAAGTCCGGTTTGCGTTGCGCGACGGAGGAACCAATGTTCAAAAGCGTGTCTCTATCGTAGACAGTTATACTAACAACATCTAACACGTAAAACAACAAAAAAACAAATAAAACATACGAAAAACTGCAAAGTTTTCCCGGAGCTCGCAACACGGCTGCCATCCTCGGCGCCATCTTGAAACAAATGTACTAGACAGTACATCTGTCTAGTTGCAAATTGTGATCCAAGAGATTCTGTGTACTGTTTTTAGGTCCAATAAGTAATATCTCTGTCTTATCTCAATTTAATAGGAGAACATTTTTAAATAGGAGAAGAGCAAGAAAATAGGAGAAAACATTTTTAACACACGTTAGCTTAGATAGTTTAGAAGTTTCATCTGGTCTTGTTCTGAATCAAAATAATGTTTTGATCGATAGTGTCAAATGCAGCGCAAAGATCCAGTAGCACTAATAGAGAGATACAACCATGATCGGATGATACGAGCAGGTCATTTGTCACTCTAATGAGAGCAGTCTCAGTACTATGAGATGGTCTAAATCCTGACTGGAAATCCTCAATTTGATGTGATACTGCTGCTGGCAGCTGCATGGTTACAATTTGATCTCTAATAGTATCGATTTTGGAAGAAAATAGTTAATAAAGTCATTACTGCTGTGCTGTTGGGAAATTTCAACACCCGCTGATGCTTTATTTTGTGTTAATTTTGCCACTGCATTGAATAAATACCTGGGGTTATTTTTGTTTTCTTCTAAAAGAGAAAGGTATTCAGATCTTGCAGTTTTTAATGATTTTCTGTAGAATAGGGTACTTTCCCGCCAAGTAATACAAAATATCTCTAGTTTTCCTCCAGCTGCGCTCTATTTTATGGGCTGCTCTCTTTAGGGCACAAGTGTGCTCATTATACCATGGTGTTGGACTCTTTTCCTTAATTTTCCTTAAGCGTAAATGAGCAACGATATCTAAAGTGCTAGAAAAGAGAGAGTCCATAGTTTCTGTTTCATCAAGTTTTTCTGCGCTGTTGGATATGTTGAGGAATTGAGATAAATCAGGAAGATTACTTATAAAGCAGTCTTTTGTGGTAGAAGTGATGGTTCTACGATACTTGTAACAAGGAGTTGAATTTACAGCTTTAGCTATATGGAGTTTTTACAAGACTAGATAATGATCTGATATATCATCGTTTTGCTGCAGAATATCAACACCATTAACATCAATTCCATGTGACAATATTAAATCTAAAGTATGATTTCAACAATGAGTAGGTCCTGACACGTGTTGTCTTACCCCGATAGAGTTCAGAATGTCTAAGAATGCTGATCCTAATGCATCTTTTTCATTTTCAACGTGGATATTAAAATCACCCACAATTAAGACTTTATCAGCAGCCAGCACGAACTCTGATAGAAAATCAACAAATTCTTTAATAAAGTCTGTATAGTGCCCTGGTGGCCTGTATACAGTAGCCAATACAAACATAACGGGGGTTTATCATTAATACTTTTTTCTCTAGATAATGCTATATGAAGCACCCTTACTTCAAAGGAGTTATACTTGCAGTCTATTCAGGTTATACATTTATTTTCAGTATCAAAGCCTGTCTTCTGAGAAATACTGAGAATATTGCTATAAATTGTAGAAATACCTCCCCCTTTGCCTTTTGGATGTGGCTCATTTTTATAACAGTAATCTTGGGGGGTAGACTTTAAAATAATGTATTCATCTGGTTTTAGCCAGGTTTCCATCAAAGAGAGCACATCTAGTTCAGTGGTCATCTCATTTACAAAAAGCGCTTTCATAGAAAGGGACCTGATATGAAATAAGCCAAGCTTAATCATTTGTTTCTCTGTGTTATTTACATTTTTTATTTGTTGAACATCAATTAAGTTGTTACTCATAAATAGGTTTGGGCGTTTTTTTGTATTTTCTAGTTCGGGGAACAGACACAGTCTCTATTGTGTGATATCTAGGTGAAAGGGTCTCTGTGTGCTGAGATTTAACGGACTTCTGTGACGTGAGGCGGCTAGCAGACCGTCGGTTTAGCCAGTCTGTCTGCTTCTTGACCTGGGCACCAGTTAGTCAAGTACGAACTCTAAGACTATGTGCCATATTTCTAGAGAGAAGAGCGGCACCACCTCAGGAGGGATGAAGACCATCTCTTTTCAACAGGTCAGGTCTGCCCCAAAAACTCGTCCAATTGTCTATAAAATCTATGTTATTCTGTGGGCACCACTTAGACATCCAGCCATTGAGTGACAACAGTCTGCTATCAATCTCATCGCCCCGCTAAGCAGGGAGTGGACCAGAGCATATTATGGTGTCTTAAATCGTATTTGCAAGTTCACACACCTCTTTAACATTATTTAGTGATTTCCGAATGGCAAAGTCGAACATCATTAGCGCCAACATGGATAACAATCTTACAAAATTTATGTTTAGCATTAGCCAGCACTTTTAAATTGGCCAAGATCTCAGGTGCTCTGGCTCCCGGTAAACAATGGACTAAGGTAGCTGGTGTCTCTATTTTCACGTTCCGTACAATATAATCGCCAATAACTAGAGCACTTTCATCAGGTTTCTCAGTGGGTGCATCACTGAGTGGGGAGAACCTGTTTGATATTTTGATCGGAACGGAAGAACGGTGTTTTGACCCCTGACTAGGCCACCTCAGTCACCCACGTGCCCTGCTGCACGGGCTCTACTGGAACCGAACAATGTACAGGACTCCCTGAGCTAGTCGCATCCAAAGCCGTATCTACAGCCCTCACATTCTTACTATCCTCAACTAAAGTTTGGTTTGTGTCTCCAGTTCTAAAACCTTCTCTGTCAGCCTAACTATTTCCCTGCATTTATCACATGTGAAAAAAAGGCGTACAGACAAAGCCTTGGCCAAGTCTGTACCATGGCATCCAGCCCCAGCGGAGCTGGATGAGTCAGAGAGAACCAGAGAGGACAGTGGGATGTCTGACGAGTCGCAAACGGATCCTCCTGAGCCTGGCCCAAAACTCTCCATATCTGCTTCACCACCTCGGGCCTCAGCCGCTGCCTCGACAGGATGTCTGCTTCCATATTCAGATGCACAGGGATATTCTTTCTTATTCCAAGGTCACCGTAGACTACCGATACAGCCGTATCCAGCCCAGATGGTCACTGCAGTCACCAGATCCAGTCCGTAAGCAGATCAGATGGTGGATCAGCACCTAGAGATGATGTCTACAGCCTGAATGTCAGCGGAGACCTGGGCACCTAGATGAGCCCCAGAGATAGATCCCCAGTGAGGAACTCATCACGTAGACAGCCATCGGGTAAAGACCAATGGAACCAGTGGACCACTTACACTCTGACTTTGCTGCAGTTGGAACAAACTACTGGTTCGTCTGGCCGGAGAGGAACTGCCGGGGACTGAGCCTGGTTCTCCCAAGGTTTTTTCTCCATTCTGTCACTGATGGAGTTTTGGTTCCTTGCCGTTGTCGCCTCTGGCTTGCTTAGTTGGGGACAATTCATTTCCAGCGATATCACCGACTTGATTAATAGGTAAATGTCCAGTATGAAATCTTTTTTCACAAAAAATAAAAAATACGGACGATTTGCGATTGCGACAATATATGCTTTGTGTTCCCCTCCGGGAACATCGAGCTGCATCGAAACGCTAGGGGAACGCCATCAGCGATGTCCAGCTCTGAATCATAAGTGTAATCAGTCAAAATTGACAGCCAGACGTCAGGTGTGGGTGACGTCACGACCAGGATGCTTAAAAGCACGTGATGTGCAGCCGGCGCCAGCTTTTTGTCATTCAGCAAAGCTCTCTGTGTGTGTCAGTCATTGTCTGTGGGTCTGTTATTATCCAGTTAGGAAATAAGGAAGTTTGTTCTTAAAAAGGCAGGCAAAGAAAGATTAGTACAGACATGTCAAAGGCATCCTTTAAATCAAAGAGGGGCGAGAGTGGTTCACAGTACAGACAGTGTGTGACTCCCTGCCCTCGCTTCATCACGAGCGGGGATACACACAGTCTGTGCGTGGTCTGCTTGGGGGCGAAGCACGCGGAGTCGGCTTTTGAGGAAGCCGGCTGCCCGCATTGTGAGCGGCTTCCAATTCACACGCTTCGCTCCCGGAGAACTCTCTTCAAGGAGGGAGTTTTCGCTAGCGCTCCTCACGGTGCTGGCCCCGCCTCCGCTGAGGCGGAGCGGTGGCTGCACTCGTGGGGCTCGCAATTGGATTTGGCAGAGGGATTGGAGACGGGTAGACCCCTATCTCTATCCTCACCTGCCAGATCCACTGCCCGTTCTCTGGGTTCGGAAGCCCGTTCTGCGGTTTCTTCCCCTCAGAGGGCGGGACCAGTGTTTCACCCATCTCCCTCCGAGGAGGAAGATGTGGAGAGCACTGGTTTTTCGCCCACTCTATCCTCATATAGGGAGGTCCAAAGGCAGAGCGTTGCCGCTCGTGCTCCCCCGCAGCGGGACCGAGCTCGACAACGCTCTAGGAAATCGAGGCTTTCGGAGACGAAGCCCGACCTGAGGGTCGTGCTTCAGTCTAGGAAGCCCTCGATGAAGCGGTCCTGACGTCTACGCAGGACTGTTGAGGGCGGCCCCTGCTGGGGAAGAGCGGGGTGCACCGCATTACACGGTGTCCGTCTCTCCTCAGCGCCCTCTGGAGATCGTTCTGCCAACCCTGCCAGAGCTCCAGGGCGCAGCGGTCTCCCGCGAGTGCCTCTCTCAGTTCTTTCCGCCCGGAAACGTAGCAGAGCTGAGAGCCTCGCCACGCCTTCAGGGATCTCCCGAGCAGCTACATCGGTGGCTTCCTGCCGGTCCTCCGTGCCAGGGCATCGATCTGGAAGCTCCAAACACACCAGAGGCCAGTCTCGAGAGACTGGCTCCCTTAGTAGATTATTTATCAGCGTGGAAACTACTGCCAAATGTATCTCGTTGGGTCCTGCAGACTGTAGAGAAAGGCTATCGTATTCAATTCGGCGCTCCGCCGCCACCTTTCAAAGGGTTGTGTCTCACGAGCACAAATCCCGAGCAGGCTCTGGTATTAGAACAAGAGGTCAGCTCTCTTCTGAGGAAGGAGGCCATCGAGGTGGTCCCTCCTCTCGACAGAGAGTCCGGGTTCTACAGCCGGTACTTCGTTGTTCCAAAGAAGGATGGAGGGCTACGTCCAATTTTAGATCTGCGGCTACTGAACCGCTCAGTCAGCCGCCTGAAGTTCAGAATGCTTACTGTAAAACAGGTCGTGTCTCAGATCAGATCCGAGGACTGGTTCGTCACGATAGATCTAAAAGACGCCTATTTCCATGTATCCATCCTTCCCAGTCACAGGAAGTTCCTGAGGTTCGCTTTCAGGGGCAAAGCTTACCAATATCGGGTTCTTCCCTTCGGCCTAGCACTCTCACCCCGAACTTTCACGAAGTGCGTGGATGCTGCACTGGCTCCTCTGCGACTCCAGGGCATCCGCATACTCAACTACATCGACGATTGGTTGATTTTAGCTCATTCAGAGCAGTTGGCGGTTCGACATCGAGATGTCGTTCTCGCTCACATGAAAGAGTTGGGGTTAAGACTAAATGCAAAGAAAAGTGTGCTGTCTCCATTCCAGAGAACCACTTATCTAGGCGTGGTGTGGGATTCGACCACGATGCAGGCACGATTGTCCCCTGCTCGGATCGAGTCGATTCTCAACACGGTCAGGAGAGTCAGAGAAGGCCTGTCACTCATGGTCAAGCAGTTTCAGATACTGCTGGGTCTGATGGCAGCAGCGTCCAACGTGATACCTTTTGGCCTGCTGTACATGAGACCCGTACAGTGGTGGCTCAAGTCCAAGGGGTTCTCCCCGAGGGGAAACCCATTCCGCATGATCAAGGTCACGCGGCGATGCCTACGTGCCTTGGACATGTGGAGGAAACCTTGGTTCTTGTCTCAGGGCCCGGTCCTGGGAGCTCCTTGCCGCCGCGTAACGCTAGCGACGGATGCATCCCTGACCGGTTGGGGGGCGGTCATGAGTGGCCACCCTGCCCGCGGTCTGTGGAGTGGTCACCATCTCACGTGGCACATCAACTGCCTGGAGATGCTGGCCGTGTTTCGAGCACTGAAACATTTTCTTCCGGACCTAAGAAATCACAATGTGCTAGTACGCACCGACAACACAGCTGTGGTTTCTTATATCAACCACCAGGGAGGTCTGCGTTCGCGCCCCTTATGCAAGCTGGCGCACCAGATCCTTGTGTGGTCCCAGGACAAGTTCCTCTCGCTGAGAGCGGTCTATATTCCTGGGCATCTCAATGTAGGAGCAGACATCCTGTCGAGGCAGGGGCCGAGGCCCGGGGAATGGAGGCTTCACCCCGAGATGGTGAAGCAGATTTGGAGAGTTTTTGGCCAGGCACAGGTGGATCTGTTTGCGACTCATCAGACATCGCACTGTCCCCTCTGGTACTCTCTGACTCATCCAGCTCCGCTGGGGCTGGATGCTATGGTACAGACGTGGCCGAGGCTTCGTCTGTATGCCTTTCCCCCGATTGCTCTGCTCCCGGGAGTTCTAGAGAGAGTGCGTCGGGACGGGGTCCGGCTGTTGCTAGTAGCCCCGTTCTGGCCGGGCCGAGTATGGTTCTCGGACCTGATTTCTCCCCTCGACGGCTCTCCATGGGAGATTCCAGTCAGGAGAGATCTCCTCTCACAAGCGGAGGGTATGATCTTTCACCCCCGCCCGGAGTTATGGAAGCTGTGATCGTGGCCCCTGAGGGGGCGCAACTCATAGCTTCAGGTCTCTCAACCGAGGTTGTTGAGACCATTCTCCAATCTAGAGCTCCCTCAACGAGGAAACTGTATGGCCTCAAGTGGAGACTCTTCACTTCTTGGTGTGGAGACCACCAGCTCGACCCAGTTAACTGCCCGATTGGTACAGTACTGGAGTTTCTGCAGGCTCGGTTCTCCGCAGGGTTATCCCACTCCACCCTGAGGGTTTATGTGGCAGCTATAGCGTCTTACCACACCCCTATGGGTGGACAATCAGTGGGCAAGGACCCCCTGATCATACGTTTCCTCCGCGGTGTGCTGAGGCTCAGGCCTAGAGTACGGTCCAGGGTCCCTCCTTGGGATCTCGCTGTTGTGCTAGAGGCTCTCTGCAAACCTCCGTTTGAACCCATCGAGCAGGTATCAGAGCGTCTTCTTACACTGAAGACGGTGCTACTTTTAGCCATATCTTCGCTGAAGAGAGTTGGGGATCTGCAGGCCCTCTCGGTGGCCTCTATAGACTTTACGCCCGGTCTGGCGAAAGCTTTCTTGTACCCTCGTGTGGGGTACGTCCCTAAGGTCCCCTCCTCGGTACCGCGGCCCGTTGTACTCCAGGCCTTTTGTCCTCCTCCCTTCAGGGAGCCCAACCAGGAAAAGCTTAACTGTATGTGTCCAGTGCGAGCACTGGACGCATACATCCACAGAACTGCCCTGTGGAGGAAATCGGACCAACTGCTGGTATGCTACGGTCCTCCTAAAAAGGGTTTTCCAGCTGCTAAGCAGACCCTTAGTCGGTGGATAGTGGATGCCATCATAGTTGCCTATGAGTCCTCTGATCTCCCCTCGCCTTTGGGGGTCAAGGCTCATTCAACCAAAGGTATGGCGGCCTCCAAGGCCTTTCTCGCAGGTGTCCCTATTCAGGACATTTGTGACGCTGCTGGGTGGTCTACGCCCCTAACCTTCGTCAGATTCTATGACCTAGATCTGCAAGCCACTCCTGGCTCTGTTGTTCTCTTGCCGTAGCTGTGCATTCCACACACTAAGCAGGGATTGGTAATTCTGGCGGCGTGGACATCTCGTTCCCCTAGCGTTTCGACGCAGCTCGATGTTCCCGGAGGGGAACGTCCCAGGTTACGTATGTAACCCTGGTTCCCCGAGGGAACGAGACGCTGCGTCGCAGGGCCATACTTCCGGCATCCCTACTAGAGCTTTGCTTCATTGCTGGAAGCTGGCGCCGGCTGCACATCATGTGCTTTTAAGCATCCTGGTCATGACGTCACCCGCACCTGACGTCTGGCTGTCAATTTTGACTGATTACACTTATGATTCAGAGCTGGACATCGCTGATGGCGTTCCCCTAGCGTTTCGACGCAGCGTCTCGTTCCCTCGGGGAACCAGGGTTACATACGTAACCTGGGACGTTTTTCAAGTCATCTCCATGTAATAAATTAATTATATGAACAATGCAGTGCTAATTGACATGGCATTCATTACAGTATAGAAACTATTCTAACTTATTATGTGATAAAAAAGTGTTTGTAGTACATAAACAAATCATTATTATTGGTTATTGTCCAGCAGTGTATCTGATTTCTAAGTCAATTAAAAGCTAGACAAAAAGAAGAATTAAAGTTGCCTATACTATACCAGTCAAACGTTTTTTAAATAAGTATCTTCTGCTCAGAAGGCTCGCATTTATTTGACCCAAAGCATTCCTACAGCAAAACAGTACAATTTTTAAATAATTCCTCTATTTAAAATAAATGTTTTCCATTTGAATATATTACAATTTAAATTATTGTCATTTTATTGCAGATTTTTTTGCATCATTACACCAGTCACACGATCCTTCAGAAATTATTCTTATATTCTGATTCTGATATTCTAAACAAAAATAAATAAATATATATATTATTATGATGATGTTGAATACAGCTGAGCATCATTTTTCAGGTTTCTTTGATTATAGAAAGTTCAGAAGAACTAAATTTATCTGAAATATAAATATTTTGTAACAATATACATTTATTTATCATCACTTTTGACCATCCTTGCTAAATAAAAGTATTCATTTTTATCATTTATTTTCCAAAATTAATAAATCAAATAAAATAATAATTATACTGACACTAAGCTTTTGAATGATATAGTGTATAATGTTACAAAAGCTTTTCATTTCAGATAAATTCTGATATTTTGATATTTCTATCCCTCAAAGAATCCTGAAAAATGTACACGTTTAAAATATTAATAAAACTAATAACTAAAAAAGGTCTCTTGAGCAGCAAATCAGCATATATGAATTATTTCTGAAGGATCATGTGACACCAGACAGGAGTAATGATGCTGAAAACAGGAGTAAGAGAGAGAGAGAGAGAGAGAGAGAGAGAGAGAGAGAGAGAGAGAGAGAGAGAGAGAGAGAGAGAGAGAGAGAGAGAGAGATAGTTGTGGTCGGAATTATTGGCACCCTGGTAAATATGATGGACCTGTTCCATACACCTCCACCTCACACAGAGTGAGATGTGTCTGGATGTTAGGCAGGTACATGTTCACATAACGGCCTCCCATTCCGTTGCAATTGAAACTGACAGTACCGCCTAGTGGAACATGTGAAGTGATGACAGCACATCTGCAGAGGGAAAGAGAGAAACCATGAAGCAATCATGTGACCTGCTCAAATCTGGTTCTTCCGACACGGTCATAACTGTTTTCATAAGTTCACCTGGGATTGTTGTTGCCGTTGTTTTCCAGAGAGTTTCCGATGCGGATCTCTACTCCAGTCATGCGCTCCGAGTTGCTGTCGGCTCTGTTGGTGATGGTCATATTGTAAATGTAGTAATATTTCAGCAGGTCCAGCCTCCACCACGGGTTGAGCTGGTTCAATGTGATGGAGCAGTATGAAGCTTCACCTGGGATTGTTGTTTTCCAGAGTTTCCGATGCGGATCTCTACTCCAGTCATGCGCTCCGAGTTGCTGTCGGCTCTGTTGGTGATGGTCACATTGTAAATGTAGTAATATTTCAGCAGGTCCAGCCTCCACCACGGGTTGAGCTGGTTCAATGTGATGGAGCAGTATGAAGCTTCACCTGGAGCGTATCTGATGCCGTCGTTGGCGTTTGCCGCTCCCCAGTGGTAATATGTGGTCGACTGTACAGCCTTTCCTTTTAATGCCAAATTCTATAAAACATTTTAAGAGACAACGGGTCAAGACTCAATGTGTAACGTTTCAATATATTTCACTCGGGTTGAAATATATTCCAATCCAAAACACTCAGTTCCATTTGATATGACATCAAAATCCAAAATTGTATTATTCAATGGATATGTGCTTACACAAACTAACAATGGACAGTTGTATGTTATTAACAAACATTAACAAAGATTAAAAATCTATATGCTGTGCAATGGTCAATATTAGTTAATACATTAAGTAATTTTAACTAATGGCACCTTAGTTACCATAACTTTTTACTTCCCATGTTCTTAGAACTGCCTTGAACGAAAAAGACACCTGTTACAAAAGCAAATATTTCCATTTCTTTCAGGGAAGTTTATGTTACATTTGATTATTTTGCATAAAGAAAAGGTAAACAACATCTATAATTGTATATCATCTGACAGGTGCATGTGATTTGTCCTCACCTAAAAGTAAAATCAGGTAATCAAGTCCCTCCATCTTGTTTTTATAGACCATTAACCAGTTTTGTGAGGGTCAGATATGACAACAATATGACAGCTGACAAGTTTCTCCTTCAGCATTTTAACTTCTACTATCCATCCCTCTTTTTATTTGCATTTATCTTAGCAGCGCAAATTTCCTTAGGAAATTATCACTGGCAGCTTGCTGAATATATTTCAAGGTTCTCCAGAATTGCTTTTCTCAGCAAACCTTCACCTCTAAGGTCAAGTCTGATTTACAAAACAAATCTTGCAAAATACACATGAAAAGAAGGATTTGAGGATTTTTTCGCTGTTGCCAGAAAACAACACTCAGATTTATTTGCATACAGTTTTTTTCATGCTTGTCTACATTCATCTAAATGACTGATATACGAGTCAAAGAAAACATTGACATTATTGTGTTTGGAAAGTTTCACCTATCCTTGAGCTTCATTATTAAAATAATCAAAATAATATCAGTTCATAAAAGGAATCATCTATAATAAGATTAATCAGCATGACCATCATGTTTGTAATGTTTTGTTGTCCCACATGAGGCAGTTTTCTATAATCTGTTTTGTTTTGAATGTATGTATTTTTATATTTTTTTATATAGTTTGCAGTTAAATAATTTTTTGGTTAGCATTCACTACTTTTGGATTTGTCTTTATTTAGTTTGCATTTAAGCTTGTTTTATTATGTTTTTAAGCTTGTTTTATTACCATGTTTGTTTCACAGTTAAGAATTTTGTTTGGTATTTAAAACCTGTTAACCTGCACGAGGACGCTGGCGCAATGAACGCTCTTTGTTTGCACGTCATTGTTTACAAATTAATTAAATGAAATGGGTCAAAATGAATCTTGACAAACTATATATCATTCTGAAAGTCTAAGCCTCAAGCATCGAAGATATTGCCTGTTTTTCTATGGAAAGCTTATAAGGAATATATTTGCTAAATTTGTGTAGGCAGTACACATCAAACCATCCATAATAAAAAAGCAGTAGATACCAGCTTCATGTAATATTGAGTCACAAACGCATCCACTGCTGTAAATCCCAGTTTAGTTAGAGAGGTAAGGGTGCACGAAACAACATCACATTGAGCACTTTAGACCAACGAAGCAATGACGTTGTTATATGGATGGATATTCCTTTGTTTACGTCTCCTTTCTTCAGGGATAGCTATTGTTTGTATCCGTTTTGGAATAGCTCACACTAAAAAAAACAGCGTCGTGGTTGTAAAAAACCGCATGGTTTTGTAGTATACAGTGTTACACACAGAATTAGACCCCCCCCCCCAAAAAAAGTGATTTGTCTTTTTTTTTTATTCTGGTGCTCTCTCACGAGGGCTGTGATGCACGTTGTGACGTACCTGTCATCTGATGGGGGCAGAACTTAGCGATCGGCTTTTTGTTCAATATTTTTTATATATGTGTAAGTGTGTTTTGTGGGGAATGTGGCTGCATCTGTATGATTAGCATCTCTGTGGCTGATAATCAGCTGTGATTACTCTGACTGAATGAGGGCAGTATGAATGCCGATAGGCCGTTATGACTCTATGGTCAATATCAGATTATCATCTGTATTGCCCCGCACATCAGTGTGTGATTACTGACTATTAACAGCAATCAGTGTGAATGTCTGGCAATCAGAGTATATTCTACATATAAAGCTAGTTTTTCTTTCTTTCTTTTTATTACTCAACTTATTCTTATTGTATTTTTTGTTCTAAAATAAATCACTTATATGATGTCTAAGATTCTGTCTATAATAATTTTATAATTGAAAAACATACAGTGGTATGTGTAATGACTAAAATTGTTTAATAGTTTGTAGAACTCTTCAATACATTTGGTAAATAAATATTTGTACTCAAACGTGGGGGGTTAGGCTATATATAGTCTCAGGAAAATCAATTTTTTCATGGTATCTTCTTCAGATTTGAAATATAAACTCATGAGCCATGTTACTTTCAACCCATTACTTTTCTGGATTGCTCCAAGACTTTTCATGTATTTTTATATGAAATACCGGAGCAGGTGGATTAATGTGTGAATGAAAAACGGGTTTCAATTTAGAGACATGAAAAATTGAATTAATTCTCCTGTACGCCGGAGGAAGTTTGAGGCGGACTGCCACTGGGCTAAAAATCTTAGTGAACCAGAAGGCAGACTGACACTCACCCCCAGTAAACGACAGAACTCCTTCCAAAATTAGGAAACAAATTGGGGTCCCCTGTCGGAGACCACGTCCATCGGGAGGCCATGAATGCGAAAGACGTGATCAACAACAGTAACCGCTGTCTCCTTGGCAGAGGGTAATTTGGGCAAGGGAATGAACTGGGCCACCTTCAAGAACCGGTCCACTATGGTCAAAACCACCGTATTTTGCCCTGGGAGGGTGGGAGGGCAGTAACAAAATCGAGCTCGATGTGAAACTTGGGTCTCGAAGGGACAGACAGTGGTTGAAGTAACCCTTTTGGGGGTCGATTGGAAGTCTTACCACGAGCACAAACTGAGCAGGCCAAAACAAAATCTGGGATGTCACGAGCTATGGAATGCCACCAGAATCGCTGTTTAACAAGAAAACCGGTACGATTCACTCCTGGATGACAAGCCATACTGGAACAGTGACCCCACCGAATACCTTTGTACCGTAATCTCTCCGGCAAAAATAACTGACCCGGCGGGCACCTGGGCGGAGGCGTTACCCCTTCTAAAGCTGTGCGAACCTTCAATTTGACCTCCCATGTGACTGTAGAGACAACGAGTCTCTCAGGTATAATACACTAGGAAGTGGACGGGCACTCGGAATGATAAAAAAATGAGCTGAAGCATCGGGTTTGATGTTTTTTGGAATCCGGACGGTAGGAAATGGAAAAATAAAAACGGCCGAAAAAAAAAGTACCAACTGCCTGGAATTAAGACGTTTCGCGGATCTAATATACTCAAGGTTCTTATGATCGGTCCAGACACTAAAAGGTAACCCTGAACCCTCTAACCAATGATGCCACTCTTCCAAGGGCAACTTGACCGCCAGCAGCTCTCTGTTATAAATGTCGTAATTGTTCAGCGGACGACAAACGATGAGAAAAAAAAGCACAAGGGTGCATCTTGTTGTCCGAGGAGGAGCACTGGGAAAGAACCGCACCTACCCCCACCTCTGAAGCATCGACCCACCTCCATCACAAACTGATGTGTGGGACCAGGGGCTATGAGAATGGGAGCTGAAACGAAGCGGCTCTTGAGGTTGGTAAATGCAGCTTCAGCTGCACCAAAGGTCATCCAGAGGCACTCATTCCCCTCCCGTATGTGGACCAAATGGTAAGCGATTGCGCAAATCTAATTTGGTGAAAAAAGATGCTCCCTGCAACCGCTCGAAAGCTGAAGACAACAACGGCAAAGGGTAGGTATTCTTTACCGTGATTTTTAACCCTCGGTAATCAATGCAAGGTTGTAGGGAACCATCCTTTTTCCCCACAAAAAAAATACTGCCCCAGTGGGAGAAGATGAAGGACGAATGAGCCCAGCTGCTAGAAAATCTGAAATATATTTCTCCATGGCCTCCCTTTCTGGAGCAGAAAGCGAGTATAACCTACCCTTAGGCGGAGACATACCTGGTACTAGATCTATAGCACAGTCATAGGGACGATGCGGAGGAAGAGAAGTAGCCCGGGACTTACTGAACACTTCCTTCTAGGGCTGTAGTCAAGTCCACCTTTGTCGAGTCCAAGACAAGTCCAAGTCCAAAGAGGTTCGAGTCCGAGTCAAGTCCAAGTCCAAAGAGGTTCGAGTCCGAGTCAAGTCCGAGTCCAAAGAGGTTCGAGTCCAAGTCCAAGTCCAAATGAGACAGTCAAAACAGAGAAAGAAACAAATCTTCTTCAAAACCACATACTTAATTATTGATAATTGATGTGATACGAGAGACGGCATATCTTCTATTCTAATATAATAATTTTGCATTATTGTTTGTAATGATCTAAAGCATGTGCAGCAAAACTGTAGGATCAAATTAGGCAATTTTATGTATCCTCCTGAGACCCAGCTATGGAGTTTTTGCCTCTGTAGTGGACATTCTATTTTAGTGAATTTCTCTGAGACCTCACATGTCACAGTTATAAGCCTGGATGTCCTGTACAGAGCTCATTCAGGGCTTCATAGAGATACTAAAGGTTTTTTAAACCCTCTCCTATGCCTTTAAAGATGGCAATATTTAATTTAGTGAAAAATTGTACATCCTTATGGAAATATGATTATATTCTGTAATGTATTTTAAATCTGAATCATTTTCAGATTGTTTGTCATAAAGCAACATCTCAGGAAAATGTTATGGGTTTTCAAATTCAAATATGACTTCCTGTTATGAAACAGGACATAATTTCATACATGCTCAATGTAGAGGACACCAGGACTAAAAGCATGTTTATTATGCATTTTGGGAGACAACAATTGAATAGGGAAATAAATTATATATCAGTTTGCTTATGAAATATTATATATTATTATGAAAATCTGGCCATGACTCCCATTATGAAAATAATTTTTCAACATTCTGTCCCAACAGCAACACATCAATATGCAAATTAGATACAGTGAATAGATACACTTTAGATGCAACTTTTTCTTTATTAAACCTCTAGTTAAAGAAAAGTATATTCTAAGTGCACCACACAAGACGTTGTCTTCATGATGTAAATGTGAAACAAATCACTAAATATATTTGAAGAAAAGATGCATTAACTACAACTACATCTTGTACACACTTTTATTATGCATATTAGGCTATATGTTCTGAAATAATACAAGACAAATGTTCAAAAAAACTCAAGTAATTCAAAATGACTGAAGGTATAACACCTAGAGAGCTATTATTAACTATAAAGGCTCTGTAAAACAATGAACAGCAGTTCTCAGCCTGTCACCCTGATGCAAACCTGAAAGATCAGATATACAGTACATGTACAGTAAGTTTCTTCATGGGTTTTGTATTCAATTACGCTGCTTTTCCATTGTTTTTTCTATGTAAACATGGACACGTTTGACGGTTGCGCTCGCGTCTCTTGCAGCGTCTCGTGCATGAAACGGCTTTCTAAAAACGCGGCACACTAGTAATTAAAAGATGTTTAACTCACACCTTCTTGTATTTTTCCTATTTCACTGCCCGCGTCAACACAAAAACTGGCACGAATGGCACCTAGAGAGCATCACACGTGAGCGGTTAATCATGTGCATCGACATGCGGTTGGATTGTTCTTTTCTCTTTACTGTTATTATCAAAGTGTCTAATTCTAGAGTTTGGTAATATTTCTATTCAAAATCGCAATTGAAATGAAATGAAAGCAAAATGCGCACGGGCATTAATAAGGTATTTAAAAGCGAAGGAAAGTGAGAGGGAAAACTCCAACGAACTTTGTAAAACCAAACTGTATTATGCAACTTGCCAACAGCGTGTCTGTGGCCAAAATAAAAATTATTTATGCCTCCACGCAGCGCGCACACTCAGAGCCAAGCGCACACTCATATGACGCAGCTGTGCATTTAACAGGCGACCAATGACAATGCCCGTTCTAGATGGACCAATGACAATGCCCGTTCTAGATGGACCAATGACAATGCCCGTTCTAGATGGAGTTAAACCAGTTACGTTACCCGTTTGCGGAACAAGCGAGCCAGATTAATGGTTTCGTTTTGAAAGAGAAAAAAAAAACATATATTGCTGGACTCGGTCGAGACCAACTAGAACATTTGGCGAGTCCAATGACCAAGTCCGAGTCCAATTACCAACGAGTCCACAGCCCTACTTCCTTCAGGTCGAGGTAGTATCTTTCGGAAAGTTAGAGAGGTTCACCAGCTCATTCTGCAACAAAGAACAAGACACAGACGAACAAGCAGACATAAGACAGGAAGCATAACACAGATCACTCCACGCCGATATGGAGCTATGGCCCCAATCCACCCTCGGATTGTGACGGACCAGCCAAGGATGGCCCAGAACGATCAGAGACAGTGGGGATTCTGTGACCAGAAGTAATATGTTCCCCTCCATGGGAACTCGAACTGCGTCCCCTAGGGGTCGCTACGGGGAACGCCCTCAGCGTGACTCGTGTCTGAAGATACATATGTAAAAACACCACCTGTTGGCTGGCGACAGCGCCGCCGGGAGAATACATCATCAGCTTTTTCGTCTTCACTGACTGGTTTGTTGAAGCATGCAATCTGGTAAGAGTACAGTTTTCTCTCTATCAAATGGCGAGCACTAGCAAGGCGTTTAAGATTGTGTGTGGATCCGCGTCCTCGTTATTTGAAACCCGATGACACACACAATCTTTGCGTCTTTTGTTTGGGCAAGGAGCACGCACGCGATGTCCTTGAGGGGAAATCTGCGTGCACTGTGAGCTTTTTCTATGTAAAAGCTCCGCTCTCGTCCTGTCCCTCTTTTCAAGGAAAGAGGGGCAGCCGTCTGCTTCCCGCGATTCGGGACCCTCCGCTGCCCAGGCACGGAGGCGAATGAAATTAGCAGTTGGATGTGGCCGATGAGTGAGAGAGGGACCGCCCCTTTTCGCGCGCGTCGGCCGAGAACGAGAGTGAGCTGCTGGATTGTGACGATGCGATCTTTCTGACATAATCAGATTCAGCGGCTAGTGCTCTTCTCTGCATATGAACGAGTTTTTGGAGGTTGTGGATCATAAAAATTAATCTTTCTGGCCAAAATACCCCCAGCTCGAGTGAGCCTTCCTTTCTTCATAAAATCTCGATGTGGAGATTGAGAAGGAGTGGAAAAAGCTATGTTTCTCGTATTCATAGGTTTCAGCATACTAGTTATGCTGACACTGAGGAGATGCGTGAAAATGGCTATGAGAGGATGCCCCCTGTGCAAGAGATGATAACCAGCTCATCTCTATGTGGCCAGACATCCTCTCTCAAGGCTCCCCCCTGGCCACCTAAGCCCCTGAATCTCGCTTAAATGGCAGGGCATATGCAGCAGCAGGTCAGACCGTCGCTTCGTTGCACACTAAGCACACTAACCAGACTGATCTGCTGAAAGACCTGGATAAGGTTCTGTAAAATCCAGGTCTGAGCCCGAACAACCAGGGGTCCTAGCCCATCTCGGTCTGAGGGTCAGAGATGGGCTCAGAAGGCTAGTCTCGCGACTCATGCCCCTCCCCCTCCTGCGGCTAGGGTGAGAGAGAGGCGAGGGTCAGAGAGAGGCAAGCCCTCTCATTCCTCTCTAATTCCCCTGTAACCACCGTAAACTCCACCTGACCGAGGTTAGGTGGAAATTTCCTGCTAAGTAAAGGCAAAAAAGGTGAGCCAGGTGCCTGGCCATATCCCCTTAAAGGAATCTTTTTCTGATTCCAAGACTTTGAGCTCTACCCTAGGCCCGGTAATCCGGCACCTAGCAGGTAAATACTAGGGTATGCAGCTCGGGCCTTTGGCCGAAGGGGATAATATCACTGACAGCCATCAGCTGTCCCAGGGGCAACTCCCTTAGCCGAGTAAAGTTGGCTTAGTGCTCGCCTTTTTCGCGAAATTGGCTTGCATTCCCCTCAGCATGGTGAAGTGGGTATAACGTTCCCCGTAGCGACCCCTAGGGGATGCAGTTCGAGTTCCCATGGAGGGGAACGTCTCAGGTTACCTATGTAACCATGGTTCCCCGAATGGGGAACGAGACACTGCGTCCCCTAGGCTTTGGGCCATGCTTCGGACGCAAGCTTCAGACGAAGAAGCTGATGATGTATCTCCCGGCGGCACTTATATTGTGGCACGCCGGTAGTGACGTCATGGGCTGTCGCCGGCCAACAGGTGGTGTTTTTACATATGTATCTTCAGACACGAGTCACGCTGAGGGCGTTCCCCGTAGCGACCCCTAGGGGACGCAGTGTCTCGTTCCCCATTCGGGGAACCATGGTTACATACGTAACCTGAGACGTTTTTGTTAAATGTGAGCCAAAATCATCACAATTAAAATAAACCAACGACTTAAACTACTTCAGTCTGTGTGCATTTAAATTATTTAATACACGAGTTTCACAATTTGAGTTGAATTACTGAAATAAATGAACTTTTCCACAACAATCTAATTTATTGAGATTCACCTGTACTAAATACATATATTTTTCTTCAACAAGGTTGCATTACATTAAGTGACATTAAAGATATTTGCACTTATTACAAAGCACTTATATTTCAAATAAACACTATTATGTAACTGAGAACTATTATATCAATAATAAAAACCATTATTAATAATTGATCACAAATAATAACTGATAATAATTAAGAAGCAAAATAATTGATTTATGAAGGGACACTGAAGACTGTAGTAATAATGTTTTAAGTGTTTTTGATCAAATTAATTCAATCTTATTTCAAATAAATAAAACAAAAAGCTTTAATTATTTACAATATTTAACCACCAATATAAAATTATATATGTGAATTAATAAGAAAATTATGTTTTTATTAGGCCTATAATATAAATCACTTTCCAATGCACAATAGTCACAATACTCAAAAGTAAAAGTCTTCAGACTTACAATAAGACTTACAATAAGATTGAGAATGATTTTTAAATATTTTCT
The DNA here is from genome assembly GCA_027422435.1 of Schizopygopsis pylzovi. NCBI lineage: Eukaryota > Metazoa > Chordata > Actinopteri > Cypriniformes > Cyprinidae > Schizopygopsis > Schizopygopsis pylzovi. The sequence continues at coordinate 1,778,363 of CM049819.1, forward strand.
TCGACGTGTGAAATTACAGAAGCTTATAGAGCTATACATTAACTCTTATCTTATGTCTGCTGAAAAGTGCTATATTATGTAGGCTACATTGTGACGAATAACGTATATGGCATTAAAGTCTTAGAAATTTGAAAAGGTCAGTAGTAGTTTGCATTAGTGAAAATGTATGTCTTTTGTTTAACATTTAATATCGTAAATGGTTGGCAAATATTGCTGAATTGTCTCATCATATTTAGCTGCTTACATCTTACCTCAGCTCTTTGAAAAGTAAATGCCGCCGTCTACACTTGGATTGGCTATTTCAAACATTTTGACATTGACAAGCAATTTTAAGCTGCTGCAATGAGCCGGAGCACGCTATATTATAATTATTTTTTTGATCAAGTGGGCCGCGCGAGCCAATCGTCTGGGCCGATGGAAGGATAGCCTATATGGGCATTTACTTTAATTCCTTATTTATTCATATTTATGCAAAGGGCCCGCCCACATTGTACATCAGCTGACCGGGAAATTTCCGGTGCTCCAGATGGCCAGTCCGCCACTTGACTCGGTAATCTCTGAGATGGACTAGGATTGTAACTCTGAAATCGGGCATGTACAAAATGATCTTTTGTTTACAATCAGTGGAGAATATTGAAAAAGATAACTAAATTCAGAATCAGAACACAATAAATGGCAATGTTTAAAAAAAAATGTATCTTGTCGAATAGGACTAGGATGAATAGGATGTAATTTTCTGAAAATATGAATTCAATGCTTCATCAACCAATTCAGAAGGGTAACCCCAATCCATAAATCTATTTTTCATGGTTTCCTCTTTGTCTGAATCGGAATCGGAATAATAAATCCTCCTCAGTCTATAAAATGTACTCTCCGAGTTCATGGAGATGATGATTTCTTTGAGGCCCTTGAAACTCTTTGACATTTTGTCATCCTTGTTGTTTGCATGAAAGTACTTGCTTGCTTAAAAAAAGTAGAGACCTGAGCAATAGAGTCATTGTACAGTGTAAACTCGCTGTCAGTAGAATCACTCATGACAGTATATTTAAGTGATCTTCCCCTGATTATGAAAACATTAGACTGCTCTGATACTGGTCTTTGTTCTGGTACACTGATTTCTTGAGTTTCATTGCCACTTTTCCATTGACATTGGAAGTCATAGCTGCTGATTTAATGTCCCAATATAATGTTTCGTTCCTCCTAGTGTTGTTAATGCTTTTGGTCTAAAGGTGGATCTGTTCGAATGTTACAGACAGATAAATCGACCTATGGTTCATTTTCTAGTACACCGTTTAGACCTAGAAGTACCCTTTGCTTGTTTCTAATCATACTATTTATACTTTTTGTCAGGTTAGTGAAGCAGGATGTTATGGAAAGCGTTGATAGTGTGCAGGACAGGGCAGTTGTGGCCTAGTGGATAGAGCGTTGGACTTGAAACCCGAGGTAACCAAAGGTTGTGGGTTTGAATCCCGGCTCCGGCAGGAAGTCCATGACTGCTCCCCGGGCGCTGCACAGTCTGCTGCCCACTGCTCCAGGTGTGTGTGCACTTGGATGGGTTAAATGCAGAGAACACATTTCACTCCTCATTATACTCTGTATGTGACAAATAAAGCTCATCTGAGCTTAATTTGTAGGACTGATGAGTTTGTGTTTTGTTTTTTGGCCTTAGTGTGTTTTGGTCTGTTCCTAAGCTCCTATGTATTAATAAATCAGAGGCCCCTGGGCACAATGTCTTGTTGCCCCTGTAAGGCCCGGCTCGATCGACCCAATGACGGCAGTCGTTCAGCGGGTGAAGGCCTTTTGCGTATTACAGTCTTTCCTTTTTCACGACACAACCAGATTAAATGGAACACTTTCTCTTATATATTTTATCTCGTTATTTCATCTGACTCCATAAATGAAAAGGTTTTAATGATATCTGTGCATCATTAAAACCTGAACGGATGATTGATTATTCTTTTCAGCTCTTTTTAATACTTTACCCGCTCAGATGTAGGGAAACTATATCGCTTAGAGGCCCTGTTTTTCACAGGTCTCACGGACACAATCTCGTCAGGCCCGGTCATCAATCAGAGGTAAATTATGGTTATGTATCTAAGATTTGCCGTTAATTCACACGTACACAATCAGAGATATCGAATAACCCCCTTGGAGCCCCCTCAGAACTTTAGCTCAATCATTTACTTCAGTAAAGGTTTCTTGGCCACTATCAGATATGTTAGCAGATCAATGTACCACACTTGTAATAGCTTTGGATTGGTCAAGTACTTGTTTAAAGTAACATTAAATCAAAAGTCAGAGGTATAGGCGTACCCGAGTTTAGTCTGACCAGACGGCATTCGCCGTCCCTAAACGGAATTATTACCCGCCTCTGCACCCAAGTAGACTTGAAATGACGCCGGGTATTAGCCGTCGCTAAAACTGACGCAGGCTTGCGGAAATATACGAATCCACTAATCTAATAGGGAGAAAGCAATCTTAGAGGCAGTCAGAATAAAATCAAACGTTACAATTTATTGACCAGGTCATCGAAGCAATAATTCAAAACTCCAATGTTACAAGAATAGAATCATCAGTTAAATTACTACCTGGCAATGAAAATTACACACAGCTATTGTGTGGGCAGTCAACCTACAGACGCCTAGAGCTTTGTGACCCGTTTCCTTATAAACCCAGATAATTCAATAAGCCCACCAAATGGTGGTATCTTGTCATTATAATTAGTCTTTAGAATTTGCAACCAAATGGCTTCTTGATATCCTGTGGCAGAGAATGCTTATTTACATACAGGAGGTGGTTTGAATAGAAGATCAGGGGGAGGGCACACCCTTAAGTTGTATACTACACTTCTCATATTTTAGAACTTCTTTTAGCTTTTCATTATGATTGGGAGAATGAGACCATTTTACCAGGCGCACTGAGACATTTCAAATGATATCAAACATGTACAGTTACTTTTTTGTACATACATTACATTGCATGGGTTTTTCAGTGAGTTCTAGAAAGGGGGGGCAAGGGAAGATGATGAGACCGTAAGTACAGGATGTGATGCTGCTGTTACATATGCAATAGATAGTTTTTGTTGATTCTCAAGGGCCTTTTGTCCTCTCGAGGGGGGGGGGGGGGCAGACATACTGGCACCAGGCTTACACCCCCGTCACACAATCCCCCCTCCAGGCCACATACACAGTCATGATAAAGGTTTTTAATTATAGGGTACTAATTGTTTGAAACACCTCTAGCTTATGCAGGATTTACACTGACAGGTTACCGCCTATGTTTACAACCTGAAGGACAGTATCAACACTTATATATTAGATATTCTCCATCACACAGGATTTTCATCACATGATTGCAGCAATGCTTTCCTAAACCAGCAGCGATCTTTGCAATATGTGTAAATAGTAGTTAAGCTATCTGTACTTTATTGGCAGATACTATTTGCACCTCAGTTGTTTTTTTTGTGTAAAATAAAAGGATGCAATAATGCATACATACGTGAGTACATTTAATGTAGTCTGATTTGCACATGAAACAGACCTTCACGAAAACTCCTCCAGATTCACAACCGCTTTGTAATCATCAGATTTGATAGTTAAACATGTATGTTGATGAATTCCAATCATTCGTAAATAAGGCGCATATGCATGCTCATTCACAGAAGCTTAATCCCTGTCTATGAATACAAGTACAATCATGTAAATTACATGTTCAGGAACGCAGTGTAATATTATGTAATCCTTTCTAAGGTTTATTGCGAGTTTAATTGTTAATTGACTGTATACAAATAAATCCACCTATTTAAACTTACTGTGTACCATGTACTATTTTATTCATTAAAATACAATTGTTGTTTTTCATAACATCAGTAAAGATTCTGCTGCTGACATCTAATAGTTGGAAATATTATCATTCTAAACATTATGAGTGAATTAATATTAAGAACTACATTTAATTTCTGCACTTAGCAGTACTCTTACACTTCATAAAGTTATATTAGGCTGCATATTTTTGTATGGAGATTTTTGTCCTTTATCTTAACACCAATAACAAGGCAAACAGCTGAAAAAGAAGAACATGTAAAGTGCAGTTTCAATAGTAAATTCAATTTTCATATACAACTTTATTGTGATCAACATTAAAGAATGGATAATATTCCAGTAGGTAAATGAAGAACATTAAAGCTGATTTGAAGAGAGTTCAGGTTTCCCCATCATCATCATCTTCATCATCATCATCATCATCATCTCTTTCTTACAGCACATTGAGCTGTAAATAAAACAATTACATTACATCAAAAAACACAATTTTCCATTTTATTTTTCATCCATATTATTTGTTATTTGTTACAAATTAATTTGAATAATTTTACTCCAAAAATCAACAGTCTTATCCAGTGTTCAAGTGTTTGTTTGAGCACACTCACCTGGTGCAGCTTCCTTCCACATCGCTTCCTTTTTGGGCGGTTGAGACCATTGCATCACGCCAGAAATCCCTTGTTTTGCCAGAGCAGACTGAAGCTGAAATGAACAGATCTCTTAAAGCTGCTGTCATTAATGTGAATTGATTTCAGATTTCCCTCTCTCACCTGTGACAGGAGCTTGGCTCTCATTTCAGGTTCAGACAGACTCGAACTGGACTTCAGTTTCATCTTCACAAAAGTCTTCTTGGAAAAAATACCTAAAAGGGCACATAAGAGTGAACATACATAGACAAATAGGAAAAGCAAACGCTAAATGTAAATATAAAAAACATGAAATGCATTGTGACTACACTATCTACAGCAATTTGGTGCAAATGCAACTGCCTCTTAAGATTAAACGGATGCAGCGAGAGGTGTAATGATACCTAAAACCAATCATAAAACAAAACTAGATGCCATTAAATACAGGTTCTCTTGTAAACAAATGTTAGATATGGTTTAGTGTCAAACATAAATTAATATTATGTACAAAAACAATACATGTTGCCAAATATCCACTGTTGTGAAAATGTTTAATAGTTTCACAATAGTTTTAGTTTCCCAAAACACTAGATCTGCTTGTTTGATCTCACCTTCTCCATAGACCTCCACCTCACACAGAGTAAGATACTTTGAATCTCCAGGAATGAACAGATTCACGTATCGACCCTCCATATTGTTACATACATAGGTGGAGGAAACACCTGCTGGAATGCTAGAAATCACAGCGCATCTAAAGAGAGACGGAGAAAACCTAATTTAGTCTTTTTAGTGAGATTTTTATGGATATTAAGTCACTGAAAGAGGATCTCACATGGGATTGTTGTTGCCGTTGTTCTCCAGAGAGTTTCCGATGTGAATCTCCGCTCCGTTTATTCGTTCTGGACAGCAATCTAATCTGTTTGTGACGACAACTCTACTTACTCTGTAAATATAATGCAGATCCACCCTCCACCATGGGTTAGTCTGACCGTTGGTTGAGGAACACGATGATGACGGCTTTGTGAAACCTGGATTGAAATCAATGGCCTGCTGAACAAACCAGGTGCCAATGGTTGATGACTGAGTGACGGTTCTTCCTGTTGCCAAATTACCTGTAAGATGTGAATGTGCCAAGAAATGGTTTTAATCAGCATATTTATATTTGAAAGTGTTTTATTCAGAAGGTTTACTTTAATATAGGAATGCATTTCTATCACATCTGTCTGAACCTTTGAGTCTTGACAAAGTGCCTTTGAACATCCCCCCCCCCCCCCCCCGACTGAGCCTGGTTTCTCCCAATTTCGTTTTTCTGCATTCTGTTAACGGTGGAATTTTGGTTCCTTGCCGCTGCTGTCTCTGGCTTGCTTAGTTGGGGACATTTCATTTCCAGCGATCTCACCGACTTGATTGAACAGATACTATTTAAATTGAACTGAGCTGGATGATGACATCACTGAATTCAATAATGAAATGCCTTTAATTGAAAATTGAGTGTTTAATTTTGTAATTCTACATTATTGACATTGTTCCACTGGAGTTGCATGTCTCAACTCGCCCGCCACCTCCTCCTCTGGAGTCAGAAGCATCCGAGGTCCCTTCGTACCATCCACATCACGGGAGTGTTCAATCGGGCAGGACTTCCAGGGGAGTGGAGACTCCATCCCAAGGTGGTTTAGCTTATTTGGGGACTAAAACATCCCGTGGTAACTAGGAATTACACAAGCTTCAGTCTGGATCCAACCCTTAAATGATCCGAGATGAACAAACGCCTGAGACAATATACAGAATTAACCAAATTTTGCCATAAGTTAAATATTTTAAGATTCTGCAATATATAAATCTATTGTAGAAACTTAATTTCCTGTAAAGTTGCTTTGCAACGATTGTATCGTGAAAAGCGCTATACAAATAATCTTGAATTTAATTGAATTCAGAGTCGGCTTGTGGCGTCCATAACGCCTAAATTATCCAGAGAGTTTGACTGGGCAAACCCTGTCGAGTCTCCAGCACTTCAGTGGCCAGATGTGGTGAAGTGTCTGGCACCAGGCTTTTCAACCAATTAATTATTGAAGTCTTGTGTAAGGCTAATGCCCATATGAGTGACCCTGTTGGGATCCCATGTGTGTATTCCATGGTACACTAAGTAGAGCCGTGTTTTCTCTAAAATCTCTAAAATATGCAGCCTTTAAGATCTCTAAAATATGCAGCCTGAGCCATCTCAGAGACTTCCATGTGCAATTGGGCCCTACGAGGTTACTTCTCATGAGTAATGTCACTTATGTGTGTCTCTTCCAGGTGGAGGGGTATGCTTTCCCAGTGTTATCCATGTCCTACTGTTTGGGTTCCTCGAGGAACTGCAGTAGTTGTCCTTCTCTGTGTAGAGCCCGAGCCTATCGTCTGCCTTATAGGAAGAGTCAGGAGGCCTACACAGGGCGATGAAGGGGGCAACTCCTGTGGCACTTTGGTAGGGATCCCAATTCATCTGTCACTGACGTGACTTAGAGTGACCAACTGAAAGGGAACGTCTTGGTTACGTATGTAACCCTCGTTCCCTGAAGGAGAGAATGGAGACGTCACATCTCGTTGTCACAGTCGCTGTACCACAGCTGAGCTGCCTGGTCACCGGCTCGGCTCCTCAGCAAAAACATGAATTAAAGCAGTGAACCTGCTCTTATATGTTTTACACCTCTAATAACTCTTATACCCACGCTGCGGGTGTTGCAGCCAGATGTGAAATAATGCATGTCCATTGGCTTGTTTAGTTCCTCTCTAAGTGGATTGGTCTCTCTGGCGAGATCTCAATTTTTTGGTCACCAACGTGACATCCCCGCTCCCTTCCTTCAGGGAATGAGGGTTACATGCATAACCGAGACGCTTGTTATAGCACTTTTATACTTGTGCTCTTTTGTTGATTTTGATTGCTTCCATTGTCCTCATTTGTAAGTCACTTTGGATAAAATTATCTTCTAAATGACTAAATGTAAATATATTTTCACTTGTGTAGACATATTTACAGCACCCCCGAGCAGCTATTTCGGCCATTCAAGACAAAGTTCTGTCTACCTGAACGGGGAATCATAAAATCACAAAAAAACAGCCTACCACATTCACATTTAAATAACATATATTATATCTGCAACATAATCCGACATTGAACTGTCCCATAAGTGTTTATTCTTATGCTCAAATGTGCCAATGTGAATGTCAAAAAAGTCAAACTTGCATGGAAAGGGTGTAGACAAGCACTGATTTACCTTGAAAAATCACATAGACTCCCACTTCACAAAGAGTAAGAATCTTTGAAGTTCCAGGAATATTCACAATAATGTAACGTCCCTCCATCCCATGACACGAGTAGCTGTAGGTAGCTCCTGCTGGAATAGTAGAAACTACAGCACATCTGGAGAAAGACTAAAGAGTGAGTTGCTCCTGTACTTTTGTTGCACATTATTACAATTCTTCTTTTATCTCTAAATGTATTTCATATACAAAATGATTAGTGTAAAAAAGAAAAGGTTGTCTGGCTGGGAGGCTCTTGCGGCATCCAATGGTAGATCAATACTCACTGCATCGGACGGGTAAGCCTTGCCAGTAGACGGACTGAAAGGCCAAGATTTGCTTGAACGGAAGGCTGTTGTAGCGTTTAAAGGGAGTTCAATACTCGCAGCATAGGCAGGTAAGTATTACCGGTAGTTGAAAGAAAACATATTTGGAAGGGAGTTCAATACTTGCGGCATTGAACGGATGAGCTTTGCTGGTAGTCGGACGTAACTAAATATATCATTTTGATGGCGGATTGTAATCCAGAAAGGATTATGTGTTTATGAAACACATGTGAATGAAATTAAATTATATTCCAGTTTCAAATGTGCTTCTGATTACAGATAGCCTGGGATTACACAAGATTTGCATTTTAAAGAAAACCAGTTCGAAGGGAGCAAAGTTTGCTTTTTGGGTTAAAAAAAATCTCCATATGGATTTCGAATGGTATGACAATTAGATATTAGACTGTACAGAAATTTAAATCTACACTCTAATATACACTATACTCATTGTGATGCAATGCTGATGTTGTTAACATTAATCATTTGAAAAAAAAAGTATAACAATAAGATTAATTTTCTCGGTTTGATGTGATATGAGGTAACCGATTGTTAGATTTAATCACCATTGGTAGCGCAATTTATTGTAAAGCTTGTTTCCTCAGTTGGCCAGAACAAGCATGGTAGACTTGTAACTTACTTATTCAGATGGCAATATACGGTGAACATTTTTATGTGGGTCATATATTCCAAGACGTAGGCGAGAATCTGTGATTCCTAAGCATAGTGTCTACACCGTTGCAGTGACTGACAGCTACACATTCAACTCAAAACATTAGATTAATCCGTCCTGGAGCAGCGCCGACTCACAACGCCATGCACGGAAGATAAATCCACAAGTTATTGCAATTTCAGGTTTTCAAACATAGATGGTGACAAAGAGCAAAACTTATGGACTGCAGCTTTAAGTATTTGCTATTGACTGTTCAAATCCGGAGTTGTGCGTGTCGTATGTGTGAGAGAGAGAGAGAGAGGTCACATCACAGCACACCAGCTATCTTAAACGCGGCTTGTGTGTGTGAGATATATGTTCTTCACAGAAATCAGTCAATGAGTCAATTCATTTTTCTTTTGATTAAAAAGTGGAAACGTGTCCCACAGATCCAAGTCAAGTCAAGTCAAGTTGAGCTTTATTGTCATTCCACTACATGTGTGGACATATAGTGGGACGAGATGTCGTGCCTCACAGGACCACGGTGCTACATAAATACAGATATACAACACGAAGTAAAACAGTATAAACCTATACACAACTGACCTACTGTCAGCTTTGACTATACATATACTATATATAAAAGTGGTTACCTATACATAAACTAAAAAATAAAATAAAATACAAACTGTACAACTGTGCAGATGACTTCAAATACTGTACATGTGCAAAAGAGAGACATTCAAGCAGCTGGCTGGGGAACAGTGTAAGGTGATTTGTGGTGCATGAGCCAGTAAACATACATACATTACAGTCGTATATTACAATCAGTCTTTTGTGGGATTATGGACACACAATGGTGTGTGAAAGTGTCTAGTGCATGCAGAGGAGAGTGTGTTGCTACAGGTGGCTTGTGCAGGCCCGCTCACCTGAATTCCACAGAGATAAAAGTTAACAGAACACCATACAAGGGTTAAGCTTCCACGAGGGAGAGTGGTTTAAAAACAGAAAACACAAAGCACTGAAATAAACTTCACTTAGCACACCGCTAGCTTTGTGTCTCTGGAATGTCTGCTAGCGCATGTTCTTACTTTTATCAGACTGAGGAACCAACGGATTTCTCATTAAATGTCATTTAAATAAACAAATATTCAAAATAAAATATATGTATATTTTTATATATATATATATATATATATATATATATATATATATATATATATATATATATATATATAGTTTTAATGTATTATATATATATATATATATATATATATATATATATATATACAGTATATATAATAAAAAACATAAATATGGATAAATTAAGTGATATAAAGAAAAAAATTATATATATATATATATATATTCTATATAAATAGTTTTAATGTATTATATATATATATATAATATAAATAATCTATGTCTGTAAGAATATATCAGAGAGACTCACACTGGGTTGCTGAAACAGATCTGAAGAATCATTTCCAATCCGAATCTCTGCCCCGTCTATCCTGCTTTCACAGCAGTCAGGTCTGTTAGTGATGGTCACTCTGTTCACGCTGTACGTCTTCTTCAGATCCAGCTTCCACCACGGGTCACTCTGTGTGACTGTATGAGTACAGGTGGAGCTCAACCCATCCAGAGCGTTTGGGGCATACCAGTTAAGAGCTAATGTCGACTGATCAGCTGTTCCCCATGCTGCTACATTCACTGGAATATGTGCAGGGGAAAACCTTATTTATAATTACATTTATTTGTTTATATCATGACTCCAATTTTACATGTAATAGCATATTATAAAACAAAATTAGTTTTATTTGAAGCTACTTTGAAGTAATGAGTACTGTAAAAAGTGTTCAAAAGTTAGGGTCACTATTTTGATTTCCCCCCAAATTAATTGATTCATTTATTCAGGAAGAATGCAATGAATTGATCCGAAATTACATTTACAATATAACAAAATATTCATATTTCAAATAAATCAACACTGATAATAATCAGAACTGTTTCTTGAGCAGTAAATCATATTATAGTTATTTCTGAAGGGTCAAGCGAGACTAAACACAGGAATAAATTACAGTTTCCATTTACAATATATTCATATTGAAAACAGTCATTTTGAATTGTATCTATATAGAATAGATAAACACTGATTAGAGTAGCTGCGATCAGCTCCAGTGGCCACGTCGAAGCCGTAACGCCCCGCAGACTTGTGCAGTATAAATGGGGTCAGTTAAAACAGCAGAGCGGAGCACGAGTTTTACTACTAGTTTTAATGTGAAATATAGGCTACACGAATGAACATCTTGTGTTTCAACCGTGGAAAAACGTCAATAAAACAGCTTCTAAATAACAAAATAGCATTTAATTTACCTCAGGCAAATCATCAGCGTCCACAGCTCTAGTTTGCTAGATAAATTAAGTCTAGAGAAGAGCATTTTGAGAAATTTTAAGACTATAGCAACTTGAGGAAACTTGTTCAGTAAACCACCGATTAATAGAAAAAAAATAATAACAATGTATATTTTTTCTCCCTGCTGTACTGAATTCATATCGAACCATGACATCAAACATCATGCTGCACAGTTGCATACCTATTTGTGATTTCACAGTTGACTTGAAGGGAAAGAATCGAACAGCCGCCAGTTTTATTTGAAATAAAATAAGAATTTCAGGAATTCTTTTTTGGAGGTTTTCAAACTGCATCAATTATAACTTATAAAAAGAAATAATGAATCTTAATGTTGCCACTTTGTTCAGTATATATTTAAAATTGTTACCTTGAGCAATTTCTAGTGACTGAATAATTCTGGGCCTACTTTATTTTCAACGTAGGCAAGGCAAGGCAATTTATTTATATAGCATATTTCATACACAGTGGTAATTAAAAGTGCTTTACATAAAAGAAGTGAAATAAGCATTCAAATAATAATAAAAACAAAATTATATAAACATTTATTTTAAATTAATTTAAAACAGTTAAGAATAGAAAATTATTATACATGCAACTTAAAAGTATTGGAATTTAAATTGGATTTGCATTGATTATTATTATAATTTTTATTTCTATATATTGTAGAAGCCCAAAAATGTTTCAAAGCAGCACACGCTCACAACAAATAAAACAAATTAAAGGTAATAATATTAATTCATGAAATTGAACAATTTAAACCTCACCTTCTGTTCCTGCTTTCGTTTGAAGGGAGAAAACCCCTTGAAAACATGAGAAAATCAGTATTTAGCAACTTACATTTTGTTAGATTTACACTTAAGAAACACACACACACACACACACACACACACACACACACACACACACAACACACACACATTCACGTACAACTCAACACAACACACACACACACACAATATTGTTTGAGTGTGGTTAGTTAACATTAACCAAGAACAACACATTTAATTATCGGCAATGTTTTAACCTTGTTAGTTCATGTTAACTGTATTTGTCAACAAACTAACAATGACAACAAATATATAAAAGCATTAATTAATAATAGATCATGTTAATTTCAACATGATCACATAGTTAGTTTAAACAATTTTAAATCTATGCTAAAAAAAATAATCAAAACTTGATCTTTTGACATTGTTTAATTAACCTGAGCAAACATGAACAATACACAGGTGTATGTTTATTATCTAGCATGAACAAAGATTGACAAATACTGTAACAAATGTATTTATCATTGTTAGTTAATAAGTTAACTAAGGTTAAAGGAAGATAATTGTAAAATGGTCCTCTGTTAAGCAGTTCTTTCTGAAAGTCTGAAAACAGACTGTAGGTCACTAAGATATTAAACAGATAGTGTGTTTTACTTACCCAGTAAAACCAACAGTCTCTTGTAGAAATCTCTCATGTGCATTTTAGGTGGTTGGTGATTATTTCTGCTTTCATCAGAGGATGTTTGAATAAATGTTGTTCCTGGAAGAAACACATCAGTTCAACTTTCTTGTTAGAGTCACATGATCTTGTTTCTCCTCCCAATTTTCTCTCTGATTGGAGTTGAAAAAAGGTTCACAAACACACACACACACACACACACACACACACACACACACACACACACACACACACACACACACAGACAGAGACACAAGAACAGACATCCATCCATCTAAAAAATATTTTGGCAACAAAACAATTGAACACAATTTCATTGGTTATGATATCAAAATCTGTAGTTAGTAACGTAATCTATGTTTACATTTTTTAGACTACTTTTAGATTCGTTTTAAATCACTTTTATCAAACTGTAATTTTACATTTAAAACAAATTTAGTTATTTGTATCATACATGGTCTAATTGTATGAGAGGTGCTATTTTCCCTCATATTCAGATGATTTTTAAATATATTTACAATGTTTTTAAACGTTTGTGAATATAGTAAAAGTTCAATGGTGTGACAGAATAGGATTTTTAGAAAATAAAATTTAAAAGAAAGAAAAGACGATTTAAGGAGATTCAAGAAATGGTTAATATTTTATTGCCATTGTGTATATAATATGTAATCATGTAATCCATTAAAAAAGTAACTGTACTCTGATTATGAGCATTTTAAAATGTAATATATTCTTATTATAACTACTTAGTTTTTGGATTCTGACTGCGTAATCCAGATTACTTAGTTGCTATCCACCAAACTGGATTGGTTTATCAGCTGGCTTTTATCCCCTGTTCTGAGAGAAAACTGAGGGACAATCGTCCTGAACTACATTAAGGTTTGTATTCACTTTTGTATTGAAAATTAGAGCATCACATTTTTACTGAAATTATGCCATTATGAAACACCAATGGTTATTTTAAGTGAATGAGGACCAAAGTCATTAATTCAACACTTTTCCAGTCTTTATCTGCCATGATAGTTTTTTTTAATCTTGTGAATGTTGCACCTGCCACTTTTACGTGTTTTTTACTTTCACAGCGTGTAGACTTAACATGATCACGAGACATTTGAATTGTTTTTAATGCATGAATGGTGCCTGTCAAAACTTCCTGAAAGCACACAAACACAGTCATGCATATGGTCCGACATGAGGAGAATATCTGATTCTAGATGGCACAAGGCTATTATAAATAAAACTCTTTAAATGTGAATATTAGCATTAGGTGTTCATATAACAATGTGTTCAATCTTTGCCACTCTATGCTATATATATATATATATATATATGCTTCTACTGCTCTATTTACTTCCTAAAATGTCACTTACCTTTCTTGTTCACAGTGAGTTTTCAAATAATTTGCTTAGAAAGCAAACTTTGAGAAGTTAGTTTGGCTAGGCTCACAATTATTTTGCCAATTTAAATAATGTAAATAAAGTGCCATGTTTTCTTGGAAAGAAGCAGCAAATGTCTGTTGATGGAAATGAATGAAATGTGACATGCTGATGGAACAAAACCAGTGAAGTGAGTGTTTCCATTCAGTCCAAAAATGTTTAGTTGATGCACTTGTGAGTTGATCCACTGAAGCAGTAGTTTCATTAGCACACAAAGGTTTTCCGAAAGTTTTCAGTTTTTGTCAGTTAGATTTGAACAAGCACCATCTTTGATTAATATTGTTCTTTCTCAGACGTGTCTTTAATAATAGCTCATCCTGAGGTGAATCTGTAAAACCGATACCGAATTGAAGGGCTTTTCTTTCTGACAATTTTAATTTATTGGTACACTGTAAACCCAAATGTTCAAAATATTTTTAGTAGATTAAATGGACTAAACTTATCAAACTTAGTAAAAAGTTAAACTAACTTAGATATTTTGAGTTCCTGTGAATTTTTTGCTTTTAAGCTAATTTAAATTATTTGTTTTAATTAATTTGATCTACATGTTGATGAATCAAGCACCGCTTAAATGTATAATTACACTGTACTGATTGTTTTTAATTGTTTCAACATTAGTGTGAGTGACTGATATGAGTTTGGAGTTTATCAGAATTTATAGAATATATTAGTCCGATGAAATTTCAAAGCAGTAGGTGGTGGTAACGCGCTTTACGCGCTGCTTTACCAAACTCGCCAAAATAACAAAGAAGCATCGCGTGGTGAAGGCGGGAATCGATTCTGAAGAAAGCATTGATCTCTGCAGCAAGTTGGATCTATGATTTTAACCTTTCGATGATAATAATCACGGGTCTCAAAGTAAGTGTTAATTTTAATTTTAAATGTGTTTTAAGGGGGCATTTAAGAAAATGTGTCTGTTTTCATTCTTTTTTATGGGGTAATTGTAGACTTTACATGGCATACTGTAAACACGGCTATATTCGGTGTGATGAGGAATACTGCAATGCAATGTTATGCCGGTTTAAAGGGGAAATTATAATCATACTTACATGGCAGCAGTTGCACATCTATCAATGTGCTAACAAAATTAAATACCATATAGTTGCCTGGAGGGCGTGTTACGCGTGTATAATACTGCAGATATGGGTGCCGAGAGAACAGACTTTACTTGAAAGTGACATTTGAGGCAAAGCTGCTAGAAAACGTTCAGTTCCGTAACTTCGGTTCCCTGAAGAGGGAACGAACATTGCGTCGATTTTGACGCTTGGGGAATGCTTTGCATGATATGTCTTGAAGCACATGTGAAATCAATCCAAGTTGTAATGGGATGTCAGAGCGGGTGACGTCACGAACCAAGAAGCTATACAGCCTGCCCAAACGAAGCTGTCACTAGCTTAAAGTCTGAGCAAGTCGCCTACAGGCACGAAGGAGATATGGCAGTGAACGCAACGTTCGTTCCCTCTTAAGGGAACCGAGTTTACAGTCGTAACCGAACGTTCCCTTTCAAGGGATCTCTCGTTGCGTTGATTTTGACGCTTGGGGAACGTTAATATAACACCACCATAGCGAAGAGTGCATGTCCTGTGTGAAATCTAAAGAGCAGCACTAGGACGAGGGCACTTGGGAACCTGGGGTAGAGTCCAGGTCCAAAGAATAAAATCTGATGAATGTGTGCGGTGAGGACCAGCCTGCCGCATCACAAACCTCTTGGAGAGCAACTCCTGATATAAGGGCCTTAGAGGCCACCATACTCCTGGTCGAGTGGGACCGGACAGCCATAGGAGAAGGTTGACCAGCTGACTCATAAGTGAGATGGCCTCGATCACCCACTTGCTCATCCTTTGCTTAGATGCAGGGGACCCAGGTTTAGGAGGTCCAAAACATATGAACAAATGTTCATTTTTACGTCAAAGGGCAGCTCTGTGGACATAAGCATCTAATGCCTGCACTGGGAAAAGAAATGTGTGCCTTTCCTGGTCCACATTCTGAAAAGGAGGAGGACAGAAGGCTTGCAGCATAATAGACCTCGCCACATTAGTGAGGACTTTAGGAATGTAACCTATTCTAAGATGAAGGAATGCTTTAACCACACCAGGTGCAAATTCCAGGCACGAGGGTGCAACCGACAGTGCTTGAAAATCTCCTATTCTCTTAAGAGATGAAATAGCAAGGAGGAACAACGCTTTTAAGGTCAAAAACATGGCCGGCACCTCCTCTAAAGGCTCAAAGGGAGCCAGGGAAATGCCTTGCAGGACAATGGCCAGATCCCATGCGGGACCCTGGTGCGAGCTACAGGCCTCAGCCTCAAAGTACCACAGAGGAAACGAGATACCAGGGGGTCTTTCCCCAATGACATTCCACCCAAAGGAATGTGGTAAGCACTTATGGCCGCCACATTAACATTTAAAGTGGATGGGGCTAGCCCTGCAGTGAACCACTCTTGCAGGAACTCCAGCACTGTACAAACTGAGCTGCTAACTGGGTCCAGCTGATCAGGGGCGGATTTAGTGAATTGGGGGCCCCAGGAAAATATAGGAATGGGACCCTATACATTTGTACACATTTACCTAGATCAACCTTGAGGTTCATTTTTTGTCGTAATACTTGCTGCTGCACAATGGTGCCCCATAGTTGAGTCCAATGTTTTTAAATTGTTCATGTACATGTTATAATGGAATTCATTTAACTTACATTTACATATATTCATTTAGCAGACATTTTTATTCTTTCATGTTGTAGACCACGAAATAGCAATTGATTTACTGTTGAGATACAAGTTTTAACAAAAAACTAATAAATTATAAAACGATTAACCTCACAATTGAACTGAATATTCATTGGGTGGACTTTTCGCATTGGTCTGAACAAAAACGAAATCACACATTTCTGTTTGTTGAATCGTCTGTTGAATCGTCATTTTGTATCTGGTTGGTGCATCTTTGATCTATGGCTTTTCTTCCTCCAGGTCTGTACAGCATTGGGTTGGCTGCATCAGTTTGGAACATTCGCTCTGCGGTCACTGGTTGTCCCTCTGCAGTGGCCGGTTCCCATTTCCCTGCCGCTGAAGTCATCTCAAGCATCCAGCTGCCGGGTGCCCCTCCTCACTGCAGATGAAGCAATGTGGACAGTCCTGTCGCCCTTCTCCTGTACACTTTGGACAGCACTGCGAGTGACTCACTTTGCTGGAAACTGGTTGGCTGGCTAAGCATTGGCAACCTCTCTCCACCTGTGCTGCTATGGTGTGTTGTAGTGCATCCACCATGTTGTTTAGGGCGTCAATTCTCGCGGTCAGTTGTTTTATTGGTTCATTTTGGCTTTTTTTCGCACCTTCCCCCCTCGTCACTGCTAGGTTCACTGTGGACTTGAGCGCTACTTGCTGGTTTTGTTCTGGTCGGCAGGCCCAGCCGTCGCAGTCTCTCATTTTCATCACTTGTGACTTTCATTATGTGTCTGAGGATTGTGTAACACAATGTCAACCTGAAGACACACACGGAGAATTCCAACCCAGCAACAGAAATGAATTATTACCCAAAAGTCCTCCCTTTCATGCAAAAGGGAGAAGGTCAACTGATCCCATCACTAACGCTCGGTGCAAAGGTACGGACGGCTCCGGGAATGGCTCTGGACGCCTTCATGGCTACATTCCTAGAGGGTATTTCAACCCCTCCCTCTCTCCCAGCACGAAGCAGTACTCTGTTCCATTTCGGACAGACAAAGGAAAACCTTTTTCCTGACATTTTCTCCACGTATAACTATCTACACAAATAAATATATGGATATTGATGTGTACTTTTTCCCTCACAGGCTTGATGTGATGATTTTGAATGCGAGTTACTTAGAACAACGTGGGTAATTTTTAATCATGTGTTAAAACGGCATAAACTGTGATGTGTGTTTTAAAATGCAGTGTTTGATCTCTAAAGAAAGCTAGCCTCGAATTGTGACAAACTGTGTTGATGACCGTTAAATTTTAGCACCCTGCATAATTATACATGTATAAAGATCAGTAAGTTTATCGATCTTTAAAGTGCATGAGATATCACAGAACTTTTGGTCCACCCAGCAATCCTGGACATGGGCGGGGCTCCGCCCCATACGGACAATCGGATTCGACAAGCCGCCCGTGGGGAGGAGCAAGTTGGACTGTTGAAAAACAACGCGCCAGTTGCAAATCGCGCTCTTGAACTCTCTCTCGAACGTGGCGTGGCTCTTGGCATGAACATCTATTGGCTCGTTAACATCTCTTGAATAGCGCTCGTAACTTCGCTGCCTGCTCGCGCTTTTACCTGAACTCTGGCCTCGACACCGACTAAACCAACCATCCAGTCGAATTCGAAGGATAGAAGGCATAACAGCAAAGAAAACGAACTCAACGCCTGCAGACGATAGGAGAGCCTTTTCTGTGACGTCACGCGGCAGCATCCACATATCACGTGTTTCAACCCGAGAGCACCCGGAGACGCACGAACCAACCCACGTGGTTTCCGAGGACAAAGAGCAGAGCAACGCATTTGAAGGAAACGAAACAACTTCCAACCTGCTTCTTGTCAACAAGCAAGTACCTCTAACTAAATCTATATTGCTGATTGAACTGGTAAAATCTGATCTGAATGCAGTAACAGAGCATAAGGCATCTGTCGTGATCTTTTCCGGTCGAATCAAGCGTTAAAATAGCTAAAAGGGCTAATTTTAGCTTTAGGAGTTTACTTACCAAAATCCCTTATGCATGTCTTTGTGTGTATGTATGTTTGTGTCTTATCAGTTAATCCATTTATGTTAGAATAGCAGTATTACGAATAAACCATTTTTCATTTCATAAAGAATTGTCTCTGGAATGTGATTTGAAGTTTTATCCTTATTTGCCATAAAAGAGAAAGCTACCTAAGCTCGAATTTGATATGCTGAGGTTAGTGTTCGGTGGACGATCACTTAATACAGTATAAATAAGTTAAATATTTAATAACTAATTCCCGGAGCTGAAATAATAGCTCTATATTAAACTGGTTTTATTACAAAATGGTGGAGGATGCGGGCAATTAAAGATTAATCTGAAAATCAAACCAGAGGCAAAAGGGTATTTCTCAATTTTTATCCGGAAAAACTGAGTAAATACAGGAAAAGCGGTTATTTGTGGTATTGCATTCTTGTTTGTGAAACACAGTGTGTTTGAATGAAAGAGAGGGTATTTGTTTAACTCGAGTTTGTGAGAAGAAACTGCAGTAAATAATTAAAAGTCGCTCTAAAGCGCATAAAAGAGACAAATGAGCGTGTCCCTCGTTTGAGCTCTGAGTGAAGGCCTGTATAGTTTGATTTGTAAGTGCGTGTCCCACTTTCAAACTCCGCTATATTTTCAAATCTCCCGGGTGTGGAATGTTTAAAATAGCTATTTAAATAATTCTCAGCCATTTGATTTCACGAGTGAATTCAAACGCACGGCGCTCAAAGGAGTGGCCAGTCGTTTTGAGAAAGGGGGAGATTGTGCAATCGATTGTTTGTGTTTGTTATGTGTGCGGTCTAAACAGACAAATATTCGCATAATAGCCCGCCGAGGCTTTGTTGGGTTATAAGTAACCCGTAGATAAATTTATCTCGCCCTAAACGAGTGAGATTATGTGTTGTAAAGATTCAAATCTGACCGATGCTTGACTAATCTGAAGGGTTAATCTGGAGCACAGTTTTTTTTTTTCTCTCTCTCCTACAGGCACTGGGTCGTCATAGCGACCAGTTCAGCCACGTGGAGATTTAGCCACATGTAAGCTAATAGCACTAGCGCATACAAGCTAACTGAAACAAAGAAGTTTAGCAGCGTAGCAAATGCAATGCGGTTTGCCTTACGGCTAGTGATTAGCACATAGCATTTAAAGAGTTTGCATATGAGTGAATGAAAGGGGGTGGGTGTGAAAAAGCCACTCACATTTTCCGTTTGCTCTCTCCCTCTATTTTCCCAGTTAACAGACTAACATATGTTGATAAGCTGGCTGTGTTAATGTTATACCCATTTATCTGTCTAACAATTTCACAGGTTGGTTTAATATAACAGCTGATTAAAGTCTTTTTACATTTTGTGGGACCAGCTTAATAACTGGTGAGTTATTAGAAGATAATTTAGTATTACCTCATTATCTTGATAAAATGGTGATTTGATTGCATTCAATTATAATGGCTTTTATGATTTTGAAAACACATCAATGGATAAGCGCTATTGTTAGGAATTTTTAATTGTTAGTTGAATGTCACAATTGATTACAAATTAATTTTGAATTAATTTCATTTAATAAAATTATTTTAATTCCTGCTTCCAGCAACAACAGCATCCATTTATGAACCATAAACACTCTTATAATTTGACCACTACAATAAAACCTTAAATTATCAAGAGGGCCAGAAATTTTTAATTTCGTTTACAAGTAGGATACAGATTAGTTATTAATTATTTTATTGTTATTTTTTTTTTGGTGTTAATGACGACGAGGAATGCTTAAGTTTGGAAATTATTTTAATTACTATTATGGGAATCCAAAACTAGTGATTTAGAAGCTGTAAATTAATTTAATAATTAATTATGAATTCGAAAATTCTAATTACATTTAATAATTAATTACACTTCCTGTTTACATTTTGCAACAATATTGGTTTATCAACTCAATTGTAGATTGCACGTGTAATTTCTAATCCTAGGTGAGCCTATTAATTTTAATTATAACATCATACATTTTAATTAGAAACCACAAAGTCTAATTTTAATGGTAATTTCAGACTTAACACAAGTCTGGCGCCCCCTGTAGGCCATACTTCATTTCCTTAGGTGAGCTGATTAACTCAAGTAAAGTTAATAATAATTTAATTAAAACAATTTTATTAAATTAAAATTAGTCCTCTTTACTTAGGCCTGAGAGTAGATAGTGCTCCCCCTAGTGTTGTGTTGGAGAAGTGACAGTGACACCATACAGTCAAAGTCACTTTTCACCAATCTGGAGCATAAAACGTAACCTTCTAATTAGAAAACTCCAAAAAGGAAATTAAGGTTTCCTCAACTTAGGTCAGTTGGTTTACCCTGTAAACAGCCAAACCAACCTAAGCATATAGACTCAACAGCACCACCTTGTGCCAACGTATTAGTTTAAATCTTGGGAATAAATCTTAATTTCTCTTTTCTTTTCTCCCTGTTACTAACTTCTAATTTGACTTGTTTGCTTAAGACTTGACCAGGGGAAGATCACGAATAGAGCGAAATGTCACAATTGAACAGCTGTTTATGAAACTTGAGAACCACATTCAAACTGTTTATCATTTACCCTCTATTGTGAAATCCTACCCCTCCCAGTTAAAGCAGGTGCAATGAGAAGATAGACATCGGCTAAATTTTTAAACACGCGCGACACACGCTGACCAGCGTTGCGGTGTAAAATCCTGCCATTAAGGGACAAGCACTGTCATTGCTGTTATTTTCCTCCATCAAGGAGAAAATTGAAATAGCAATACCAGTCTTATTACAAAAGAGAAAATCTCGCCTACAATCCTCTGATTAGAAGCGCCCTTCTAAATCAGACGTAACCAAGCGAAAAGAAGAAAATCTGTTATTAAAAGAGAGACCTGCTTAGTGCTATTGTCCTTGTGTACCCATTCTGTTTGTGTGTTTTTCTTTCTCTGCTTCACAGCTGGGCTGCCCTTATGGGTGCCCAATAATTTATCTGCAGAGACTACAATTAGAAGCACCTGCCAGAGGACCACAAACACAGAGACACAATCAACACTAGCATACACTACACTCTGCACATTTACACCCCTGTTTGTTTTGTTTGTGTTTTGTTTTTGCTTTGTTTCCTATTCAAGGTCTGTGTCAGTTCGGTCCAAGATCCCCCTGACCCGCCAGAACATGTCTCACGAAACAGAACATGTCGGTCACTGGGAAGGACTGGAAATGTGGCTAAGTGTTACAACGGACAGCATACTCCCTAAAGCTGCTGAAGCACTCCAACATCAGACACAGAATCAACTAGATGACAGCATCGCAAGCATTATGGGACAAGACCCAAGTCAAAACTACAGTCACAAAGAATTAGCCAAGATCACCGGTTCTTTAAGCCACATACTCATCGCCACCCTCAAACTGAGCGGCAAGCACGCCGCACAACGCCAGCAGGAGCTGACAAGCGCCCAACGACGCATAGAGCAGCTGGAACGTGGAGCTCAGGTACGACAGGAAGGGACCGATGAGGTGGAGCAGGGCACCGAGGAGGAGACCAACAGGCTAAAAGAGACTCTAGAAGCTACCAGCCACGAAATGCAGCAGCTCAAAGAGGACTTCGCTGATCGTGCAGACAAGCTACAGTATGCAGAGAAGCTACTGGAGAAGGCAAAGACTGACTTCAGGGATAAAAACAGCAGAATCAAGGCCCTCGAAGTTCATTTGGCTGAGTCAAGGAATGAGATCAGCCGCCTAACACGACAGCTCGACTACGTCACAGAGGAGTCTGAAAGTCTCCAAGAGGAACTCAGGCATGCTTATGAACTACGCCGTGAGCCGTCAAGTACAGGGCGTGCACCAACAGCACCCCCGTCAAGCAGGACTGGATCACCTGTTCATAAACCGACACGTGAACCGAAGATAGAGGGGATGGTGTTAAAACATTCACCAGCGCCGTCGGAAGAACGCTATATCACGACGGAACCAAAAGAATCTGCTGCAGCCAGCCGCAGGTCAGTGCACGGCTTGGACCTTAAAGATCTTGACAAGCTCGCCCGAAACATCGGAAAATTCAACCCCAGCTTGCCAAACAGCCAAAATGTCCACGCTTATCTGCAAGATATTGATTTCCATCTGGAAATGCGACCTAACGTTACGGACAAAGATAAACTATACTTACTCCGAACGACATCCAGTCCTGAAGTGCGCAGCTTCCTTGACCGGCAGCCTGTTAACACAAAGACTGACTATCAACGGCTTCAAAAGGCCCTGATTAAAGAGTTTGCTGACCCTGAGTCCGATCAAGGCTTAGTGGCTGCCCTGGAGACGAGACAAGGACGTCACGACACTCCTCAAGCTTACTACAGTCGACTCAGACAAGCATATTTTGGAACTCGTAACGAATCTGACATGGAAGAGGAACTGAACTTTAAAACTCTCTTCCTGAGGAACCTTCATCCTGGCATAAGCCACCATCTTGGCGTCCTCGCATGCCCACGAACAATGAACATTCAGCAGTTGCGAGACTTGGTGCAAAAAGCCTACGGCAAACAAAAGATGGCCTCAGAAAAGAGCGCAAAACCCCCAGCAGTTCTTGATTTCAACACTCAACACCAGGAACTGGCGCTGGAGGGCACCCAACGCCAAGACAGTGCTAAGCCACCACACAGGGAGTGGAATGCATCCCCGTCCAACAGAGAATGAGACTCACACGCTGGAACCCGACCTAAACAGAGGTATGACCGATGGGATGGACCACGTGGACGTCAACGCTCACCTGGACGACACTGGGATAAGTCATGGGACCAAGCAAGGCCTCAGGAGAGGCAATGGGAGAGATCGCGGAACCCAAGAGAGCAACGCTCATGGGAATCCAATGGAAACTCCAACGGAAAGCGACAGACTCACCCTAAGGCGACCAGCCCAAGGAATCGACGAAGGAATTCACCAAGGGTCCAAAGTGACCAAGCTCCAACTGAGTCCATACAAGAACGAAAAACACCACCGCACTTCGACTCACAGAAGATGATGGAAATGATGATGAAGGAGTTCTTTCAACGAAAAGAGGAAGATAAGAAGTGGGAAAAGAAAGGGAACCCGGATTCAGCCTGACTAGCTGACGGACGAGAAAGCAGCGACAAGACAAACGAACCAGCCACAGGAAACAGCACCGCCTCACCTCAGTCTCAGAGTACAATAAACACGTTAACTTCAGATGGACATGAAGCCCCACCTGAAAATCCAGCAACAAAGTTAAACACTAACTCAGCACCCAATACTCCAAACTCCAGCAGCGTTCAGCAGACACCTGCTGTTGAAAATCCTCAAGTTCCTGAAAGCGCTGTCTTAGTCATCTGC
Organism: Schizopygopsis pylzovi; assembly: GCA_027422435.1. Classification (NCBI taxonomy): domain Eukaryota; kingdom Metazoa; phylum Chordata; class Actinopteri; order Cypriniformes; family Cyprinidae; genus Schizopygopsis; species Schizopygopsis pylzovi. The sequence goes on from CM049819.1 coordinate 1,802,404, forward strand.
CACTCCTCCGAAGAACGCCAGGTCAGCCCTGACATCCTAAATATTTCCTCCCAAACTCCAGTTCCTCAACTCCTAGGCGATCTCATTGAAAAGGGTATAGCAAGAAAGTTCTACCTCTCCATCATCATCGAACGACACATCAAAGTCGAAGCCCTTCTGGACACGGGAGCCGACATCACTCTAATGTCTACAGAACTTCTCAAAGAAGTCCAAGAATTAACGAAGAGGACTAATGGCACCCTCAAGCTCCAAAGGTGCGAACTAAACGTACAAGCATACTCTCACACGGGCTTACAACTAAAACATGTGGCCCCAATCCATCTAACAGTGGGACCCATGGACTTCGTCCATCCCGTATACGTGTCAACACTCAACACGTACCCGCTCCTCATTGGAAAAGATTTGCTTAATCGTTTTGAACCCCTAATAGACTTCAAGCACCTAAAGATTTGGACACAAGTCCGTGAGCCTCTGCCTTACAAGTCATTAGACTCCAATGAGTCACAGTGTCAAGTCACAGACACTACCCCTAAGTCAATGACCGATGAAGCAGTAACAGAGCCCAGGTCTGGGCCGAGCACAAACGCCAACGACCCTCTCCTCTGCTCGCTGCACGAGCCTGAACCAAACACAGGCCTCCTTCAAATCATGACTGCGATAGAGGTTCATGGCACGTCAGTGTCCGAGGCAGCACTAGCCCTATGGGCAGAGAACTCAGCCATCAGCCTGAAGCTATTCAAAACATTGAAGCAGAGCTGTCAAAGTCTACCACATGTCACTAAGCACAGCCGTTACCCTCTCAGTCCCTGGTCGACAACCATGGCCACCTCCAAGATCATCTGCGCTCTGGACATACGATGGAACAACAGACAGCTGAGTCACTACTTCCTCGTCATCCCAGACCTGCCACATGACATCTACATTGGAGCGGATATCATGGTTCGACTCAATGCTCACATTGACACTGTAAACAACATCATATGGGCTCCCCTGTCACACCAACTGACAACTTCAGTCAATCTCAAGAACCTCCAATCCGGTCAAACCATGCCGGACGCATGCGCTATGATTACGGAACAAGGAGCCACAATACCTGCCTACAGCAAAAGTGTCAGTGTCCGCCTCAACATGCGACCTGGCCAAACTCTCAACAGTAAGCTGAGCTTCTTCCAACCTTCCAGAACCTGCCTAAAACTCGGACTGACTCTGGAAGCTACACCTCTCATTGAAGTGTCATCTCGTGCGATATATGTGTTGTTCAATAACTGTATGGCCCAAGACATCCACGTCCCAAAAGCCAGCCACCTGGGATGGCTCATCAACCAGGCATTCCATGACTTTGAACTGATGGTACCTGTCATAGGCCCCATACCAGCCCAACTAATGTCAGATGGATACAATGACACTATAACATTCACAAAACCTCATGAAGTCATTGCCATCACCTCAATCCTGCCAGTGTCCAGAGAAAGCGTCTGCCGGTCAGAACTAATGGATGACACTCACCTCACTGTCTATGCTGTCTCAACCCAGCCTGCGACAGAACCACCTACACGGGTGACCAAAGAGGCCCAAAGCCCCTTTAATGACTTAACTGCAGAAGAACCCTACGCCGGGTTCAATACTCAAATTCAACAGATCTTGAGTGACGCGGATGCCCTCCACAACGAAGTGGAGCGCCAAGGACTCAAAGAGGTTCTGCTGAAGTACAAGGACTCTTTCGCAAAGGACTCTCTAGATTGTGGATTGACAAACATCCACACGGTGCGCATACCGACAAACCCAAATGCACCACCCACCTTTGTGCGACAGTACAAGATTCCGATAGCGTCATATGAGCCAGTGCAAGAAATTGTTGACTCCATGCTGGAAAAGGGGGTCATCCGGCCCTGTAACAGTACATATTCTGCCCCGATATGGCCAGTCCTAAAACCCAACGGCAAATGGCGGCCCACTATCGATTACCGCAAGTTGAATCAGCAAGTACCATTGTCACGATGGCCTATGACCCAGTTGGACCAAGAAATACCAAAAATCAAAGGCTCGACGATCCTGTCCACATTGGACGTCGCCTCCGGGTTTTGGACGATCCCTGTCCACCCCGACGACCAACATAAGCTGGCATTCACTTTCGGCAACCGACAGTACACCTTCACACGGTGTCCCTTTGGCTATGCCAATTCACTGGCAGAATTTAACATTTTCCTTAACAAAGCATGCCCTGACGCCAGAGTCCGAGGCAACCTCGTCTACGTAGACGACGTCTTAATGAAAAGTTCAAGTGTGGAAGACCACCTCAAAGAAATCGACCATGTCCTAAACCAGCTGACAACAGCGGGAGCTAAAATCGCCCTTCACAAAGGACAATGGTGCAAAACCAAGGTGAATTATGTTGGACTGCTCGTCGGAAGAAACGGCATTGAGCCACAATCTAACCGTGCCCAAGCAATCCAAAGCATAAAAACACCAACTAACGTCTCTGAGTTGCGAAGCTTTCTGGGAGTGTGCAATTACTCACGACAGTTCATCGAAAACTACGCTGACATCGCACGACCACTAACTTCCCTCCTGAAAAAGGACGAACCTTTTGTTTGGACAAAGGCCCAGGACACAGCTATGAGCCAGCTCAAACAGTGCCTGCGCTCTGCTCCATGCCTCGCCTACCCAGACCCAGGGAAGGAATTCTATCTGGACGCGGGATTCTCTGACCAGTGCTTCAGTGCGGGTCTATACCAGCTCCATGATAAGGACAAGCGAGTGGTCGCTTATGCCAGCAAAACGCTGCTTCCCCCAGAATGCAAATATTCACACTGCGAAAAAGCTTTACTTTGCACTGTGTGGGGCATTCAGCGTTTCTCTAATTACATCGGTGCACAGAAAGTCATCATCGAAACTTGCCACCAGCCAGTTACCTTCCTCAACAGTCAACGAATCAGAGATGGCGTGGTAACCAACGCACGCATAGCTACCTGGCTAATGACACTCCAAGGACGGGATGTGGAGGCAAGATATGCCCAGAACTACAAATCCTCACTGGGAAACGGGCTTGCGGCATGCCAAAACTGTTCAACGGACACGCTGGACACCTCAGCAGAGCCAAAAGAACTGCCACGACCGCAAGCGACAAATCATCGGTACTTCGAGGAGAATGTGTGTACAGGAATGCCCACAGCATATGTCGATGGCTGCTCATACAATCGCGAGGGCAAGTTACAGGCGGGAGCGGGTGTGGTCTGGCTCAACAATGACCCGTGCCCACCGCAGCAACTCAAACTTGGCCCACAATCATCACAATATGCAGAAATAGCAGCCATCCTCATCACACTACAATTGGCTGCAACCCACAAAATCAGAGAACTCCTCATCTGTACCGATTCGAACTATGCCCGTCTCAGTTTCATATGCCATCTAACTGGATGGAAGAGGAATGGATTCAAGACAGCTAACAACAAGCCTGTCAAGCACCAGGAACTCTTCCAAGCAAGCGACGCCATCGTCACTGAACACGACATGGTCGTTTATTGGAAAAAGGTCAGAGGTCATTCACGTCAACCAGGACAAGACAAAGACTTAAATGACCAAACCGATGCCCTCGCCAAAGCAGGGGCATTACAGGGAGAGTCCTGGACATTTCATGCCCTCCCACCCCACCCAACTGTGGCAGCGGTGACCCGCCGCCAGAGTGCCACGAGTGGGCACACACCTGCCTCCTCCCACATCTCCCTGTCGCCTCAGTTCGCTGCTGAAGACCTCCTCACCCTCCAACATACGGACTCAGCCATACAGTCCATTGTAGCACACCTGTCCGACCCCTTGGAAAATCCCATTTCCACCTCGGACCTACAAACATCCTCCGACCTCCGCACGCTCCATTCGATCAAGCACATGCTGCATCTACGAGACGGTGTCCTCACGTATGTCCCTGAGCCATCCACTGCTCCAAGGCTCGTAGTCCCTCATGGCCAAAGGGGGATGATGTTGACACACGCACACGATGCACCATGCGCAGGACACCACGGAGTCAAGGCCACCTATGAAACACTCAAGCAAGTAGCATACTGGCCTGGCATGCAGCAAGACGTAGCAGAATACGTTAAAGGATGCCTGGTGTGTTGCCAGTTCCAACCGGCAAATCCAAACCACCGAGCACCACTGCAAAGGAAAGGAATGACCTTCCCATGGTCGGACCTCCAAATAGACTGGGTAGGACCCCTACCACGGTCGACGCGGGGCAACAAATACTTCCTCACCGTGATCTGCGAATTCACAAAATGGATAGAGTGCCTCCCAGCTCCCAACGATACAGCAGAAACAACAGCCTGTCTGTTATTGAACCATATCTTCTCAAGATTCGGACTGCCTTTAAGGGTCAACTCTGACCGCGGAACCCACTTCACCGCTGAAATTATGCAAGACGTATGGAAACTCCTGGGCATACAGGCCAAACTCCACATAAGCCATCACCCAATTTCTTCCGGTCAAGTGGAACGGGCTAACAGAACAGTGGTCAGCATGTTAAAAAAATACGTAGCCACCAATCAAAAGGATTGGGACATTAAACTCCCTCTGGTACTGATGGCCGCTCGAGCCACACCCCATCAATCTACCGGAATACCCCCGTTCACAATGATGACAGGGAGAAACATGACGCTACCACTACACCTGCTGTACCAACCTGGTGACCTGAACCTCGTCACCGCCTACAACACTCACCAGTACCTGGAAGAGTTACATCAGCACCTGAGAACAACTTTCGCCTTCGCGCAACAGCAGCTACAACGAAGTGCGGAAGGCCGAAAAGCCTACTACGACCAAAAGGCCTCTCACCATGAGCTCAATGTCGGAGATCAAGTGTGGTACTACAGTTTCGCCCGACCAAGGCCGAATGCTCCCCATCACCTGTCAAAGAAGTTCCTACCTCACTGGACGGGACCCCATGAGATTGTAGACAAGCTCTCACCTGTTGCCTATCGAATCAAAATCAGACAAGGGCGCAGCGAGCCAGTCCTTCGATGGGTCCATCGAAACCAGATAAAGAGGCCCCTGGGCTCCAGCCGACATGGAAAGGGGGAAGATCAGACCCACTGACACAGACCGATATGCACCACACGCACCATATGCACCACACAAGCATTAGTATTGATATGTTAAGAAAACATATAGCAACCATGCTTAGACACAACCCATATTCTCTCCTCCACAGCACTGCTAGGACCAATCTAGTAGCGAGGAGTTACCCTCAAAATTTTTTTTTTTTTTTTTTTTTTTTTTTGCTTGATTTTGATTTTTTGTCTTAATTTTTATTTTTTTTGTTTTTGTTGTTTGGTTTCTTTCCTTCGTGTCTCACTTTGTGTTTTTCCTTTCCTCTCTCTCACTTTGAACCCCCTTAACCAATCCTTGAATACAGGTCCTGAAATTGAGATCGACTGCCGTCAGTAAAATCGTTGTAATTCGCTGTGAGAACCGTTGTCAACCGATCGAGGCCACCCGCCAAAATCATGAACGACATGATACGCGATGTAAGTTCCTTGATTGACAACTTAGCCATGAATAGGATTCCGTGCTACGTGATACCTCTTAGCCTTGTTCAAACATCGTAACTTCGGCCACTGCGGGCCCCGTTAGTCTCATCCAAACCCATCTCACCCCTTTCCCGGCGGCGTTATTCCCATATACGCAAACCCGGAAACAGGTGACTTTGTTTTCTTTTCAGTTTGCCCATTATTGACGTTAATAATGTTTACCGGCTTAAAATGTTGTGAATGTTGGATTTTGGCAAGGGAACACCTATGTCAAAATCCACACTCCCGAGGTCGTCGCGTATCACGATAGCAACGAACAGTTGTACTTGGCTCCAAACCTAAAGATGTGTACGCTCACTAAAGACATTCCCTTCCTCTGCCCGAGTAAACCCTTCGTACGCGATAATACAGAGGGCATCTGTGGCTTAGAAGCCATGAGACCCGACGCTAGCTGCCCCGCCGACGCAACACCACGTTCTCAGGTTGAGGTAACACAAGCCGAAATTGTCGGAAACCGATGGCTGGTTAACACCCCAGCCCGAACGGCTACCCTCACATATGATCAACACGACACCGCTACGCGCATTAGTCTGCCTAACCAAACGTTATGGATCACAGTCCCTAAGGGCTCGATCCTCCATATCGACGAACTAGCATTGTATCACCTCACCGACGACGAGTATCAGGCCGAAATCGAAATCTCACCCTTTTTCAAGCAGCATTCCTTTGTCCTCGATCCAGAATTGGAAGAAAGGATCAAGGAGGAAGGAACGCAGCTTATTGATCTGACACCGGTTGACACAGCTTTAGAAGCTATCGCTCGCCTTCCGCCCGCTGGCGCGCCAATTATTCGGTCCTGGTCTGCCGCTGACACGGCGCTTTGTATCTCTACTATAGTAGGATATGTTGTGACTTTGACACTGGCCTTCCTCCTACACAAGCGAGTGAACGTCGTTCAAGAGTCTCTCAACAAATGCACGTCAGGCATCCCTCGCCTTTTTCGACGTAGTAATCTCGACCTAGAATCCGAACCCGAGAATGTGACCAACCTGATTGAGATCATGCCTATACCGTCTCGTGAAAACCCCGACAATTAAACCAGTCAAAATGACCCAATTGTCAACGATGCTAAACAAACTAGCCCTATGTCTTCTCAAGTTTCTCACCTGTTCCTTTCCAAATTACCCTGCACCAGTTTTCAGTCAGTGATAGAGATCTCGTTGGTGTCTTGTGTGTGTCCATTCTCTCTGCCTCTTGTTCCAGTGCCTGAAGATGTTCCATCGGGTACATCTCCACACAAAAGGGGGATGTGTAACACAATGTCAACCTGAAGACACACACGGAGAATTCCAACCCAGCAACAGAAATGAATTATTACCCAAAAGTCCTCCCTTTCATGCAAAAGGGAGAAGGTCAACTGATCCCATCACTAACGCTCGGTGCAAAGGTACGGACGGCTCCGGGAATGGCTCTGGACGCCTTCATGGCTACATTCCTAGAGGGTATTTCAACCCCTCCCTCTCTCCCAGCACGAAGCAGTACTCTGTTCCATTTCGGACAGACAAAGGAAAACCTTTTTCCTGACATTTTCTCCACGTATAACTATCTACACAAATAAATATATGGATATTGATGTGTACTTTTTCCCTCACAGGCTTGATGTGATGATTTTGAATGCGAGTTACTTAGAACAACGTGGGTAATTTTTAATCATGTGTTAAAACGGCATAAACTGTGATGTGTGTTTTAAAATGCAGTGTTTGATCTCTAAAGAAAGCTAGCCTCGAATTGTGACAAACTGTGTTGATGACCGTTAAATTTTAGCACCCTGCATAATTATACATGTATAAAGATCAGTAAGTTTATCGATCTTTAAAGTGCATGAGATATCACAGAACTTTTGGTCCACCCAGCAATCCTGGACATGGGCGGGGCTCCGCCCCATACGGACAATCGGATTCGACAAGCCGCCCGTGGGGAGGAGCAAGTTGGACTGTTGAAAAACAACGCGCCAGTTGCAAATCGCGCTCTTGAACTCTCTCTCGAACGTGGCGTGGCTCTTGGCATGAACATCTATTGGCTCGTTAACATCTCTTGAATAGCGCTCGTAACTTCGCTGCCTGCTCGCGCTTTTACCTGAACTCTGGCCTCGACACCGACTAAACCAACCATCCAGTCGAATTCGAAGGATAGAAGGCATAACAGCAAAGAAAACGAACTCAACGCCTGCAGACGATAGGAGAGCCTTTTCTGTGACGTCACGCGGCAGCATCCACATATCACGTGTTTCAACCCGAGAGCACCCGGAGACGCACGAACCAACCCACGTGGTTTCCGAGGACAAAGACCAGAGCAACGCATTTGAAGGAAACGAAACAACTTCCAACCTGCTTCTTGTCAACAAGCAAGTACCTCTAACTAAATCTATATTGCTGATTGAACTGGTAAAATCTGATCTGAATGCAGTAACAGAGCATAAGGCATCTGTCGTGATCTTTTCCGGTCGAATCAAGCGTTAAAATAGCTAAAAGGGCTAATTTTAGCTTTAGGAGTTTACTTACCAAAATCCCTTATGCATGTCTTTGTGTGTATGTATGTTTGTGTCTTATCAGTTAATCCATTTATGTTAGAATAGCAGTATTACGAATAAACCATTTTTCATTTCATAAAGAATTGTCTCTGGAATGTGATTTGAAGTTTTATCCTTATTTGCCATAAAAGAGAAAGCTACCTAAGCTCGAATTTGATATGCTGAGGTTAGTGTTCGGTGGACGATCACTTAATACAGTATAAATAAGTTAAATATTAATATTACTTTCAACCAAGCAATATTTAATATTTAATAACTAATTCCCGGAGCTGAAATAATAGCTCTATATTAAACTGGTTTTATTACAATGGCATCATCAGTCACATTACTGTCAGCAAGCAGTGGCTTCAATTCGCTGTGAATGTCTTTGCATCGGTGACTCAGGCCTTGGTACACTGTGTGTAAAAACACATCTTGCACAGTGGCTGCACTATACTTGCGGTCTGAATCAGCTTGCCTCGCTGCAAAAAGTATTTTCTGTTTCAACCACATTACACGGTATAAGAACTGTTGAGGGGTCTTGTGGTCGCTTTGTTTGGTGCACATCAACTCTTGAAATAGTTCTGTGCTGCTCCGATCTCCCATGTGGGACTATAGGAACCCTTTTAACTCGTTTACCATCATGTCGTATTTTTTTATCAGCATGTCCTTGAAGATGCCGGGCTTAATGATTCTTAACACACCTTTGACAATATCGGTATCGCTGAAGTTCTCTGAGGCCAGCGTCCATCTGTCTGCATACAATATAATACGTGATGTCCGACGAGTGGTCACCAATCTGGCCTCCGTGTATCTTGAACTCACGTGGCTGGATACATGGGAGTCCCCCCAAGGGGAAAGCAAAGTCATGAGTTACATGTCTGGGTTGTTCAGTCTTGTCCTAATGTTGTGTGGCAGCACCCTCCTGTATTGCAGGTTGGGTAAGGTCAGTGTGCTGTGTGGGTGTTGTCATATACTGGTGTATTTTCCTGCTAAGTGTTTCATATTCTGCAAGCATTTTACTTATATCTGTGCTTGTTCTAGGTGCCGCTCCCTTAACACCCCTTAAATCAGTTGCAGCATGAGGTGGTGTCAGGTAAGTGCCATTAGTAGTCAGTGTCTGTTCATTAGTGGTGAGTGGATGTGACACATGTGTAAGGTGAGTGTTTGTATCAGATGTACATGTAGCAGTGCAAATCTGTTTTGATGATTTTATAGTCTCTTGCAACGACAAACATGATCCTCGGCTTCAAGCAAGGATTCACTTGACATGAAGGCATCGATGTACTCGAAACAAGCCACACTGTCCTCCAGGTCCAGGTCAGATGAATCTTTACCTTGTACAGGCCCGATGACCTTGGTAATGTGGAACAGTTCATCAGCCGGTAGTGTGATCAGATCTTTTCAGATGTCCCACACCAAGTTTTTCCTAGTACAATCCGCTATGATGGATGTTGTTGTTATGACATATCTTTATTATTTTTCATATTTTAATACAGCAGATTTAACAGGGATGTTTACATCACACTCTTTTTCTCCTATGTTGTCTTATTTTGGTGGATATCTTTTTTTTATTTGATAACAATAATTCAATAATTAATCACATCCTCCATAACTACAGTTTACTGGATTTTAAGTGTGAATAACTATTGAATTCATATTTTGTAAAACAAAATGTCACTGTCTCAATTAATATCAAACTTCCACACCAACACGTTACAATATCTAGTTATCAAAATCTAGTCAAGTCCGCAATCCAATCTTTGTTCCACTGATAAAAGCCTTAAGCATATATTTATGAAACTTTCTGACTTATAAATAATGGTGAATGAGTGTTTGTTGTGCATCAAAATACATCATGCATTTGTATCAATGATCATCATTGTGTATCATCCAGGTACAGTGCAAGAACGATGACAGATAATAACATCAATGTAAGTAGATTTTTTTATTAGGCCACTGATATGGTGGTGAACATTATTCCATTCATTGCCAAGATGATTTTTTTAAAACTTAAAAAGGTAACAGAAGAGCATAACAGTAAATAATTGAAATGGTTGTTGGTTGACATGTCTATATCTGGACTTCTATTGGAAATCAGTAGATGTAATCATCAACGTGTTTTAGGATTCTTAGTTGCATGTGCAAGTGGAACCTTAAACCGTGTGATAATCTTAATTTGTAAATTTGTATTTGTAAATTTTTTTTATATTTTATATTTGAAACGTGAAAAAAAAATGCAGCAATTTTTTATTTTTTGCAGCAGAAGCATAAAAAATATCATAGTTTACAACACGACAGTTCACCAGACAGTTGGAGAATGAAAAGGCAACATAGAAAATGTTGAACAGGATAAGTTAAGACATGGATCATCACACCAGTATCCAAAAAAGTCCTCCTAAACATTCATATAGATGTATTTATTTGTTGCAGGCAGTGATGTATTCAACAAATGATAACCATTAATTAGACACAGTTTTAAAGCATCGCAAGTACGCAAGTAGGGATGGGAGAAAAAAAAAAATCGATTCTCCGATGCATCGCAATTCTCTCTTCAATGATTCTGAATTCTGATTCTGAGCTTGTCCCCCCCATAACCCTTTAAATGTAACTGTATTACAGAACAAGAATGAAAAAATGAGCAGCTATAAAATGTGTTATTAAACTATGATATAAAACACAAATTGGGCAATAGTGGCATTCATTATACACATAATAGCCTACAACGTCAAGCTAAAATTTATTTATTAAAGCAAAACTAAACAGCATTGGGCTCACAAGCCTCTCTCATTCGACATCAAAAGTTTCAATTTTTGCCATGTAACATGGTTACTAAACTATTATCTATGATGTAAACAGGGCTTTGTGCTTGTGTTCCAATATCTACATAAAATATCACCCTTCACATGCGTAAATGTTTTTATTTCAGCGCTGCACGCTGATTTTACCCAATACCCAATTTTCGGTCGTACGTTCGTTTCAGAAATGAGGTCCCAATAGTTGAGTCTCAGGGTCAGAAAACCTTAAACAAATTGTCAAACAGAACCTACATCACCACATGTTGTTTGGGAGGGTTTCAAGAAAAATGATCCTAGCTCATACAAAAACAAATTTCAGCATATTCAGTTGTCGGACACGACTGGAACTTCAAATGGGACTGGCTTCTATGGTCAGATGAAACTTTAAAAAATTGCTTTTTAGCAGCAAACACTCAAGATGGGTTTGGTGAACACAGGAATAAAAAGTACCCCATGTGTACAATTTTGGGCCTATATTTCTGCTGGAGGTCATGGACATTTTGTTTAGACACATGGGATTCCATCAAATACCAACAGATACAAAAATCAACAAGTGACTGGACTCTGTTAGAAATCGTATTATGGGCCATGTTTGGATCTTCCAACCGGACAATAATCCAAACACAAACCTCAAAAACAACACAAGAATGGGTCACTGGGCACAAAACCAGGCGTCTGCTATGGCCATTCCAATCCTCTGACCTGAACCCTGTAGAAACTGAGTGTGGTTAACTGAAGAGAAGAAGCTGTGAATCTGAAGATCTGGAGTGATTCTGGATGAAGGAATGGTCTCTGATCTCTTGTCAGGTGTTCTCTAAACTCATCAGGTATTATAGGAGAAAACTCAGAGCTGTTAAACCGGCAAATGGAGGCTTCAAAAAGTACTGAATAAAAGGGTGCCGTTAATTGTGGCCAATGTGTATTAGAGAAAAGCATTTATTTCACCAGGATATTTCCCATTTAAAATATATTCTGACCAATGAAAGTGTTATATGTGTTGTGACATTGTGTGTAAATGAAATGTACCAAAAGTGATGTACAATGCAGATGTGTGTGTGTCACTGCCTGTGATCATATGTTACCAGTGTGATAATTGACAGTGTTGTGTGTGTATGTATGTATATGTATAGTATGTATGATATTATGTATGATATATATATATATATATATATATATATTATATATATATATATATATTATATATATATATATATATATACACATATATATATGCCTACTTACATTGTCAGTAGTTATGTGTGCATGATTATAATTTGAATCGTCTTTTTTGATAAACTGCTATATTTATGAAATGACCATGTGTTCATTGGTAAAATACAAATATAATATACATACTTTATGTACATTCGGCTAAGTAGTTGTGCATATTTATACATAATGTTTCAAACCAATTTTATGAACCATGTAGAATGAGAAAATGAATATGTCAGCTGAAATCAATTAATTATGAAAATGAAAATTCTAAATTAATATCGGCTTGAAAGATTCAGTGTGTGGATCCAGATTAACGTTTATCAGCACAAATCCTGAAAAATAAAACATAAATATTGTGATAATCATATTCTCCAGCATGTTCATAAGAGCCTGATGAGATTCATGGAAGTGTGTGTTTACCATAAATTCATCTTATTAACTGCATATCAAATTATTGATTCAGAAATATGCAATAGCTTTTCCATACAGCAAAAAAAAAAAGATAAAAAAGGGAGTTTATGTAGCAAGGTATAAACCGATGTCTACACATAGTCAAAAATAAACCTGTTCTATACCAACATATGAAGAATATGCATTTACCGTGTTGGTTTCTTCTTCTTGTGTGGTGCTTCCTGGTAAGGGAGTCTCGACCAGGACAGTTTAACATCAGAGACTGAACTCAACCCCAGAGCAGACCGCAGCTAAAACACACCCACAGATATTAAAGCAGACTTCTTTTAGTGTAACCAGACTTTTGTCCATTTCCTTTTAATCGTATTATCATTTTATACATTTCCTTACCTGATTTAGAAATGTGTTGTTCACTGCAGTTGTGTCAACACTGGAAACCAATTTCATCCTCAGAAACACTTTCGTTCTATAAGCTGGAAAACACAAAACAACAACACATCAAACAGAAACAAACACAGCGAGTAGATCCACATCAATATTCTGACTGATTGATGCTTTCAGATACAGTATGTAGGCACAGTTTAAATGAGCAAAATAATCAAATAAATAATAAGAAAGAAAGAAAAAGACACTCGGTGCAGATTCTATCTTGTCTGATAAATCAACTTGATCTCATGAGAGCTTGTAGCCTATGTATTTTGTCAAATGTTTTTCTACAAAACATAGGCTACATTTACTTTTCCTCACGCACTAAAACGTACAATTTACAGTAGTTAAACGTAAAATACGGAAGACACCTAAAACTAATTTACATGTGAACAGGCTTACAAAAATGTATCCTTATGCATATTTAAATTGCGGCATTAACATTTCATTATATTATATTTAGTTTTGGCATTACATTTTCAACTGTATTATTCAATTAAGTTTCCTCATTTATCTAATATGAAATGCGATTTGCTGCCAACTCCTTTTGAAAAATGTATAATGTTAAATAAGACTACACTAAGCCCTTAAATGAATAACAGTTCTGCAATCGTTTAACCTTTGCTTATCATTAATGTAATATTTACTTTGTTTGCCGTGTTTTCTTCGACATGCTGTGACTTACAATAGAACCATAAAATACACCAAATAACACAACATAATTACAAAATAATCAATTGAATTCTGCGAACTTCGAGTCCATCCTGAGCAGCGACCGAAAACAGCAATACCTGCACTAACGCACTCATTACAATTGAAAAAAACTGCTGCATCAAGAAGCTTTACAATATATTATACTGCAGACAAATCAAACGCTCATTGGCTCTTTCCTGCTTCATCACAGATTTGCAACATGCCATGTGTTTGAATGAGAAATGAGCGCCTTCACGGAGTGCATCAGGAGTAATACACCTAAGAGTGAATGTCTATCGAACAAGAAGAAAAAGAGTGGATCAGATTAATCTGGATAACATGTTCAGCAATTAACAACATCTGCTCTTCATCTCACACAAACCTACTGTATTCCACCAGAGAAGACTGCAGCTGCAATGCATCGTCTGTTCCACTACTTTTATATATTTTTGAAATTAATAAATTATTGTCATTGCACTTTTCTTCCTACCATGTTTTTCTTTATACTGTACATATTTTCAAGAAATGGTTATGGTTTGGTTTAGAGTGGGATTAGATATTATTAAAATATTTTAATGCTACGTGGTTACTACAATGGTCATTTCCCTGCATATTTCAGTCTATTGCGTTTATGTATTTTTATATTCGCTATAAAATGGGTAGGTTAAGGTTTGGAGATAGGTTAGGTGGTCAAAAATTCTAAATCACTTAATACAATTATAAAAATATGCATAGATATCTTATTCACACGTCTTTGTGAGATATCCTTCATACATCTATACAACTTCAGGTTGGTGGAGTGTTCCTGCCGCAAGTGGAGGAGTTTAAGTATATTGGGGTCTTGTTCACGAGTGAGAGAAGGATAGAACCGGAGGTTGACAGACAGATCGGTGCAGCTTCTGCAGTAATGCGGTCGATGTACCGGTCTGTCGCGGTGAAGAAGAGCTGAGCTGCAAGGCGAAGCTCTCGATTTACCGGTTAATCTATGTTCCTACTCTCACCTATGGTCATGAGCTGTGGGTCATGACCGAAAGGACAAGATCCCGGATACAGGCGGCCGAAATGAGCTTTCTCCGCAGGGTGGCTGAGCACTCCTTAGAGATAGGGTGAGGAGCTCAGTCACTCGGGAGGAGCTCGGAGTAGAGCCACTGATCCTCGACATCGAGAGGAGTCAGCTGAGGTGGCTCGGGCATCTGATGCCTCCTGGACGCCTTCCTGAGGGAGGTGTTCCAGGCGCGTTCCACCGGGAGGAGACCCCGGGGAAGACACAGGACATGCTGGAGGGATTATGTCTCCCGACTGGCCTGGGAACACCTCTGTATCTCCCCGGAGGAGCAGGAGGAAGGTCTAGGGAGAGGGAAGTCTGGACATCTCTGCTTAGACTGCTGCCCCCGCGACCCGGCCCCAGATAAGCGGAAGAAGATGGATGGACATCTATACACTAAAGACAATGAATGTGCCTATTTTTTACACTTGAGATTTCACTATCCTTACGAAAATTAAACATGGTTTTACTACAAACAAAACATGGTTACTATAGTTTAACCATGTATTTGTGATAAAATTGTGGTTATACAAATACGGTAATCAATACGCCAATACAGTTACTACATTGGTTACTAAAACTATGGTTAATGTTTGTATGAGTAATGTGACTGCACATTAACAGTCTAGAATTATAAATCAGAAATGACCTGTTCCATACACCTCCACCTCACACAGAGTGAGATGTGTCTGGATGTTAGGCAGGTACATGTTCACATAACGGCCTCCCATTCCGTTGCAATTGAAACTGACAGTACCGCCTAGTGGAACATGTGAAGTGATGACAGCACATCTGCAGAGGGAAAGAGAGAAACCATGAAGCAATCAGGTGACCTGCTCAAATCTGGTTCTTCCGACACGGTCATAACTGTTTTCATTAGTTCACCTGGGATTGTTGTTGCCGTTGTTTTCCAGAGAGTTTCCGATGTGGATCTCTACTCCAGTCATGCGCTCGGAGTAGCCGTCGGCTCTGTTGGTGATGGTTACGTTGTAAGTGTAGTAATATTCCAGCAGGTCCAGCCTCCACCACGGGTTGAGCTGGTTCAATGTGATGGAGCAGTATGAAGCTTCACCTGGAGCGTATCTGATGCCGTCGTTGGCGTTTGCCGCTCCCCAGTGGTAATATGTGGTCGACTGTACAGCCTTTCCTTTTAATGCCAAATTCTCTAAAACATTTGAAGAGACAGCAGGTCACTGAAATATTTTCCAATCCAAAACACACAAATACGACATCAAAATACAAACGTAATATTTAATGGATATACACTTACACAAACTGTTGAATTTAAATAACTAACAATAATTAGTCAATATTAGTTAATGCTTTACATTAAACTAATGGGACCTTAGTTAGCATCACTTTTTACCTTCCATGTTTTCAGAACTGCCTTGAATGGAAAAGACACCTGTTACAAAAACAAATATTTCCATTGCTTTCAGGGAAGTTTGTTGCATTTGATTCTTTTCCATAAAGAAAAGGTAAACAGCATCTACAAGTATAATTGTACATCATCTGACAGGTGCGTGTCATTTATACTCACCCAAAAGTAAAATCAGGTAATTGAGTCCCTCCATCTGGGTTTAAAGACCATTAACCAGTTTCGTGAGGGTCAGATATGACAGCTGACAAGTTTCTCCTTCAGCTTTTTAACTTCTACCATCCATCCCTCTTTTTATTTGCATTTCTCTTAGCAGCTCAAAACCACCCTTAGAAAACTTCATAGGATCTCCAGAATTGCTTTTCTCAGCACACCTTCCTCCTTTACAAAACAAATCCTGCAAAACAGCACCCTTAGAAAACTTCATAGGATCTCCAGAATTGCTTTTCTCAGCACACCTTCCTCCTTTACAAAACAAATCCTGCAAAAAGCACATGAAAATAAGGATTTGAGTTTTTTTTTCCATTCATCTAAATGACTGATATATGAGTCGAAGAAAACATTAACATTATCATGTTTGGAAAGTTTCACCTATCCTTGAGTTTCATTATTAATATTAGTTCAAAATAATATCAGTTCATAAAAGGAATCATCTAACATATCATGTTTGGAAAGTTTCAGCATGATCCTTGAGTTTCATTATTAATATTAGTTCAAAATAATATCAGTTCATAAAAGGAATCATCTAAAATAAGATGAATCAGCATGACCATCATGTTTGTAGTGTTGTGTTGTCGTACATGAGGCAGTTTATTATGAATGAGCATAAAATAGACTACACAATCTTGTGTGATTAAAAAGATAAAATAAATAATGAAAATGTTTGGTTTTATTTATCATTGTCAGCTTGACATGGGCAGTAATGTATGCAGTGTAGAGGGAAATGTTCTGAGTGCTTTTACTCCAATGTAAATTCAGTTCATTTAAATCGAACACACACAGCTGTATTTTCATGTTTTATGGGAAATTGAATGCTGTTTTTTTTTTAGTGGGGACAAAAAAAGCATTACCACATTTCGGGTTTTACAATCCTTGTGGGGATATTTTTCAAAAAGAATTCAATAAAAAGCTTATTTGTTGTAGCTTTGTGAAACTACTATGAAAAACACCAATAACACAGTGTGAAAATACAGCTGTAGAGAGTGGCTTTTGTTCTTAGTGCGAACGATTTATGATTTTTTGCTTTAAAAACTTACCAGACCTCAGTTTATTTATCCTGACTTCCACTCCATCAGTCCGTCCATTGGCCATTTCCATGTTGTTTTGTGTGTATTTGAATGATCTCCGGCAGCATGTAAATCAGGAGCTCCATCATCTGCTCAAACCTCAAACAATGGGCAGTCACTCCATAAATCTCTGTCGGCTTGGTTGGTCTCAAACACAGACATGAGCAACACTGTAAGATTGAAGTGCTCAGGAAGACACTTTTTTTGTGACCTGGATCAACTGGAATATTTTCCTTCAGCATTATTTTCCTTCACATAGCACATTTTATTTTGTGAGGTCAATTTACAATTACACTTAAGCATATTATTTAGGCCTAAATTGAAGATTGCTGCATATGTATTGAACAAACAAACATTTAAGTTAATGTGATTCATATTTGTCAGTCAGAAATTGAACAGGTCAGATTTCTGCACTCAATAAATAAATAATAATAATAGCCTAATTTATTAGTAACTTTTTTCATGACTAAAATACTAAATTAAATTACAAAAATACTAAATTAGTTACAATGCTTTGAGTATAATGAAACAAAAATCTGTTTATTTATACTCTGACAGTATTTCTCTTTGGCAAGTTGTTCTGGATAAAATAATGATTAAATATACATTTAAATGAAACAAAATTAAATGTACCAAGTGCTGGTACATTTTGCACTCAACAATCAATTTTAGATACAAAAGAGATATCATCTGTAAAACAAACAATCCCTGATACATTTTTTCCACTCAAAATACAAACCACTGAAAGGAAATCGAGGTGAAGATTTGTGAATGCAAGGTGTCTTGAGTTCTCATCCTGAGTAGAGGACTGTTAGCATCAGTACAGTCTCAACTTATGATTAGGCATCATTTGTGGCCCATTTTTGCTGTATTGTGCATGTATTTTAACCAATGATGTATGGTGGTAATACAACACCAAGGACGCAAGCTGCCGTCAAAACCCACAGAAGAAGAAACCAATGATGTCTCAAACAATGATGAATGTCAGCTGTTAGCTGAAATATCATAATTTCCCATTGGAAAAAGCTGTGGTTCATTAATGATTTGGATGCTGTATCTGTGTCTGCGGTTGATGTGTTGCTTTGTCGTCTAGAAGATTACCCTGTGAAATTGGACCATTAAATGTGCCGTGACCCATGACTTTGCAAACAAAACCATGTTGTCAAATAGGAACAATTCAGTCATAGGCTGATAGATTATGCGTGTGATGTGATGTTTGATGAATCCTCTCTTCACACAAACAGATTCGTTCTCAGAAACAGTATTTGCATTCTTCAGGGAATTATTGACTTTGCATTTAATTTAAGGAAAATTTATACATCTTGTGTACCATTCCTTTTCTCAGCTTGCTCCTTTACTATCAATAGAGGAGGTGAACATTATTTACATAAGCAAAATCATTTTAGATATACTTGTACATGTAGTCCAAGTGCAAAAAAATGCATATGAACAAACATATTTAACAGTAAAATTTATGATTGTCTTAAGTTAACTTTGAATCTTAAAATAACTTGATTTGAGACTCACAGTGATGTCCTTATGGTCGTTGAGGATCCTTTGCACACAAAAAAAGTTCTCAGTTGTACCAGACACAGCCAGTGAGGACAAGACAAACGTCTTTGACAATTGTTTTTCAAAGAATGTCTTTCAGGACCCTCAATGTAAATGTGTATGTAAATGTTCACATGGTGGACAAATGAGAATGAGTTTCACAGGGACCATGTGATCACGCTGCATTCGATTACTTGTGCCATGTAGAACAAAACAGTGTGTTACAATTACATTGAGAACATCTAAGCCTATACTGAATATTATAATTATAATAGTATAACTTTGTTAGGACATAGATGAAGCCCTGGATGCATTTTGGTAGCCTATCTGTTAGAATACAAACTAGCACAGACGTTAAGTTACTGTCATTGACAGCCAATCAGCTGAGCTTTAAATATCATGTGACTGAAATGACATCACAGCAACACTGAAAACACACCATCAGAGCACATTTGCAATCGACAAAATACTAAATAAATAAAAATATACATATCTGCACCAATAAAATATCCATGACCCTTGCTGCCAAATTATATTTAGCCTAATATCTAATATAACTAAAGAACCCTACAAAGTTTGTCATTTTCATCATAATTTATACAATATGTCAACACGTTAAACCATTATCAATGTTCTCAACCCTGATAACAACACACATGCATCACAGATATGTCTTACGTCTGTATTTACATCTGCATTTATTTTAGAGTGTTTGCTCATCTGCAATAAGTCGTTTCCTATCAGATGTCTTTTTAAGATGTTTATGATTTAGAATGCATGTAAAACTGATATCTTACCGATGTCTATCTATCAGATGTCTGTACAGATCAGTGCTTTCCAGATCAAGTCATCTTTAAGAGACATCTTGCAGACCTAGTGTGACATCTGGGTAAGTAGCTGGATTCCACAGGAAAACTGCACACTTGACAACCTTGCTACTGGAAACCTTAGTAACGGTTTTAATACTATAGCAAATTATTTGTGTTGAAAACTTTTATTTTGTCACTGTTCACTGATATTTTGGAATATTGGTCTACATTTCGAAAAAAAGCCATGTAGTTCCATCATCTACCAGCAGAGGCTGCAAGGCACTCACTAACCTGCTGCCTGTGTGCACTATAGAGTTCACAGGTGGACCGGTGGTCAGTTTATGAGACGATGCAACACAATATAATAGAGCAAAAAGCTGAAGTCGAATCAGGATGATTTATTATATTTTTTTTCCTGAGATGTTTCATCTCAGCGTCAGTCTTTGCTTTACTGCATCAGTGTTATTGATCTTACAATTAATTTCTTACTGTTCTGTACATGTGTTTTTATATGAAAATATAACCTAAATACATGGTTTTCTGGGATATTCGGAAAAATGTTTGGTAAATTGTTAAATTCGGCTGATGTAGCCTAAGTGTGTCACCACCAATGTCATCTTGTTGACTGAAATTAAGTAATGAAGTATCATAATAATAATAATAATAATAATAATAATAATAATATAGGTTGGGTAGGAGATAGAACAATAAGAAGTGAAGTGATGTGAAAGTAACGTATGGCCAAGTATGGTGACCCATACTCTGAATTTGTACTCTGCATTTAACCCATCCAAAGTGCACACAACACACACACACACACACACACACACAGCAGTGAACACACACCCGGAGCAGTGGGCAGCCATTCATGCTGCGGCGCCTGGGGAGCAGTTAGGGGTTCGGTGCCTTGCTCAAGGGTCTCACCTCAGTCGTAGTATTGAGGGTGGAGAGAGCGCTGTACATTCACTCACCCCATCTACAATTCCTCCCAGCCTGAGACTCATACCCACAACCTTTCGATTACGAATCCAATTCTCTAGTCATTAGGCCACTGCTTCTTAAATCACCGATCCTGCTTGTGCTTTACACTTGCCGTTGTGTACTGAAAATATTGCTAGAAATCACATGCTCCAATGTATTATTTTTACAGAGCCGACGAGACAAGAAGTGTGCGGATCCATTTGCAAGTCTTTTATTCAGGGACGTGGTCACAAAACAAGCAAGGTTCGTGCAATGGCAAACAGGTACAACACAGGCAAGACAAAGAGTAATCCTAGGGTAAGTGTGGGTTTTCGATTGGCAAACAATATCCAACAGGGCAAGGTAGAGAGATAATCCAGGTACACAAGCAATAGTCCAAACGAGGTGTAAACGGAGTCTGAAACAGCAGGCAAAGGGTTCAAACGAAGCGAACCTGAGCTCCGTTTCCTTTACATTATAATGCATTAGCATGGTTTTCTTTTTATCCTAATTTATATATTAAGGTCAAATGAACTTTGCCCATGAAATACCAGTCTAGGGACTGAGGCAGAGTTAACATTGACAGACCACATGAGTTTGTTTGATTTCTTTGAATTATTTTAGTGGCAGTACACCGACACAAATAAATGACTTTGACAATGGCCATTATTTTTATACAATAAATTAAAACAAGGAATCAGTAGTAGAACCAGACGTAAAACCAGCAGCTGTAATGAATCACAGTAGAGGTCTGCACGGGACTGTTTTTTTAGTCACGCTCCTGCAAGGTTATATCCCGCACCCACCCGCTCCCGCTATATATTCACTTTTTGTTCACCCACTATCCGCTTTGAATTATTTTCTTCCAGACCCGACCGTTCCCGCTAAATATAGATCTCGTTTCCAGAATCTTGCATTTGAATTTACAGAAAGAGATAGGCTAACAAAAAGTGTAGTCTGCACACAATTGTATTTGTTATTTTATTCATCTTGTCAAGAGTCTTGCATTTATTGACTTTAATTTATATGAATTAGCCTATCGGGGGTCCTCCAGGACAGGTTTGGGAAGCACTGCGCTAGACAATACTCAGCGATGTAACTTCTTTTGGTTTTATGGCGGGTTGCGAACCAACTTCAAAAGGTGCATACCACCACCTACTGTGAAAAGAATGAACTAAATACTCCTATATCCTATTATATAACCCACTGTTCTTAATACATCTCATGATTGCATTTATTTGTTTTCCTGAATATGGACTATCATTTAATAAGCTGGTTATGGTGAATTCCTGGCACCCTACTGCTTGTAATTCTTCCTTAAGAATCCTCCTTTATTTTTTATAAGCCTTACATTTCTTAAAAACATGTTTTACAGTCTCCTCTATTAAACAGACATCACATAAACCTGTGTTATGCTTCCCTATAATGTGTAAAGTATGATTAAGATTTGAACGTCCTGTTCTTAAATGTGTGAAAATAACTTGTTCTCTTATACTTAAGTTATGAATTATTTAGCCTTTCTTTATGGTTATTTGGACCATGTAATAGTGCCGACCTGTATGACAGAAGTCCCAAACTGTCTGCCATTTCTTATTGCACGCGTCTAAAATAAAAAGTTTTCTTTTTGATCTACAGAGTGAAATATTTACAGTGGGGCAAAAAAGTATTTAGTCAGCCACCAATTGTGCAAGTTCTCCCACTTAAAAAGATGAGAGAGGCCTGTAATTTTCATCATAGGTATACCTCAACTATGAGAGACAAAATAAGAAAAAAAAAATCCAGAAAATCACATTGTAGGATTTTTAAAGAATTTATTTGCAGATTATGGTGGAAAATAAGTATTTGGTCAATAACAAAATTTCATCTCAATACTTTGTTATATACCCTTTGTTGGCAATGACAGAGGTCAAACGTTTTCTGTAAGTCTTCACAAGGTTTTCACACACTGTTGCTGGTATTTTGGCCCATTCCTCCATGCAGATCTCCTCTAGAGCAGTGATGTTTTGGGACTTTCAACTCCCTCCAAAGATTTTCTATGGGGTTGAGATCTGGAGACTGGCTAGGCCACTCCAGGACCTTGAAATGCTTCTTACGAAGCCACTCCTTCGTTGCCCGGGCGGTGTGTTTGGGATCATTGTCATGCTGAAAGACCCAGCCACGTTTCATCTTCAATGCCCTTGCTGATGGAAGGAGGTTTTCACTCAAAATCTCACGATACATGGCCCCATTCATTCTTTCCTTTACACAGATCAGTCGTCCTGGTCCCTTTGCAGAAAAACAGCCCCAAAGCATGATGTTTCCACCCCTATGCTTCACAGTAGGTATGGTGTTCTTTGGATGCAACTCAGCATTCTTTCTCCTCCAAACACGACAAGTTGAGTTTTTACCAAAAAGTTCTATTTTGGTTTCATCTGACCATATGACATTCTCCCAATCCTCTTCTGGATCATCCAAATGCTCTCTAGCAAACTTCAGACGGGCCTGGACATGTACTGGCTTAAGCAGGGGGACACGTCTGGCACTGCAGGATTTGAGTCCCTGGCGGCGCAGTGTGTTACTGATGGTAGCCTTTGTTACTTTGGTCCCAGCTCTCTGCAGGTCATTCACTAGGTCCCCCCGTGTGGTTCTGGGATTTTTGCTCACAGTTCTTGTGATCATTTTGACCCCACGGGGTGAGATCTTGCGTGGAGCCCCAGATCGAGGGAGATTATCAGTGGTCTTGTATGTCTTCCATTTTCTAATAATTGCTCCCACAGTTGATTTCTTCACACCAAGCTGCTTACCTATTGCAGATTCAGTCTTCCCAGCCTGGTGCAGGTCTACAATTTTGTTTCTGGTGTCCTTTGACAGCTCTTTGGTCTTGGCCATAGTGGAGTTTGGAGTGTGACTGTTTGAGGTTGTGGACAGGTGTCTTTTATACTGATAACGAGTTCAAACAGGTGCCATTAATACAGGTAACGAGTGGAGGACAGAGGAGCCTCTTAAAGAAGAAGTTACAGGTCTGTGAGAGCCAGCAATCTTGCTTGTTTGTAGGTGACCAAATACTTATTTTCCACCATAATTTGCAAATAAATTCTTCAAAAATCCTACAATGTGATTTTGTTTTCTTATTTTGTCTCTCATAGTTGAGGTATACCTATGATGAAAATTACAGGCCTCTCTCATCTTTTTAAGTGGGAGAACTTGCACAATTGGTGGCTGACTAAATACTTTTTTGCCCCACTGTATATTTGGTTCTTTCATTTTTTTTATGATTCTTTGGCTATTTTGTCTGCTTCCTCATTACCTTGAGTTCCCATGAGTGCTGGAACACACATCAATCAAATTATTTTCCCACCTGTCGTAAACTGTATAACCTGATCATGATTTCTGTTAAAATGTCAGTTCTATTGGTTTCCAATGATTGTAAACTCCCAAGGACTGCCATTGAATCAGACTTTATCAAGTCCAACGTCATGAGCCCACTCTAGTGCCATTAGCATTGCAGTCATCTCAGCTGTATATACTGATTTACCATCGGTTATCCTTCCAGCCTTCCTCACATTAAACTCTGGAACATAGAACGCAGTCCCTGTCCTTCCAGTATCTATACTCTTAGAAATGAGTAGTGGGAGTTTTTTTATATACTCATTTACATATGCATTTATACTAACAGCTTCATCCATTTCCCTTCTGTTCTTGTGTAATTTTATGCCTATTTCAGGTTGAGCAAGTATCCAAGATGGAATTGGGGATATAATTGATATTGGTGCAAATAGTTTGAGTCTCGACCATCTTCATTAACCCACCCCTTTATTTTCCATGCATTTAAAATTTCCCAGCAATCATTCAGGACTTCCCTTACAGGATGATTATCTCTTTGTCCCTGTAAATGTATCCAGTTTGCCATAGCCAGTGTTTGTCTTATATACTTTATAATGTCATTTCTGATGTTTCTACTTGCAATGCTGCAATAGGTGTTGTTTTAACTGCTCCTACAATTAGTCTTAATGCCTTAGCTTGCATGACATCTAGTTTCTTTAACAACGTTGACGATGCGGACTCATAATGCATTCATAATCTATTGTTTAATCGCATAAGACCTACATAAATGCCCTTTAATGAATGTTTGTCAGCACCCCAATCTTGTCCTGCTCTCATTAAATTCAAAACTTTACCACATTTCTTAAATATATAATCTATAAGGTCCTTCCAGATACATTTTTCATCAAACCACAATCCTAAATACTTAAATGTTGACACTTTCTCTAAATAAGACCCACATAATTGTAGCATTTTATTCTCTTTAATTTTCTTCCTTGTAAATATTGGGTAATATCTTGTAGATGTTTTAGATATTGAAAATCTGAATCTCCATTCTAATGATCATTTTCCAACTACTTCTATAGCTTTTTGAATTGTATCCATATTAAACGATAGATTCCTTCCTCTTTTCCACATTATTCCATCGTCTGCATATAAGCTAGTGCTGAGGCGATTTAACTTCTTCTTCGTTGGAGTTTTACGGCAGTTGGCATCCATAGTGTTGCATTACTGCCATCTACTGTCTCACTTTGACTTACTATATCTTAATTAAATGTATTAAATTTGTCCTTCCAGTCCAGTCCTCCTTAAAAAACTAAAAAACATCTCCGTCCTTGGTCATTATTTCCACACATTACTATATTTTTAACATTATACTCTACTATACCTATTTCCTGTAACTGATACTTGAACTCTTGCCTTTCTTGTATATATTTCTTACATGATATAAAGATATGCTTAATTGTTTCCTCCTCCTGACATTCATCACATAGTTCTGTAGGATGTTTTCCCATAACATGAAGAGATTTGTTTAGCTTGCAATGACCAATCCTCAGTCTATTTATTATAACTTGTTCCTTCATTTTAATTACCGTTTTACTTTCCATACCTATCATATTTTGTACCATGTACAGATGTCTCCCTTTAATTTCATTATCCCACTGCTGCTGCCATTTTTGCCTTATCCTTTCCCACACAAAACTCTTTCCTTCTGATTTTAGGCGATTTAACTGAGGAAGTCCATGGCTTAAGTAAGGCGTGTGATGGGAATCAGCTGTGTGTGTCGTCAGTGCAATGGATGATGGGAATTGTAGTCTGAGGTGACGTGCAACAGTTAGTGTAGTCCAAGAGTCAATGTGGTGACGAGTGACCCTGGTGGTGAGTGAACGGAAGTTCATAGACCGGATTCGTGACGATTATGATGAATTCCTCATTTGCAAGTCACTTTGAATAAAGTCTCATCAGTAAAAAATAAAACAATTGGCTTTTCATGACAACAGCATCCATTGTTCCTTTAGAATTACTTAGAAATAATGTATTATTTGCTGAATGCAATGTAAGTCGCTTTGGATAAAAGCGTCTGCTAAATGCATAAATGTAAAATGTAAATGTATTATTGTACTAGTAAGATTCTCATATTATTAGTATTAACAGTGACGTAAATACTAATTGACATAATATCAAGTCACCTTTATATAGCGCTTTATGCAATACCAATTGTGTCAAAGCCACTTTGCAGTAGTAAAGGGAAGATAAAAGAAACAGTTCTGGAAAATCAAATGGCTGATTTCTGGAAAATCTTAATCATGATGTCTGCCTTTTAATAAATTAAAATAGAACTTAGTCTGGAGACACATTATGGGAAATTAATTATATTACTTGAAGCATTAAGTATTTTTAAATATATTGTTGTGGTTACAAACATTGTTTTTTTTTTTACATTTTTTACTAATCCAAATAAATGTTAGAATTACTTCGTGACAGGACATTAGGTCATTTCACAATTAAATGTGCATATTATCATATCATTTAAATGCACATCCTCTGACAGAAGTGGTATGTAAAGTTGAACTAATCTCTCTCTCTCTCTCTCTCTCAGGAATCATTCATTCAAACATCCTCAGCTGAAAGCAGAACAAATCACGAAACGCGAGGTATGAACATGAAGGTTTTCTGCAGTAGTCTGTCACTTTTGCTGGGTAAGTAAAATGTACAACACTTCAGTGTGTCTAATAGTGTCTTATAGTCTTATAGAATATTATAGTAATTCCAATGTTATGGTTTTACTACTGTAAGGTTTACTTTTCTTTTCTTACACTCTCAGAAAAAAGGTACACAAGTTGTCGCTGCAGCAGTACATTTTGAAAAGATACATATTTGTACCTTATTTACCCCACAAGGTGCATATCTTAAAGACACACATTAGTACCTACAGAGTACATTTTAGTACTTTTACAGTAGACACATACCTTCTGAAGAAGAAAAAACACCCTAGTGACTGCTTTTGTGCCTTTGTGCTGGATTCCTCATAGTTTTGAGCCTAAAACTTAATTAACTAAATGTAATGCGGTTTATGGTTCTATTTAAATCTAAGCA
Source organism: Schizopygopsis pylzovi (assembly GCA_027422435.1). NCBI lineage: Eukaryota > Metazoa > Chordata > Actinopteri > Cypriniformes > Cyprinidae > Schizopygopsis > Schizopygopsis pylzovi. The sequence goes on from CM049819.1 coordinate 1,829,466, forward strand.
TTGCTATGTGTTTCTCATTTCTTTTAGGGTTTATCTCAGTTCAAATGAAGGCAAATGGAACAGAAGGTTAGATTACATTAGTTAAACACTATTACATGTCACTGTTACTTATCTTCATTCAAACTATATACTTTATCTATAACAAACATGCTATTTATTTAGATTGATTCATTTAGTGTTGGTGTGTTTTAATATTCTTTATTAAGGGACCATACATTTTTTTATATCATCCATACACACTCCTGTTTACAGTCATAGGTGTGTTATAAATGACATACCTGTACTTTGACTAACTATTTGACTGTGCCTTAACTTACGTGCACAGATAGTTAGGATGAGACTATGTAAAACATCCGAAGTTCATTTGGTTTAATTACCATTTAGGGTTTATCGAAAATAAATGTATTCAAATAATGGAGCTGCAGTTTGCACTAACATTTAGTTGATGCACTCAGGCCATCTACTATTTAATTGAGTTAGTTTGTTCATGGGAACTGATTTGAAGAAATTGAGAATTACATCACTGTCTCAGCAATGGATCCTCTGCAGTGAATGGGTGCCGTCAGAATGAGTCCAAACAGATGATGAAAATATCACAATAATCCACAAGAAATCCACACTACTCCAGTCCAGTCCATTAATTAAGGGCTTGTTAAGCAAGAAGAAATGCATACATCATATTACATTTAAAACGTAAAATTATAACGCTTGCTCCAGAGGAAAAAATAAATCAGGAGAGAAATATGCAGATCAAGCACCGTTTACCAGTGTGTTATACCATTGTATAATTGTGGTATTTGATATAGTGTAATACTGTAAAACAAATATAAAACAAAATACACCTATAATCATTCCAATTAGATTTGTATAGCGCTTTTCCCAAAACACGTTATTTCAAAGTGGCTTCTCAGAAACACATAATATTAATGATGATACCTTATTATTGCATGTTAACTGTCCTTGTAAACAGTAATAAGGTTTTCTCTCAAATATATTCCAGTGAACATAGCACGGTGGGGTACAGCCATTCAGTCGACAACATTTATGAACTCATCTGCCCAATATGCTCTGGATAGGAAAAACTCCTCCTGTACTCATACAGACGTACAGAGTGACCCGTGGTGGACTCTGGATCTGATGAAGACGTACAGCGTGAATAGAGTGACCATCACTAACAGACGCGACTGCTGTGAAAACAGGATAGACGGGGCAGAGATTCGGATTGGAAACCATTCTTCAGATATTTTCAGCAATCCACTGTGAGTCTCTCTTATGTATTTTTATAGAGCCAGCAGAAACTCTGACCAGTCGGTTGGTCAAACCCCATGTCACTGAAATGAATGTAAACTTGCAGTTAAGTGAGTCAGATTTCAATTCAGTTCAGTTAAGGATTCGTCTGACAGAATCAACTCTTGTCTTTTTGAGTGAATTAACCACATAGTTGCGTCCCTGCTAATCACCAATCTCTACTAAAGTGGACCTTAAGGAAATATCAAATAGTGTTATCAAAGAAATAAAAAAATAATATTGTATATAAAAAACATTTAGGGATTATAAGCAAAGGAAAGCAACTCTCTCTTATGTCTTTCTCTAGATGTGCTGTAGTTCCTAGTATTCCAGCAGGAGCTTCCTACAGCTACTCGTGTCGTGGGATGGAGGGACGTTATATTTCTGTGAATATTCCTGGAACTTCAAAGATTCTTACTCTCTGTGAAGTGGGAGTCTATGTGACTTTTCCAGGTAATTCGCTATTTAAAAACCTTGTTGTTTGTACTTTTAAGCTATTCTCATTTCATTAATGTGTTTTTTTTATATAGTTATAAGTGAAGTTCTCGTCGATATCCGTAGACTTTAGAAAAACATACCCAGATGGTGCTCACATCTTAATATGAATGGAGAAAGCACAATGCCTAATTTGGCAGAATAAATCCTGCCTTATAAATTAAAGAGCCAATCACAATGGGTAAAGTCATCATGTGACTGGTTATAAGTCAATGATGAATTGACATGTAGAAACAGTCTGAATTGTGCCCTTTGGACTACAAAAAATATATATATGTAAAAAAAAAAAAAAAAAAAAAAAACTACAAAAAAAAATCTACCTGAAGTTTTCACTTTTTTTCGTTTTTTTTTTATTTGAATAACATTTTTGGGACATTTCATGTGAGATTGTCTTGCTTATTTGGAATTTTATTTAAATGTGAATGTGGCAGGGAATTATTCTATTTCGAGTTAAATAAATTCCTTGAAAGGGACTTTGTCAATACTTGACAGATAGATCTGATAGAAATGCATTATAGATAAATAAACCTCCTGAAACACTTTAAAATATAAAAAATCTGACTAAAACAATTTCTTGACACTATGACATCTTTCAGATAATTTGGCAACAGGAAGAACCGTCACACAGTCATCAACCTATGGCCTCTGGTTTGCTGAACAAGCCATTGACTTCAATCCAGGTTTCACAAAATCATGGTCAGCGTGTTCTTCAACCGATTTCAGACTAACCCGTGGTGGAGGGTGGATCTGAGTTCTGTGTACAGAGTTAATAGAGTCGTCATCACAAACAGACTAGACTGCTGTCCAGAGCGAATAAAAGGAGCGGAGATTCACATCGGAAACTCTCTGGAGAACAACGGCAACAACAATCCCATGTGAGACCCTCTTTCTGTGACTTAATATCTATAAAAATCACTGAAAACTAGTGCAGTCAATTGAGACAAAAAATACAATAATAAAAAAAAAAAAAAACTGGACAGTTTAGACAACGTCTCTGGTTACTGTCGTAACCTCGGTTCCCTGAGAGCGGGAACGAGACATCACAGACAAACTCTCCATTAAGGGAACTCCTTCCCTTCAACCTTTCCTGAAGTTCTATTGGCTCATGCCAGTCAAATTGACTGGCCAATTGTCACGAAGCGTGCAAATATGACGAGCTGGAGAAGCAGTATAAATGCATAGTTACATTTATCAGTTACTCACCGACAGCACTTGGGAGGCTAAGGGCTGAACGTCCAGCTTGTAAAATCTGGCGAAGATACTCTGCGAAGAATGGGATAACAGAGTATTGATACACTGTGCCCTTGAAAGCAAACTTCAGAAAACGTCTGTGATGCGGTGCTATCTGAATGTGAAAGTACGCGTCCTTTAAATCCACGGATGCAAACCAGTCCCCGGGGCGAAATGTTGCCTGTTCATGTGCGAGAACATGTCAGGGGAGGTGCGCAGAGTGGTCAAATACTAATTAATTATTGATTACTAATTTGAATTAATACATTATAACGAAAACAATATCTTAAAATTAAAAGAAGCAGGTTTTTACGATCATACGTGTCTTAAACTGGTGATCTCCTGTAAATGTTTCAGTCAAGGATCCATCCAGTAAATGAATGCGTTCAAACAGTAAGTTCAAAACAGAGAAAATCTATTGAAAGTGGCCTAACACATTGCACCAGGTGAGGTTTGCACATCCGGTCTGTATGAGATAATGTTGTTGAGAAATCAAAACAAATGAACATAACTGCACAAAGAAGAAGCATACTGCGGTAAAAAGGCAGTGTTTTTTATATAGGCTAGTTATACCATATTGTATATTGTATACCCCCCTCTCTCTGAAAACAATACGATTGCAAATTTGACATTGATTTTATGCAAGAGTTCAAACGAGTAGTTAATGTTAAGCCGCCTACTGGCGGTTTACTTTCATATTTAAAAGTAGCTTACTGTATTTTCCCCAATATTTCATATTTGTATTTAAGAAACTCAATTTAAAACACATAGCATTATTTATGCAGTTGCAATTTTGGAAAATGCATTCATGTTACACTTCAGTATCATTAAACTGTGTAAATTCAAATAAATTCCCTTGACTTCTGTGGCTTTTATTTCTTCTGCAGTGGAAAGATACATTTTTGTTGAGGCTGATTTCATTTAATTCATAGTGTCTTATTATATTAAGTGGAAATTATGAATAAAATGTAAAAATGTTTTATGAAACAAAGGTTGATGACATGTTTAATAAGGTTGCCCTTTTTATATGACCTTTTTATATGTTGTTTTTGTTTTGGCTAGTAGAAGTTATGAATGATCGGTAACTTGAAAATGTATTAGCCACATTGGCTGGTGAGTGGAAAAGGTTCATTTCAAACCCTGTTGCAGACCCCTGGTATAGTAGCATGTGGGCAGGTCAAGGCAGCAGGTTTAGTTGCCGTTTCCTCGGGGGATAGGGGAGTATACCCACTTCTCCAGGCACTACTACACCACTGGGGACAAACACAGTACCGTTTGAAGTGAAGCTGGAGCGCGAGTCTGAAAAGTGTCCTGGTTGATGTGATCACAAAGACTCTGCGTTTAATTAAATGATGGTTCTTGTCACGAAAAAGGAGACAGAATTCGCAGTTGTGAGTGGGGTGGCCAGCCATAGCCCCATCCCTGCATTAACGCATTAAATATTTTTTACGTGTAAAACTGAAAGTATTGAATCACCTGCGTTGACGCGCTAATTTTGACAGCACTGCTGAAAACACATAGGCATTTGAAGAAAGACTAGAAATCTAAATGAGGTTTTCTCCTTCTCTCTTTAGATGCGCTGTGATTTCTAGCATTCCAGCAGGTGTTTCCTCCACCTACACATGTAATGATATGGAGGGTCAATACGTGAATCTGTTCATTCCTGGAGATTCAAAGTATCTTACTCTGTGTGAGGTGGAGGTCTATGGAGAAGGTATGAACGAACATGGAAAATCAAATGAATGAAATCCAACATGGGTTTCTTACTACTTTTGGGCTGTTGATTCCAAAAACAGAGTCTGTTTTGCTTGAGCACATTTTCTCACAAAATACGATGCTTTTCATAATTTGTTTTGCTTTTGAGAACCATTGGGAATGTGAAGAAGCCTTGTGTTCTCACTTAATCAGCAGAATAACACCACAAACACACGACTCCTGTCTGAATCTGAGCTCGATTACATATATTTATTTAATTCTCAACCCATTTCACATGCATGACATTATTTGATATCTGATCTGGATTTCAAGGTTATAATTATGGCCAGTGATAGAAGAAAATGCAAACATGAGCCAAATGTTTTCTGCTATATCTGTGAGTGTTTTAAAACATGAACATATTATCAGAAAATGATAGAGTTTGTGAAAAGTGTGTTTATTCACTTACAAATGTGCTCATGCAAAGTTCATTGACATTAAATATTTATGAATATTGAGTATGATACAGTTTAATTAATAGTTATTTAATACGTTATGTCATTAAAACCAAAATGTTGACATTTGTTGATACTTTTAAACTTTTTTAATCAGTTGATTTGCAGTGATGTAATTTTAGTTTTTTATTATGTACTATTTCGAAGGTTTTTATGCTCTTATCAATCAACAATTCACTATTTAAAGTATGTATTTGTGTTCGACACTAAACCATATTCATTCTTATTACAAGTGAACCTATATTTAATCTCATCTGGGTCATATTTGTTTCACTTTGCGTACACAACCTCTTCATGTTACACCTGTTTAATATGTTGCACTAAAATGGTGTAGATTGCTGTAAAAATCAGAAGATTTAATGGTAAGATGATGTATTTGTGTATCATATGATCAGCTGCATTTTATTATTTGCATTTAGTGTTTTTTCCCCTTCTGCCTGTGTATGTTCACTCTCATGTGTCGCTCTTTTAGTTCCTGTACTGAAGACCTTTGTGAAGATGAAACTGAAGTCCAGTTTGAGTCTGTCTGAACCTGAAATGAGAGTCCAGCTCCTGTCATGGGTGAGAGAGGGAAACATGCAGAAATATGAAATCAAATAACATTGATGATAGCGGTTTTAAGAGATCTGCTCGTTTCAGCTTCAATCTGCTCTGGAAAAACAAGGGGTTTCTAATGTGACGCTGCAATGGACTCAACCGCCAACTGCTCAACAGGAAGTGATGTGGAAGGAAGATGCACCGGGTGAGTGTGTTCATAAAAGACAACACGGACAAACTGAAAAGAGATGATGATAAATATATGATAAGTTAAACAATATTATGATTTATATATGTATTACAAACTAACAAATGAAATGAATTACATCTTTATAACACAATGAATTGATTTTATTTACAGCTCAGTGTGCTGGAGGAAAAAAATGATGATGATGATGATGATGATGAGAAAACTCTCAATCAACTTGTTTTTCATCTTTCATTTACATTGCTTTAATAATCACTGTTCCTCACCATGTTAATTATCTATTTACTAAAATTTATTTTTTTGTGTGTATTAATAAACAAATAAATAAATACAAATGAGGACAATAATAAAATAATAAAAATCTGTAATGATAATGTAATGCAAAGGACAACTTAATCACAGAGTTGACTTTGGGGGTCAGATTTATTTGTACTCTTATCAGATTTGTAAATTGACTATCGACAAACACTTCTTTGGATTCAGACAATATAGTCTCGTATTAGTCATTTATCATAGATGTGCAAACTCAAGTTATTAAAATCTTCCAGTAAAGGTCCTTCTGGTCAAGAATAAGCTGTTATTTTCATTATTCCAACAAATGTATCTGTCAGCGTCACACTCTGGTGGCTCATAATTAAGGCAGTATGTAAATAATTGTATAAAAGAGTTATTCAAGATTGATCCACAATCATAAAAATAATAGTATACATAAAATAATAACACTATATAATTGAATATAGGGAGAAGCCGATTAGTCACCAGAAGAGATTGAACGCAGTGTGTAAGTGTTGTAATACTTGTTCGTATATCTGTTCTTTAATGATCTGATCTTAATTATTTAATACTCTAATCAGAAGTCGGCCACTGCTGTTTTCACTCTAGTCTTTTAGACTGTGTATTTATTTGATGTCCGAGCGTTGACCAGGAAGCGTCTGTGGAAGCGTTCAGCCTCCTTGTGTGAAGACCGACGAGTGTAAAGACCGACTTTTTTTTCATGCGAGACTTTAACCGAGCAACGACACCGAGCATCACACGTTGCAATTGCACAATTGCCTATGGTATTTCAAATGTTTTACTTGATTTCAAACATTGTAGTCAGGAATTATAGTTTGGGAAAAACCCAAGTATGATTTTGTAGTCATATAGACTAATATGTATGGTTTTATAGTTGCCTATGATATTAATCTGTGCGCGCGTCTCACGTGGATATTTACATAAGAACGGTGCGAGCCGTGAGGGGGCGGGATCGCATTAGAGATAATTAGTTAGACGGGAAAGACTTAACATCTTGTTGGTTTCATACAGATTACTTAATCACAGTATATTTGTTTTCGATAGTGTTTACTTTATTATAAAAAAAAATAAAAAAATAATAATGTGATGTGTGACCTAGTATGGAGACCCATACTCAGAATTTGTGCTCTGCATTTAACCCATCCAAGTGCACACTCACAGAAGTGCACACACACCTGGAGCAGTGGGCAGCCACAACCTCAGGTTACAAGTTCGACACTCTATTAGGCCACGACTGCCCCACAACATTTACAATACATTTAAAAGTAGACACTTCAAGCTTTCTATAGATATACAGGTGCATCTCAATAAATTAGAATGTCACGGAAAAGTTAATTTATTTCAGTAATTCAACTCAAATTGTGAAACTCGTGTATTAAATAAATTCAATGCACACAGACTGAAGTAGTTTAAGTCTTTGGTTATTTTAATTGTGATGACTTTGGCTCACATTTACCAAAAACCATCAATTCACTTTCAACAAATTAGAATACTAGGGTTCAGGTCAGGTGAGTTTGCTGGCCAGTCAAGCACACCAACACCATGGTCTTTTAACCAACTTTTGGTGCTTTTGGCAGTGTGGGCAGGAGCCAAATCCTGCTGGAAAATGAAATCAGCATCTTTAAAAAGCTGGTCAGCAGAAGGAAGCATGAAGTGCTCCAAAATTGATTGGTAAACAGGGGCAGTGACTTTGGTTATCAAAAAACACAATGGACCAACACCAGCAGATGACATTGCACCCAAATCATCACAGACTGTGGAAACTTAACACTGGACTTCAAGCAACTTGGGCTATGAGCTTCTCCACCCTTCCTCCAGACTCTAGGACCTTGGTTTCTAAATTAAATACAAAACTTGCTCTCATCTGAAAAGAGGAATTTGGACCACTGGGCAACAGTCCAGTTCTTCTTCTCCTTAGCCCAGGTAAGACGCCTCTGATGACAACTGTAGCCAAATTCCTCGACACGTCTGTGTGTGGTGCTCTTGATGCCTTGACCCCAGCCTCAGTCCATTCCTTGTGAAGTTCATCTAAATTCTTGAATCAATTTTGCTTGACAAACCTCATAAGGCTGCGGTTCTCTCGGTTGGTTGTGCATCTTTTTCTTCCACATTTTTTCCTGCCACTCAACTTTCTGTTAACATGCTTGGATACAGCACTCTGTGAACAGCTTCTTTGGCAATGAATGTTTGTAGCTTACCCTCCTTGTGAAGGGTGTCAATGATTGTCTTCTGGACAACTGTCAGATCAGCAGTCTTCCCCATGATTGTGTAGCCTAGTGAACCAAACTGAGAGACCATTTTGAAGGCTCAGGAAAGCTTTGCAGGTGTTTTGAGTTGATTAGCTGATTGGCATATTACCATTTTCTAATTTGTTGAGATGTGAATTGGTTGGTTTTTGTTAAATGTGAGCCAAAATCATCACAATTAAAAGAACCAAAGACTTAAACTACTTCGGTCTGTGTGCATTGAATTTATTTAATACACGATTTTCACACTTTGAGTTGAATTACTGAAATAAATGAACTTTTCCACGACATTCTAATTTATTGAGATTCCATTGAACTCGGTTGGTTATGATGGAACTTGTGACCGTAATTGCTTTTAGGAAACACCCCCCTGGTTGATTGAATTAGCAGTCTTTGACATCAACAATATGCAAAGGTATACACACACACACACACACACACACACCAATTAATTAACCAAATTTACTACACATTACTAAATTCAATAATGAAATGCCTTCAGCTGAAAATTGACTGTTTAATCTTGTCATTTTACATTATTGACACACTATTTGCCTATTTTGATATTGTGCAGGTGCTTTGTTACAATTTGTATTGTTAAAAGCACTATATAAATAAAGGTGACTTGACTTGACACACACACACACACTGATCTAGCAGTTTGACTGTTTACTTGAAAATTTTATTATGCATAATTTTCTTCAAAAAATATACATGTGACTACTTAAAACTTACAGGCAATCATAGGTTTGAGGCAACAGTTGCAAAATAAATTAAGACATTTAAAAATAATCCTCTTTGATCATTTCAGCCACTTGGTGGCATCACACTTGCACAATTAAATTAATAGACTGATTATACTCATTTTTATCAGCCCTCTCTGTGCAGGAGCCTGATTTGAAGTAGCAGTACATACGTAGAAAACAAACACTAATGTTCACACAATCACACTTAAAAACACAATATCTCTCGCACATACACATAGATTAAATAAATGATGTATTGCCCTTTTCCCCATATTTTCAGCTCGATTCTTCATTGTTCCATGAGTCGCAATATTGCACTGTTATAAATATGCTTAATTACATAAACTTTAGTGTTGGGTTCATAAAGCGTTCAGTGCTCATCGACCAATTTCAGAAATCAAATGATGAGTTGGCAGCATCCTTACAACAGGAGCACTGCAAGCATCCCTGAGAGAATTACCAGAGCAACTGAAAAAGACACGAAAAAGGAATTATTTATTTATTTATTAAACTACTTCAAATGTTTTATCCTAATTTTCTTGCTCAGGTAACTGACTCTTGAAAAGTACATCACAAATATAAAACTACTTCTATTGGCTATACATTTTTCTGTATTGTAAATGCTGTTCTGTCTGTTGGGCAAATGCGTATCATTCACCAATACATTTCAAATAAGAGCATTTCTCAACTAAAGAGTAGTCCTTTGTGCCAATCTTTTTAGCACAGTGTATAAATGTTATCTCAAAATGCAGATTCTGCCTGGACTCGCTATAAGACATTGGCCTGGTGTGGCTGTATAGAGTTCTTACCCTGAGATGCAGCATGATGCAGTGCATTGCTCCCTGCTGTAGTCGCAGGTTTTGACGTAGTAGTAGTAGTAGTAGTAGAAACCGTAGTAGTGGGAGTATTTGTACTGGGTGTTATTATCCCAACATCTGAACTGTTAGTGTTGGTTAGATCAACTGGTGAATTTGTGAACATTCGTGTGACTGGAGACCCCAGACTGTCTGTGGAAATGGAAATAAAGAAAACATTTTAAATTTTGCTACCAATTAAAATATTTTTCAGTATTTCATTCAGAGTGTCACTCTTACTGTTTGTATAGTTGCCTGTGAAGAAATAGAGGAAAGTATTTGTGGTTGCTGCACGAGTGGTGGTGCTGAGACCTATAGCTACAAAAATGCACTGAATCTTTGTGCCACTCACAGAGCCACGGAAGGATCCAGGGTTAAACTGTAAGACAAAGCAAGAACGATTTTATTGCTGAAAATTAGTGATCAGGGTGAGTGAAGTTTCCTTTTACTTCAAAGCATTCCATAAACCCTCCAGCTCTACTTGTGCGTTTATTTTCATGTGTTCAAAGTGGTGCACTGAAGCAGATGCTTGTTTTTAAAACCATGTGTTGTGTTCATGTCCAATATTTTGTCAGAATGCAAGTTGGTGTTCTGTAAAAGGATCTGTCAGTCTTACCAGCAGATGCATTTTCAGTTTGCAGGATGAATGGCTTTCCATTGTGCAGTTGGCACAGAATAGACAGTGTCTTACCTAGTGGAAAGAATTAAATGTCTGAGTAACCCAGATCAGTGATGATTTATTCAGTTTGTTCAATGGTGCATTGCTTCAATTGTGATTGCACAAGATGCAGTGGACATATATTAGAAATAAATGTGATATTTTCAGACTCCTCTTATCTGCAGATGCAGTGTCGTTTGCATCTCGGATGCTCAAAAGTGGTCAGTTGTTCGTTTGTGGAGGCAATGAGTATTGAGATGGATGGATCAGTGGTGTTGGAGACTGCCTGCTCTTACAGATGCATTGGTGACCTTTGATCCGTGCAATGTTATGTTCACATTAACCGTGAAATGGCAGCGAAAATGCATGCGTAATTGAGTGAGAATGTGTTCAAATGGTCAGTGAAATCTGCAAGTAAACGCAAGTGTACTTTGACGTGCATGCATGTTGACATCGGTGCAGTGACACAATACAGTAGCTGTTGAGAGTAGATGCAAAAATTTTCAGTACCCACCGCAAAGCAACAATCGTAAATATTAGTCTGCAGTCTTTGTTCCACACATGTGTGTCAATGTGAGTACTCCAGATCAGTAGATCATGTTTGAGGGTACGGTGGTGTTCAATGGTGCAGTGACAGCAGATGCAGTGGTGTTTGAATGTGCAGTGGTGTTGAATGGTGCAGTGACAGCAGATGCAGTGGCGTTTAAATATGCAGTGGTGTTGAATGGTGCAGTGACAGCAGATGCAGTGGCGTTTGAGGGTGCAGTGGTGTTCAATGGTGCAGTGACAGCAGATGCAGTGGTGTTTGAGGATGCAGTGGTGTTCAATGGTGCAGTGATTGCAGATGCAGTGGTGTTTGAGGATGCAGTGGCAGTGGCGTTTGAGGGTGCAGTGGTGTTTGAGGGTGCAGTGGTGTTGAATGCTGCAGTGACAGCAGATGCAGTGGTGTTTGATGGTGCAGTTGTGTTCAATGGTGCAGTGGCAGCAGATGCAGTGGCGTTTGAGGGTGCAGTTGTGTTCAATGGTCCAGTGATTGCAGATGCAGTGGTGTTTGAGGGTGCAGTGGTGTTCAATGGTGCAGTGACAGCAGATGCAGTGGCGTTTGAGGGTGCAGTGGTGTTCAATGGTGCAGTGGCAGCAGATGCAGTGGCGTTTGAGGTGTGCAGTTGTGTTCAATGGTGCAGTGACTGCAGATGCAGTGTTGTTTGAGGGTGCAGTGGCAGCATATGCAGTGGCGTTTGAGGTTGCAGTTGTGTTCAATGGTGCAGTGATTGCAGATGCAGTGTTGTTTGAGGGTGCAGTTGTGTTCAATGGTGCAGTGGCAGCAGATGCAGTGGCGTTTGAGGTTGCAGTGGTGTTCAATGGTGCATTGACAGCAGATGCAGTGGTGTTTGAGGGTGCAGTGGTGTTCGATGGTGCAGTGACTTGCAGATGCAGTGGCGTTTGAGGGTGCAGTGGTGTTCAATGGTGCAGTGACAGCAGATGCAGTGGCGTTTGAGGGTGCAGTGGCGTTCAATGGTGCAGTGATTCCAGATGTAGTGGTGTTTGAGGGTGCAGTTGTGTTCAGTGGTGCAGTGACAGCAGATGCAGTGGTGTTTGGGGCTGTAGTGGCGGCATCTGTAGTGGCTGTTATAACTGAAGCATCTGTGCTGTTAGGGTTGCTCAAATCCACTGACCCGTTTGTGGCCAGTCTAGTGACTGGAGAATCCAGAGAACCTGAAAAAAGGAGTAAAGTGAGGAGTAAGATTTAGTTTTGTTAAAAAATAAAATAAATATGAATAATAATAATAGTAGTAATAATAATAATAATAATAACAATATTATGTCACTAGATCAAAGTGTCACACTCACCATTTGAGACGCTTCCTGTTATAAGGAAGACAAAATTATCTGTGGTTGCAGCACGGGTGGTGCTGCTGAGACCCACAGCATTGAAAATGCATTGAATCTTTTTTTCAGTCACTAAGCCACTGACGCTTCCTGGGTTGAACTGTGACACAACATAAGTAATATAACTTTTAATATTATTTTTACACGGCAACAATGGCACAGAAATTCAATTTGATATGGAATATACAGTGCTGTGGGGAAATCTTTGTAATATCTGACACAAAAATTATCTGAAACATGCAAGCAAGCTTAGTTTAGAAAGGCTGAAAAACAAGAAATTAAAGGCTATTCAGTGCAGTGAAATATTTACTAGACTAGAGGATGAAGCAGTCAAATAGTTAGTATCCTTTAATCAACATTTATGCATTATTGGTCTCAGAAAAAACGCCTTACAGTGTTATCCTGAGTCAGAATTTTATTGTTCAGTGTGGAACGAATCAACCTCAGTGCACCATTGATATTGGCACAAGAATAGACGGTGGCACCCTGATCCTATGGACGAGAAAAGTTGATTAGTCAGACAACCAGAATATCAATCTTCAGTTTAATAGAGCAAAATGTTTAATAGTTAAGGAATTTAATTTGTGAAAGAAATGTCAGATAAAAAAGCAACTAGATTTGTTCTCTTACATTGTTGTCTCTAGAGAGGCCAGCTCCAATGTAACCAACTGTCTCGCCACTGAGCTCAAAAGTAAAAGTATTTGCATTTCCGCTAACTCCTCTTGTGGAGAGGAAATAGCAAGAACCTTTTCCACCTGGATTGCAGGAAGGTGGAGCAGCGAAACATGCTCTATCTCTCCTGCAGTTATCCCTGTCAGTAATTACCTGCAATGAAAAATAACTTGAGCTTTAACAACCTAGATTGTCATTTCCATTTTTAAACAGGAGAAATCTTAACTTACTATTGATTGAGTATTAGAACTTGACGTTGTTATTATGTTTGTTACAGTAAGGGGGCCTGACTGGGTCGGGTTTATAGTGATGTTGGGAGGGCGCGTCTGGGTCAAGTTGTTGGTTATGTTGGGAGGCCGTGTTTGGTTCAGGTTGTTGGTTATGTTGGGAAGGCTTGTTTGGTTCAGGTTGTTGGTTATGTTGGGAGGCCGTGTTTGGTTCAGGTTGTTGGTTATGTTGGGAGGCCGTGTTTGGTTCAGGTTGTTGGTTATGTTGGGAAGGCTTGTTTGGTTCAGGTTGTTGGTTATGTTGGGAAGGCTTGTTTGGTTCAGGTTGTTGGTTATGTTGGGAGGCCGTGTTTGGTTCAGGTTGTTGGTTATGTTGGGAGGCCGTGTTTGGTTCAGGTTGTTGGTTATGTTGGGAGGCCGTGTTTGGTTCAGGTTGTTGGTTATGTTGGGAGGCCGTGTTTGGTTCAGGTTGTTGGTTATGTTGGGAGGCCGTGTTTGGTTCAGGTTGTTGGTTATGTTGGGAGGCCGTGTTTGGTTCAGGTTGTTGGTTATGTTGGGAAGGCTTGTTTGGTTCATGTTGTTGGTTATGTTGGGAGGGCGTGTTTGAGGCAGGATGTTGGGAGGGCTTGTTTGGTTCAGGTTGGTGGTTATGTTGGGAGGGTTTGTTTGGTTCAGGTTATTGGTTATGTTGAGAGGCCGTGTTTGGTTCATGTTGTTGGTTATGTTGGGAAGGCTTGTTTGGTTCAGGTTGTTGGTTATGTTGGGAGGCCGTGTTTGGTTCAGGTTGTTGGTTATGTTGGGAAGGCTTGTTTGGTTCAGGTTGTTGGTTATGTTGGGAGGCCGTGTTTGGTTCAGGTTGTTGGTTATGTTGGGAGGCCGTGTTTGGTTCAGGTTGTTGGTTATGTTGGGAAGGCTTGTTTGGTTCAGGTTGTTGGTTATGTTGGGAGGCCGTGTTTGGTTCAGGTTGTTGGTTATGTTGGGAGGCCGTGTTTGGGGCAGGATGTTGGTTATGTTGGGAGGCCGTGTTTGGTTCAGGTTGTTGGTTATGTTGGGAAGGCTTGTTTGGTTCAGGTTGTTGGTTATGTTGGGAGGGCGTGTTTGAGGCAGGATGTTGGGAAGGCTTGTTTGGTTCAGGTTGGTGGTTATGTTGGGAGGGGTTGTTTGGTTCAGGTTGTTGGTTATGTTTGGAGGCCGTGTTTGGTTCAGGTTGTTGGTTATGTTGGGAAGGCTTGTTTGGTTCAGGTTGTTGGTTATGTTGGGAAGGCTTGTTTGGTTCATGTTGTTGGTTATGTTGGGAGGGCTTGTTTGAGGCAGGATGTTGGGAAGGCTTGTTTGGTTCAGGTTGGTGGGTATGTTGGGAGGGGTTGTTTGGTTCAGGTTGGTGGTTATGTTGGGAAGGCTTGTTTGGTTCAGGTTGTTGGTTATGTTGGGAAGGCTTGTTTGGTTCATGTTGTTGGTTATGTTGGGAGGCCGTGTTTGGTTCAGGTTGTTGGTTATGTTGGGAAGGCTTGTTTGGTTCAGGTTGGTGGTTATGTTGGGAAGGCTTGTTTGGTTCAGGTTGTTGGTTATGTTGGGAAGGCTTGTTTGGTTCATGTTGTTGGTTATGTTGGGAGGCCGTGTTTGGTTCAGGTTGTTGGTTATGTTGGGAAGGCTTGTTTGGTTCAGGTTGGTGGTTATGTTGGGAGGGGTTGTTTGGTTCAGGTTGTTGGTTATGTTGGGAAAGCTTGTTTGGTTCAGGTTGGTGGTTATGTTGGGAAGGCTTGTTTGGTTCAGGTTGGTGGTTATGTTGGGAAGGCTTGTTTGGTTCAGGTTGTTGGTTATGTTGGGAAGGCTTGTTTGGTTCAGGTTGGTGGTTATGTTGGGAGGGGTTGTTTGGTTCAGGTTGTTGGTTATGTTGGGAAGGCTTGTTTGGTTCAGGTTGGTGGTTATGTTGGGAAGGCTTGTTTGGTTCAGGTTGGTGGTTATGTTGGGAAGGCTTGTTTGGTTCAGGTTGTTGGTTATGTTGGGAAGGCTTGTTTGGTTCATGTTGTTGGTTATGTTGGGAAGGCTTGTTTGGTTCATGTTGTTGGTTATGTTGGGAAGGCTTGTTTGGTTCAGGTTGTTGGTTATGTTGGGAGGCCGTGTTTGGTTCAGGTTGTTGGTTATGTTGGGAAGGCTTGTTTGGTTCATGTTGTTGGTTATGTTGGGAGGGCTTGTTTGAGGCAGGATGTTGGGAGGGCTTGTTTGGTTCAGGTTGTTGGTTATGTTGGGAAGGCTTGTTTGGTTCATGTTGTTGGTTATGTTGGGAAGGCTTGTTTGGTTCAGGTTGTTGGTTATGTTGGGAAGGCTTGTTTGGTTCAGGTTGGTGGTTATGTTGGGAGGGGTGGTTTGGTTCAGGTTGTTGGTTATGTTGGGAGGCCGTGTTTGGTTCAGGTTGTTGGTTATGTTGGGAAGGCTTGTTTGGTTCATGTTGTTGGTTATGTTGGGAAGGATTGTTTGGTTCAGGTTGGTGGTTATGTTGGGAGGGGTTGTTTGGTTCAGGTTGGTGGTTATGTTGGGAGGGCGTGTTTGAGGCAGGATGTAGGTTATGTTGGGAGGGCTTGTTTGATTCATGTTGGTGGTTATGTTGGGAGCATGTGTTTGGGGCAGGATGTTGGTTATGTTGGGAGGGCTTGTTTGGCTCAGGTTGGTGGTTATGTTGGGAGGACTCATCTGGGTATGGTTTGTGGTCACATTAAAAGGACTCATCAGGTTTTGGTTTGTAGTTATATTAAGAGAGACTGTCTTATTAAGGTTGGTGGTCACGTTGGGAGGGAGGGTTTGGTTCAAGTTGGTTGTCATATTCAACGTCATGCTTGGTGGATGCGTCTGGTTCAGGTTTGTGGTCATGCTGGGTAGGTGCGTCTGGGTCAAGTTCGAGGTCATGCTGGGTGGATGCGTCTGGGTCAGGTTTGAGGTCATGCTGAGTGTTTGTGTCTCGTTCAGGTTCAAGGTCATGCTAGGTGGGAGTGCCTGGGTCACATTGGTGGTCATGTTAGAAGATATCCAGCTGCCTGTGGAGTTGCTACTGCTCGTTGTATTGGTCCCATTGACTCCAAGCATTATGCATGCTATCCCCAGGATAGGCACATAGATCCAATTGCTCCTCATCAGTGATGTTTATGCGCTTATATATCTTTTTAATCCTGAAGTTTTTATTTACCTTTAATTAAACAGGAAAATAAAATAATTCAGCTTGTATAATCAACAAAAAATAAACATTTTGGTCAATTTAAAATGTATTTAAAAAGCTATTAATGACAGACAGACTATGTCTGAAAGACTTCATCTTTCATTGCATTGTATCATCCCTTTGATTGCAGACACACAAGCATGAGCCTGGATTCATAATTCATCAACACATTTTAAGAGTTTACTAAGTGATATGTTATAGATAAATATTAAGTCACTTTAACATTAACAATTAAACTTTAACAATAAGTGTTACTTGCCATTTTTACATCTCTTTATCTCAGCAGCGGTTGTTTGTTTGTAGGAACTAAGATGCTATCTTAGCTATATTATTATGCAAACTAAGAATTTATGCTTAACTGATTGTTTTTTTCTTCTTTTTTTATTCAAATATTAACTTCACACTTGTGTCACACCACAGTACATACTACACAGTGCAACCATTCAACCTTCTTACTATGTAAAAGTGTAAAATTATAAAAGGTGATGGATCCTCAAAATTCATCCTCAAATCTAAACATGAGTGTAAAAAATAGTTTTTTTTTAATTAATTAATTAATTTATTTATATTCAAATGTGGATCCTTAGTCATTTCATAGTCATTTGCTCTGGAAAAATTAGGTCATTTGGACAGCATGTCTAATAACATAAAATATATTTTTCACAGTAGTCCAAAAAGAAAATACTTATATACTTATATATAATATAATATACAATAAGAACTATAATTTAAGAAAAAAAACACATGAGAAAATAAAACTGGTATGCAAACACATAGGAAGAACAGTGGCTCCTACAAATATTTGGATACTTTACTATTTAATAATGCATATTGTAGCACAGATAATAGTTAAAGGTACATATACAAAAATAGAAAAACAGCTCATAACAGAGCAGTTAGTTCTGAGATTTTGTTATCTGATGCAATGACATCCAGAAATTAGAAAACCTCCTACATTATATATAGTAAGGCATGTACTGTATATAAAAGTATCATGCCATTTTATATGATTATATGAATAGACTTTATCTGTTAAATCTTTGTATAATGCAATGTCATTACACACATCTGTCTCTGGACACTTTTATCCAAAGCGACTTACTATAAGGCTATACATTTTTGCTATACATACATGTTCACTGAGAATTGAACCCTCAACCTTTTGCGCTGCTAACGCAATGTTCTACCACTGAGCCACAGGAACACTTAATAGGTTAACAGACACTTGTAAAGAAAGTTTAAAGCATTTCTTACCTGTGTGTGAGATGTTCTGGGAGTTTAGGATCAATGATGGGGGTGTCAGAACTTCTCTGGCTTTAATAACTCGCATGCAGGGCGGGACCTGAAGGGTTGGGCACACCGGTTTGAACTTTAAATCTTTTTTTTGTTTTTTTTTACTTCAGACTTCGTCATTTGCACATTCAAATGTAAAAGCAAAATCAACACACATGATTATGGCAGGAGCAGCACTTTAGCTCATATTGACACGTTCCTGCTGCACTTTTCAGCTCAACTACCACAGCTTTTCCAGTGATGCTGTAAAATAGCTGAACCACTGGTTTTTTACCATCATCATGTGATGCACTTGATTGACAAGTTTTCTTCATCAGAAAAAGAGTGACAAATACTGTTAATTTTCTTACTAAATGCTCCTTTATAAGTGAATATATGTATTTTGTTTGAAGCCAATATATATTTTATATATCTTGTCATTCAGTGTCATTCTAATGTATCGTGCTCTTATAGTAGTAACTGGTATTTTGGGCACAGATTTTGGTTAGCATGTTAAAAGAAAAGGCTCATTGCAGTATGTCAGAGTTGAGAGATGCATCTAATCACTGCCTCCTTCAGCCTTTGTTCAACAGTATGTGCAAACTCTTCTCCAAATGTTTACTCACAGTGAGGTTTAGACATTTACTTTGTTGTTTCCAGTTGTTTGCGATTTCATGTCAGAGCAAGATGTCGCCCATCAAGAATTACCTTTAAAAACGTAAGAACATTTTGATAAAACGAGTCTTTGCTCTCACAAATGGAGAGCGAATAAAGGAATTTCAGCATCTAACTCGGCATGTCCTTTATTTTGTTCTTTTCAGCACTCTGACTCCTATTTTAGGTAACTGTACTCAATCCTGTCTGGTGTGTCATTTATTTTATATAAGACCTACATCGTAGATAAAATAGATCAACATAAGTTGTTTTTGACCTGCTTTACCAGTTCCTCTGGCACGGTTACATGGATATAATGGAGAAACTGTGCTGATTGGAGTTTCACACCCAGACAAAAGACAAATACGTGAAATTCCCATGTCTTCAAACACAAAACACAAGCGTACACACATGTGAAAGATCAGGACTGGCATCCAAAGAATCTGGATTGTTTCACACACACACCTTTTGTCATTTATCTTCAGACAGGCAACACAAATGTTTTAAATAGCTTGACGAGAAGTATATTCTTGACTAGTCTTCTTTCCTCAGTAAATACCAAGGGAACACAGATACATTTTATTGTATATTATCATATGCAGTATATTATTTCAACCACTACAACAACTGAATCAAGCAATTATTTAGAATTCAACTATGTATTTGATTCAGAGATCCATCAAATGAAGCTTAATTTCAGATAAAAGCATCACTGCTCGGGTTAAACAGCAATCCATCAATCTACGGCCAATGGTTCTCAACACAAAGCCAATGCGTTTCATTGAGTTTCACAGACACTGTGAAGTATCTTTGACGTCAGAGTCAGATAGCCATCCAGTAAAACACGTTCTGAAAATTTTCCCATTAAGTTAAGAAAACATAATTTCGTAATGTTCTCAAAATATTTTTTTTTCTTGTAAGGAACATTCCATTTCATAAATTTAGGAACATTATTTTTGAATGTTCACTAAGCGTTTTTTTTTCTTTTATTGTAAGCTGTATTGTTCATATCTTTAAGAGTACCTTGCCAGAACATAAGCAAATGCTGTAAGACAAAGTGCCCTGTTAGATGGGAGCAATCATATACAGAAGACTTGTGAGATTGATGTGTGGAGATGTTATGTATAATGTAGAAATGTAGGGTAATAAGTTACGTTTTTAAGAGTGTTTCTGTGATTATGTAAATGTGTGTTTCAGGCTGGACACGGCAGAGTCTGTAGTCTTGGCCAACAGGAGAGTGAATGAAGTTGTTGCACTGATTTAAGACAACTGATGTAAATAAACGCCTTTATACACAACGCAGTTTGCATCTCGTTCTGGTACAACAAGTTCTTTTCTGCTCAGAGAGACAAAAGAAAGTGCATCACGGAAAAGAAAGCCACTGAGCAAAGATAACATACTTATGTTAGCGGCACGCTCACCAGACCCTGAAGCTATCCAGGCCAGTCAGAAAACAATAGCACAAATATCAGAACGAGCATGAAAGAAATATCTCTAATATCGCAATGAAATATGTCAAACTTCAGCCAGCCTTCTTCATCTTTAGACTATAACGACGGAGAAATGTAGGATATTAGAACAGCTAAGTCTCAACTGTAAGGGACACATCCATAAAAATGGGAAAGGTACTGGATATTTTCTGCCAGGTCATTATCCCTTGAGTGTTTTAACTGAAACAAAATGCAAAGACACGGCTAAATACTGGTGAAAAATCAATACTGTATAATCTTTCATAAACTGAGTTTATTTATCTTGTTAAGGCACAAAATGTGTCACTTAAAGATGTTTTCTCTCAGAACAAGTCCTGTTATTACTTCATAATACATTTGTTTAAAGAATGTTTTTATACCATTATTAGAAAACAGGACACAAACAGTGAAAGAAAATGTGTTGGCGACGCAATAATCTTTATAATAAGAGACAAAGGCTATTTCTGGGGTGTGATGCTACTGGAGTTTATTTATAGAAAGACAAATATTCATATTCTGACATTTCCCTTCTGACTAACATGAGCGTGACTTCATAACCTTTTTCCTAACGTCATGTGTGGCTTTTTATTAAAAACAACTTGAAAGAGGAAATATTACACAAACACACGCAAAATACATAAACAATTAAACATCCAAACTCAACTCTCTCATGCTTTTAAAGACACATTTAAACATTAATATAAAAACATGAAATCAGAAAGTATTAATATTACAGACCGGGATGAGCTGATGTTGGCAGGTAAATGAACAACAGTGAACAGACTGGGTCATGTACACCTTACGAAGCTTTAATAAAAACCTGATACAGCGGTCTTCCTCCTTATATATACATATGTACTATACAAATCTGTGAAATGTACTGAAAAAGACACGATAGATAATAATAAAAAAGCATCACAAGCAGTATTTCCGTATGTGAATGTAAAAACAAGCGTGCACGGTGATATACGCTACATATAAAACACACATGCCACTAAATAATGCAAGCACTGCTTACTTTATTTATTGATTAACTATGAATATTTAGAGTGAGACGAGCTGAATAGCAGCTGCCTCCGTCACTAAATCTCCTCCATCACAGTTTACTGTCACACGCGTTCTTCTGGAGACTATAGAGATGTTTCTCACTGGCTCTTCCTCGGGTCACATTCACTTCATGCATGATTCACATCATGACGTTTCTTGCACCTGATGAAACATAGTGATTGTAAAGCTCGGATTAATGTGACGAAACCTGGAGACACGCCTCTGTAACAATCACCTCTTCACCTGCACTTGTGTCTAAAATAGAAATAAAGTGTCTCCACACCTGCAGACGTCTGCACAGACTTGAAGAGAAGACTCATCAAATAATAGATCAAGATAATTGCTGTGACACTTAATATAAAAAGATAGCTTCAAACCAATGTATTTGTATGTTTCAAAATGTATCTACTTTAAGTTAAAACCGTTTTAGTGTGCGTTCAATATAAGATTTGTACTGAACACTTTCATTAAGTACTGTAATATACAAAAAGCATTTGAAAATATGACCGCAGAAGAAAAAAAAATCTTGAATTAAAGCCTTTATATATGATGGGTAGATTATTTACATGTAGTCCATTAACCATTCCACATACAAGAGAAAATTGTAATTAGTAACGTAATCCATTACATTACGCTAAATATAATCAGGCAACTTTTTGATTATGTTTAGATTAATTATGACCTAACTCGTTTATCACATTGACTTCAATTGGATAATATTGTAGCATATTTATATAAAAATACAATGAGATTGGTAATATAGTCCATTCGTTGTAATTAATAACAAAGTGCATGAAACATGACGTCAAGGTTCATGTTTTGTGAGTTTAGTGAAGGTTTGTGTGTTTAATTAAAAGCTAACGATTAATTTTAAAATAACCACCAAAATAAAACACTTACATAAGATGGACTATTTTGTTTACCTACTTGTCATGTGACTGTTAACCAATGAGCATGCAGATTCAAGTAAATATATTTGCATACAACAAATATAATTATTTTTTGCATTTTAATGTGTTTAAAAGACAAAAGCCTCCTAAGATACACACGCGTGTGAATAATATGTGACCCTGGAGCACAAAACCAGTCTTAAGTGTCAGTTTTTCCAAATTGAGATGTATGCAAGATCATCTTGTAAATTCTTGTGCAGTTTTGATATATTTACAGTAATACATTTACAAAATGTCTTCATGGAAAATGATCTTTACTTAATATCCTCTTGATTTTTGGCATAAGAGAAAAATGTATAATTTTGACCCAATGTAAAATACCTGTGCTGCTTATGACTGCTTTTGTGCTCC
Organism: Schizopygopsis pylzovi; assembly: GCA_027422435.1. Taxonomy (NCBI): domain Eukaryota; kingdom Metazoa; phylum Chordata; class Actinopteri; order Cypriniformes; family Cyprinidae; genus Schizopygopsis; species Schizopygopsis pylzovi. The sequence continues at coordinate 1,851,974 of CM049819.1, forward strand.
AGGGACACATATGTAATCATATGATCAATAAAACCCCGTAATCAGTTACTACCCAGCACTGTATATTATGCAGCAAAAAAGTATTTTTAATGCATTATGCTTATGTCTTATAATGCATCGTATGACCTCATGAAAAAACCTGTGATAATATATTGTTATACATATCCACACATCCAAAACGATGTACAGTAATGCATAATGCCCTACATTATGAATACATTAATAATGCATTATACGTAAAGGCTTCGGGTTATGTGTTACCAAATATTGGACATGAAAAGTTAATAACTATAAATGTAAATCGGGGGGAAAGCATCTTTGCTTAAAACTTCTTATTACACAAAACATCACACTTTTTCAAGGCAATGACCTCTTGTTACTATTGCACCTGGTTTCTGGGTTTAACTGCACTTGCGGGCATATAAAAAAATGTGACTGGTCCAGTCTTAGATGACCGTAAACTAAAACTTTAGTTTAACCGAAAACTTCAGGGGGGAGGGGTATTTTGCATACATTAAATGCTTAATATTAATTCAAAGCTAATTAGAGAAGCTTACATTTTTCACAAAAAACTCCAGAATGTCATTTCCACCACACTGCCTCTGTAATGGAAATGACATTTATTGTTAATTTAAGTACAATTGGTATGCTTAATGACTTTATGAATTGAGTTTAATGAGTGTGATGAGTTTAATACATTTTCTAATACATATATCTACTGTTTTTCTACATTCACGGTAATTCATTGTCATTTCCACAACACCCTGTCATTTCCATCACCACACACATTTTTTTTTTCTAATAAGCTCTTATCCAAACCAAAATTACATTTCAGAGTGTGCCAGGTGTACAGTTCATCATGTGGTCCTTTGGGCAGTTCATTTATCTCATTGACAAATGTATAATTATTGTACATTGTGGACAAACTGGTAAAACTAGTAACAAAAATGATCTTAGACAATTCTTGAGCGGCATAAGTTATTCAATTTTTAAATAACAGCTGTATATTGAGATGTGGTGGAAATGACATTTGTTCATTGCAGATCGGAAAAAATGTCAAATATTAATAATTTTTCCTGTAATCTAGTTTGTCCTCTTGCAGACCTTAAAACTAGACAGATTATTTAAATTTATGAGACGGTGTTACGTGACTTTTGAACAAGTCTTTTGTATTCAACTTCACAAGGATAAAAGAGTCCCTATGTGAAGAAACGCCCATAAATAATACACAATATAAAAATGAAAACTTGTGGTATTAATACGAACAAAATTGACTTTGGTGTGTATGTTCTACACGGTGGATATGATTAGGGTTGTGGGATAGATGCGTATCATATGCACGCCAACAAATTTCATATCATATGCACGTGAAAACTGCATATTATATGCACGCCAAACACGTTTGTATCGTACATACGCCAAAGTCAATTTTTTCGTATCGATACCACGAGTTTTCGTTTTTATTTGGCGTACTATTTATACACATTTTCATTAAACAGGGCTCAATATTCATACCCATTGAAATCTACATTTGATGTTACAGAAATATTTCACATGAAAGAGTTTCAGGAACATTCGTGTGTCGGACATTCATTCTTTCATAAAGTTGTACAAACAAGTTGAAAACATGTTTTGCGTGCATTAAATCTGTTCACGGTTCAACGGAAAATAACTTGCCAAAAACCATTAAAGCAGCACCTTTAGAGAGAAAAAAGAAGAACACGAAACCACGTGCAAATTAGCATGCTTGGTTTTGCGCATTCAAATACCAGTCAATCAGGCCTTTGAATAGCTAGCCAGAAACATCCCACCTTCTTCTTGTACATCTGTTATACAAATAAGGAAGTTAATTTTAGAAAATGATGTTGGGAAATTAAAAACAAACAAGGAAGCCTAAAAATGTTTTATAAATAACGGCTGCTATCTTTAATCAGTTCTGCAAAGACACCCTTTATTATTCAAAACATAAATAGTCTTACAATAAAGAGCAAATATAATTAGTAGTTGAACCACATTAAATCAAACATCACCATGAACAAAGAAAATATAGTTAATGATAATTAAATTACAAGCCATACAGTAAAGACTCATACGTGAGTCACGATGAAGCGTCTGCGTAACTTTCTACCATGACGTCATGATTTCAGACAAGAAACTGTACTTTCATCTTTGGTACCTTGGCATTAATAATAATAATAAAAAAAACACTGTTGTTTTAAAAAGGTTCAGTAACTACTAAATATGAATAAAATGCATGTCTGTAATATGACTTTAGTTCATTTTAAATGTAAAATATAATAATAAACTGTATACAAAATTAAAAATAAAAATAAACTGCTGGAAATACTGGAATAGTGGGTCGAACCACATTGCACAAGGTTATTACCCCACCCGTCTCATGACTAACCAGAACGGACAACTTATCTCTAGGAAATCCAACACCCTTTCCTTGTTTAGAAACAGAACAAAGTGACAATCAATAAAAGTAACAAAAGGAAGACATTGAATCTTGAATTTAGCGGAGTCATCGCATGACTGAGAACAACAGAAGATGTGTTTTCAATGCCGACTTTTCACTGCAAACGTGGCACAGTGTCATAAACCCAGAAAATCAGAGAGACCAAGGCCACAAACATCAGTCTCCATGTGTACATGAACCACGATCACAAACACGACACGTGTGAACCAGCCTGCTAACGAACCACGGTAATGAGAAACAAAACTAATATTCACTTCTAAAAAGATTTATTGGATGAGAACAACACAAAACAGAACAAAACATTAAACTGATATATTCCATAGAGCTGAAATTAGGTGTTTCATAATGTTTTTTCTGTTTATTACTATCTGAAGCTGCTTTGAAACAATCGGTATTGTATAAAGCGCATGTGACATCTAAAGACAGTTGTAAAGTACAATTATTCATCTGGGGGGTTTTCTCAGTAGGCTAAATATATGTGCTGAATTGGTGTTACATTGAATTAACAAGCATATCATGTAATTAGTCATTTACAAATGATATCCTACTAATTATGTTCAAGTACTGATGTTTGAGTCAGAAGTTTGTGCACCTGCCCTCTGGTAGCGACAGAAAGAACACAATTGGTGGGTACTAATGGGACTAGCTTATAATGGACTATAGAATGATACATTAATTATTCAGAAATCACAAACGGCTCTGATTGGTCCAGCCTGACCAGATTGTGCGCTATTTTAATGACATATACAGTAAAGAGCTGAAATGTAAGACATACAGACCAATAATACCTGAAGACAAGCAAAAAAAGTTTAAAGTGAAAAATGCGTCGCAATATGCAAAACGGCACTATGTTATTCATCGCATAGGATATAAAGAAAGTAGCTACTCATCTCTTGTCATTCAGCAGAAACATTTTACCTAAGCATAACTATTTTTGGCCCTGGAGCACAAAAGCAGTCTTAAGTCGCTGGGGAATATTTGTAACAATAGCCAAAAATACATTGTGTGGGTCAACATTATCCATTTTAATTTTATGCCAAAAATCATTAGGATATGAAGTAAAGATCATGTTCCATGAATATATTTAGTGAATTTACTACCATACATATATCAAAACTTAATTTTTACTTACTAATATGCATTGCTAAGAACTTCATTTGAACAACTTTAAAGATGATTTTCTCAATATTCAGATTTTTTTGCACCCTCAGAATCCAGATTTTCAAATATTGTCCAATATTGATATTGTTCATGTTTCATGTCCAAACCATACATCAATGGAAATATTATCTATTCAGCTTTCTGATTTTGTGGACATCTCAATTTCGAAATATTGACACTTATGACTGGTTTTGTGCACCAGGGTCATATTTAGGTTAGCACTGTAAATAGTACCGCACCAAACTACATCTAATGATCTTTGGCAAACAGGAGAAATATAGGTTACACTTTATTTGAAGATGTCCTTGTGAGAGTGTACTGATACATTTAAGTGCTGAGTAATAACCATTAACTACATGTACTTATTGTATGGTTAGGGTTTGGCTTAGGGTTACTTACATGTAATTATGCATGATTTATTGTTATTATAATAGTAATATAACAAGGACACCTTAAAATAAAGTGCTACCAACATGTTTACAATATTTGTATTACTATAATGTCTAATTACCTTTGGCAAATATTTACATTTAGTCATTTCGCCGACGACTTTTATCCAAAGCGACTTACAAACGAGGACAACAGAAGCAATCAATTATAGTATTAAAACAACTAAAAACAGATCTAAAACTAAAAGATAAAACTTTAAAACTACTATAAAGAAATTCAATAAAAATGACAAATGCATACAGTACAACAACATTTCAAAACTTAACATTTAAATTGAGATTATTTTAACCAAAGCTTCTTGAAACTAATTTAATAATAATAATGATAATAATAAATATTTGTATTTTCTAAAATATTTTTTTATTGGTGTCTACCATCTTGTGACCTTTAGGAAAAAATAGAAAATATTTATATTTATAATATATATTACACACACACACATATTTTATTTTCTGACATTTATAAAGTCTATATACTGTATAAACAATTGTACATTATATTTGTACTTATCATCATGCTTATTCCTCTATCTGTGTTCTTTTCTCGGTTTTGATCCATGTTCCACCTCTTCCTCATTATTCTCCTCTTCCCCATCTCCTTCATCCTCCTCCTCCTCATCACCACCATCTCCTTCATCCTCCTCCTCCATCTCAACCCCGTCCATGGTTTTCTGCAGCTGTTGTTGGATTCTCTTCAGCTCTTGCAGTCCGCCCTGCAGCTCCTTGCAAACCTCTCGGATCTTGGCCGCGAACTCGGTCTTGGCGCCTTTGCGCAGCTCCAGCGAGCCCTTGGCGAGGAAGAAGACGTCGAGGGCGAGGAAGAGGCCCGACATGACGCCGGTGGTGAGGCTGATGACCTGCGCGGCTTTGGCGGCTCCTCCGGCCACGCTGAGCACCTGGACGGTGTTGATGAGGTTCTCCGTGTTCACCAGCAGCGCTTTCCCGGCCCGGCCGCCCTCCTTCAGCACGTGCTTCATGTTCTGGTTCAGGGCCCGTTTGGAGATGCTGTCCACATACTGCTCGAAGTTACACTCCTCCAGAGTCTCCATCCCAGTCTACAATGACACAAACCATCAGAGGAAAGACAGACGACGAGATATTTAGGACGAATAGAGAGCAACAGACGGTTTCAGAAGTAAAAATCCCATTCGTGTTCTTCATAGGGAACTGCTTTTATAATCCATTAAAGACAGAACACTGTGAGCAAAGAGGTTGTTAACTGATTGTATATGCCTTTGTCAAAGCTATCAATCCAAATTATCTTTAAAATAATAATTTAACAATCATTCCTGGTGAAAAACTACATTACCCACGATTCTTGCAACAACAACAACAACAAAACGTTCACCAATCAGAAAATTGCAAAGCAAACTGGGCCAACAGTAAATCTCCCTATGTTTTCAAACTACTTAATATCTCAGCGGTTTGTAGATTACATTTCATTTTAACTGCTCCATCATTCATCATTTATAATAATAAAATAAAATTTAAAACATCTAAATCTAAACATATGAAAAAAGAAATATATATATAATAATAAAAAAAGACAAAAACAAGAAACAAAATTTCTCAAACTTTAAAATTAAAATGAAAAATAATATAATAAAAACGTTGATAGTATATGACTAGAAAATATACCAATTCTATCATTTTCTATCACTATTTTTATGGTATCAGATTTGAAGTGTTAATGTATTTGGTCTTGGTGGAATAGATCTGCTGCTGTTGATTATTGCAGTAGTTGTAGATTTCTACTGTCACAGGAACTTGCTAATGCCAACGCATTCAGTGCTGTGAGTATTTAAGACATGCTGCTGCTGCACAAATAGCATATAAAACAACCCGTAGCAGATCTATACAGGTGGAGCTGGGGAAGTGGGGGGTTTCAGAGAAGCTCTGAAAGAGCACTGCACAATGCTCAAGTGGATCCTAACCAGCCATTTCAATTTAATTAAGCTCATTAGCTGCATATGCAACATGAACCAATCAGCTCGTGCCAAGTCGTTTAACGCTATGAATGTCATCTGTTACATTAATACCCATCAGCCTGCGCCATCTAGAGTTTCATGAAAGAACTACATTTACATTTATGCATTTAGCAGACGCTTTTATCCAAAACGACGTACAGTAGATTCAGGTTATACATTTTTTGTCAGTATGTGTGTTCCCTGGGAATTGAACCCACAACCTTTGCACTGCTAACGCAATGCTCTAACCACTGAGCCACAGGAACACAAGCTCTATAGGAACAGCCCAAAGGAACTAGGCAATTATAACTAATTTACACTAGAATTATTTATACTATTTAGACGATATACTGGAAATACAACATAATGCAAAGACAAAACACATAACTCAAGTA
>CM049819.1:1860924-1863424 GCA_027422435.1 Schizopygopsis pylzovi
ACTCTCTCTCTCGCTCTCACACACACATACACTCTCTCTCTCACACACACACACACACACACACACACACACACTCTCTCTCTCTCTCTCTCTCTCTCTCTCTCTCACACACACACTCTCTCTCTCTCTCTCTCTCGCTCTCACACACACATACACTCTCTCTCTCACACACACACACACACACACACACACACACACACACACACACACACACACACACTGCAGGCGATGCCTCTCCCCGATCAGACACCTGTAATCAGTCACATTCTTAACATTCTTTAGGAGTTTCTCATATTCCAGTAAATGTAAACACATAAATTAATAGAATTACAAAGTTGGGATAACGATTGGGGAAACACTGTTATACAGTTTTTTTTAAGCATTAAAAAATTATAATAAAATAAATACAACATTTTTAACCACACAAAATGAACTTCTCTGAAAACTTAAAGGTCCCATATTTTACACATCAATGGAGTTTTATTTTAGGTGTTGATGTCCTTAAGAATATATATCTGCGTTATTAGTACCAAAAACCATCTCAATATATTTTTACCTTTCTTCTCTCAGGAGCTCTGCTGAAAACAGATCGATTTGTCTTGTCTAATTAATATTCATGAGCCTCTCTTCTGATTGGCCCATTGTTTTCTGAGTGACGAACGGCTAGGCCAACCACAGGTAACTAGGTTCATCCAAAACAAAGGAGGCGGCCCATTCAAACCAGCGCAGATTCGGCTAAGTTACATAAGGAGCTTAAAATATCATCTTGTTGTGATGTTGGGTGCCAGAATCGACGTAATACAGCCTCAAATTAGAAATTTGATCGCATACCTGCTGCCACTGCCAGACAAAAAAACAACGACGACAGCTGTGGTTAAATACGATAAAATAAGTGAACTGGACAGAAACGATCGTTGATCGATAATGATAACAATAATGATCGCGTTTGCAACGCACGCTTCTTATCAGAAAAGGTTCAATTGACTGCCAAGTACATTACAATGTCAAGGTCCAAAAAAGTATGAAACTCATCGCCAGAATACTCCATCTCCCATCAGTGGCTCAATCGTTACGCTATGAAGCGACGAGAATACTTTTTGCGTCAACGTAGCACCATTTTGGAGATTATCCCCTGGACGCAAAATGCGAACAGTCTTCTAGATCAGCCTCGACACAGGGATGAGTCTTCTTCATCGATTTACGCTCTGATTTTAATGCAAACAGCGCACCATTGTGGCCCGGTCTGTACGCACTTTGCGTCCATGGGATAATCTCCAAAATAGCGCTACCCTGACACAGAGGAGACGTTACTGTGACTAAATGTTGAATAAAGTCGTAATTTTTTTTTTTTTTCGCTACAAAAAGTATTCTCGTTGCTTCATAACATTACGATTGAACCAATGATGGCAGATGGACTATTCTGACGATGCTTTTCATTATTTTTTAAACCTTGACAGTGCTAATTACTTGGTAGTCAATGGGACAGTCACAAGCCTCCCGGTTCTCATCCAAAATATCTTAAATTGTGTTTTGAAGACGAACACAGCTTTTACGCATTTGGAACGACATGGGGGGGTAAGTGAAAAATAACAAAATTATCATTTTGGGGAGGAGTATCCCTTTAAAGTGAACCTTTTCGACATGTTTCCGTGTTGTTGTTGCTCAGCATGGCACGGACGCGATGCTGTCTGGGGGTTTGGCAAAAGGACGGTGGGCGGTGATCACAGTTGCCAACTCTCGCGAGACAAATAAGCAACAATAAATAAGCTTCAAAAACAAGTCCAAAACAAGCTCACTATTTTTTTGATGATTAATTATTATCAATATTATTTATTATCAATTATTTATTACCAATAAATCAGCCTGCAACAAATTAAACTGAAACCATTATTTTATCTGAAAAGCAAAAACAGAAGCCATTTTAGAAAAAGCAAGCTGAAATAAAAGTGGGAACAAAACTCATCTCCAATCACCTGTGAGCAGAATAGGATTGAAGAGATGGAAAAGGAGAAAAGCACAAGAGCTTCAAAGGGGAGCAGCCACATATTTATAGCCTAAAATATATAGAGGTCTTTCTATGGAAATGTCATTTTTTTCTGTCCCTAGCCTTTACAGAAATATTACACTTAAAAAACACTTGTCTACCGCTTATATATATATATATATATATATATTAAAATGAAACAATGTGTTATTTGAACAATTGCACCTTCTTGAGCCATCAATGTGGCAGTATTTGTTTTTAATTAATTATAAAGAATTCCTAGCACCAATAATATTTAATCGTGATTAATCACATGATTGGCATGAGTTAACTCGCGATTAATCGCACATTTTTATTTGTTCTAAATGTATCTTAAATTTATACTTTTCACGTTTTTAATACTTTAGACAAATATGGATGCTTTGCATTTTTCAAAGGTCATTGGTGTTTTTCAAAGGAACTTGTTCATGTCTATTAGACTCATGAAAAAAGAAATGTCAGGTTCAAATTACACTG
>CM049819.1:1868424-1878424 GCA_027422435.1 Schizopygopsis pylzovi
ATCTGAGTAACGAGTGTCACTACATAACAAGAGTTAAAGCAGATTTAGGAATACATTACAGGCTTCTACCTTTAGGTGGAGGCGCCTTACAAACGAACGCCAAGGGCGTGATCAGCTGACGCGTTAACGATCTGAGGGGAAGACGTGGCTCATGAATATTAATTAGCTTATAAGACCGACAGCTACATGAACGTCACGTGACCTTATTAATATTCAGAAGCGAAGAGATTCTACTTTCGCTTTGGGCGATGGAATGTACATACACTTTTAGAGGCACATGCGCACGTGTGTTGACCGCAAATCTTTTATTTGTTTATTTTTTGCAAACCACAAGGAAACACATTCAATGACCTATTCATAAACTTACAAAACTTCCACAGCTGTTTTGTGTTGTTGATATGTTTCCTCTTTCAACTTCCCCATAAAAGATTGTAGTTTAATGACAAAACACACCAAACACGACGCAATCTCAACAAACGGTGCGTAAACGTTACCTTGCTCTGATTGTGTCCGTCTTCTCCTTCAATTATTTCCGAAAGAAACGCAAACACAAAGAATCGAACACAGAACGCTGCGTTCAGCTCCTGAAGACACCAGAAGTCCAGCGACTCTTCGGTGAAACAGCACATGATCACGGGGCGTGCTGAACTAAACTAGGATTTTCCACTAGAACTTGAGCTCTTTATGTCCACCACTGCTTGGTTAATAGGGTTATATGTGTAGAATTTGATTCACCAAGACAACAATTCTGAAATAATTTTATTTAAATATCTTCATTGCTATATTGCACAACATCATGTCAAGACATGAAATAACATTTTTTGAGGGTAACAACTGTAGGGTTGTTAATGTGCAAAAACAATGTGCATTAAAAATCATCACTTCTTCAAAAGCGTCAAATCTCATATAATAGGAAGTAAAAGTAATGCGTCTGTGGCTCTCCCCATATATGCAGAACATGATGGTGAACCACAAACCGTGCAGTTGTACAATACGAATACACAGAGTTGTAATTTATGACAACATCCTTATTTTGCAACGTGGATGAATTTTGAATCTGAATGTGCGAGACTTCCGATTCTTTAGCTATTGGTAAACTGACTACAAGAATAACAAGTGTAGAAGTAGATGTGCAACAAACCAGCGTGTTTATGAATACGACAGTGAATTAAAATATAACAAGAAATGCCAGTTTGCAATATCAAGCAACATCATCAATACGGTTAAAAAATTACTGGAAGCAAATTCAAATTACAAATGATTTGTAATTTGAATATGTGGTTAAAAAAAAACAGGCGCATAGAAATACTTTAGAAGACTGTTCTCGGGTTATACAACAATCATGATGGGAACCACACGGTAACACATGATGGGAACTGTGGCTAAAATTGGATAATGTCACGCTTACATTTTTAAGTCTCTTAAATAGTCATGATGAGGAATCTTGTAGATCATTGGCCCGTGCTGAATGGATTTCTTGATTCATTACATGAGAACTCAATTCAATAGAGCCCAGTTATGGTTATGTTGTTAGATGCATTCACACATTTGCATCAACAAAGTGTCTGGACTTCATTTAATCTCACTGAGAGTTGGAACTGGCTGGGAATCAACATTCCATTTTATGCAAATGAGCAGCAAAGCATTACAGCAACAACCAATGGGAGTGTAGACAGCTGGAACCAAAGCGTTGACATGTACTAGATGTTTCCACTTGCGTCCAGCAGTTGTTCTCTGATGGAGTTGAGCTCCGCTAAACCTTCGTGGAGCTGTTTGGCCAAGCTCCGCACTTCAGCCGTCACCTCCTTCTTACAGCCCTTCTTCACCGCTTTCGAGTCTTTAGTGAAGTACTTGTCTATTCCTTTCTGCAGACTGGCTAACTTGACCAGCGTGTGGTTAATTATTGCATGGGCTTGATCTACCGGGTCACTGACTAAGCTAATGGTTTGGAGGGCCCGTCGTACCTCCCAGTCACCGGTGTAGTAGTTGTTCCGTCGCAGCAGCGGATGAGAGCGCAGTCGACAAAGACCTTCAATGATGAATCGCAAACAGCGCTGCATTTCCAGCAGCTGGGCCTCGTAGTCCATAATGATGAGTTCAATCTTCTTACGGTCCTGCATTCAAACACGAGAGAGTTCGACATTTCAAATAGCAGAACATATAGTGAAAATTCATAAAATATTTTATATATATTTTTTTATATATTATATAAACATATTTACAATATATATTTCTATGATATATTCCCATTAATGAATGTTACTTAATGCATCAACTGTTAATGTGCAATACACATTGCATAATGTATGAATATTTGTTAATGTTAGTTAATATTTTTTTTATATGTAATAAAATATATATAAATCACGTTAGTTTATGTTAACTCAGGACCTTTATATATTATACAAAAATACAATGTTTAATTTTAAGAATTGTATTAGCTTAGAATTAGCTATTACCTTTTAGTAATACATTGTCTAGATGTATTTTTCATTGTTAGCTGATGGTAGCTAATGTAAACAAATATAACCTTTTTGTAAAGTATTACTATTTAGAGTTGGCGCCGAAAGCCTAGTGGTTAGTGCGCCGACATATAGCACAAACTGTGACCTCGGGTCACGGCGACCCAAGTTCGAATCCCGTTTCTAATCCCGCCCACCTCTCTCCACTCAATACTTTCCTGTCTGCACTCCACTATCCTTTCTAATAATAAAGGGCATAACATTCCCCCCCAATATATATATATATATATTTGCAGTGTTTACATTCACTCAACATTTAGTTCACGCAGTAACGCATAGCGCAAAGGTCATGGGTTCAATTCCCTGGCAATGCATGAACTAGTAAAGTGTATTTATTGGATAAAATCCATAAATGTACACGCAAATATATGCTAAGAAAATATAGTTGCATCTTTTAACTACAGTTAAACAATAATAGCAATAATAATACTAATACAGAAAAGCATTGCCTGTTTGAGTCAAATTATTGAGTCAAAAAAACATATTTCAGTTTTGCAATGCAATGTTTTTGAATATAAAGTCATGAATTTAAGGCAAACTTAAGACTATAACACTTCATAAGGCCCAAGTAACTGAGTCTTGTTTTCCAGTGAAAATATTGTTTCAAAAGAATCGTTTGTGATTAAAACAAGAACAAATATCAACTTAATTAAAAGGGAAACACGTTTTCATTCCTCACTAATTATTCCTCTGTAATTATTACAAGGAAGTTATTTATTTTTGTGTAGTGTATGCAATATTTAATGCCATAACTTTATGAATTCAAAACTTTCTGCATGCATTTAGACTCTTTAAGGCCTTAAATTGTGGAAGAGCAAAATAAGACTTTTTAAGACCCACATAAACCATAATCCGAGTCAGCATAGGTAAGAAAAGGCATATTTCTTACCTTAAAATGTTGTAATCATAAACCAGGTGCATGCAGGGGCAGACATAACCAATAAGCGAGGTAAGCGACCACTTGATATTGGCGAAACATATTTGGAAAACGCTCTAGTCAAATGTTCGCTCAACGCTCAAAACGCAGAGTTTATGTCAGGTGCGGAGTCCTGCAAGCTCACGAATCCTCTCATATAACAACGTGTAGATACGATGTAAATAAGAGATCCATTGTGCAGTGCTTCACCGATTAATGGGACATCGTGATGAACTGAAGTGAATGACAGGTTTAGTGTTTACTGACGGAGCACTTTGCGCACGTTCTTGGCTGTATAATACTGACTGTTTAAGAACAGAGGTATTCACCTCAGTAAAGAAAGTGTTGTGTTTCAAGTCATAGTTTTATTTGTCTTGATGTTGACTCTCGTGTGTGATTTTCACTTACTAATACACTATAAAAAATGGTTAAATACAACCCAGCACTGGGTGAAATATGAACAAACCCACTTATTAGGTTGTTTTGACCCAGTGGTTGGGTTAATACCAAAGACTATTAAATACCCAAGACGTATCACTCGTATAGTTTTGAATGGGGAAACATGTGACAGTCAATCTGGTCGCTCAATCGCAGGAAGCCCCGCCTTCTGAATGAAAGAGCCAATCGCTAATCAGTAAATTCAGCGCGATTTAGCCTGAAAAATAAGCTTTTTATAACGCTATTTGAGCAAAAGGAACAACATTTATGATACAATTGTTGTCAGATTTCATTGATGATTTCAAATATGAAATTTTATCATATGCTTTGTGAACAGTTTTGGAGAATTTGAAGTTTCCCCATTCAAAGAGAAAGGAGCTGCACTTGGATGCCCGAGAGATGCTTCAAAGATGGCCGCCGAGTGACATGACTTGTCTTAAAGAGACTTTGGTTAATACCCAGAAGCTTGGGTTAAACATTTAACCCAACCGCTGGGTCAAAACTTATTTGTCCATATTTCACCCAGCGCTGGGTTGTATCAAACGCTACCATACGCCTAGGAACACTTGGAATACAGAACGAGTAGCATGGGATAATTTTGTTTCATTTGAATCCTTTTCACTCTAAATAATGCTGGGTTAAATAAGGGTAAAATATGGACAAACCCAGCGATTGGGTTGTTTTTAACCAACAGTCGGGTTAAATGTTAAACCCAACCATCTGGGTATTAACCCAACCGCTGGGTCGAAACAACCCAATCTATAGGTTGCCAATATTTTACCCAGGCCTGGGTTGTATTTAACCCAGCATTTTTTGAGTGTTGTAAAAAGATTAAATATGTTATACAAGCATACAATATAAGTATACCTAATATGGCTTTAGAATAGCATCAGGTTGACTAATTGTAATTAATTGGGTGCATGTCAGCGCTGGACATACGCACGTGCATGTTGTTGATGGTGTCTGAGATGGAGGCGGAGGCGGCCGTGATGCCGCCCGCTGTAGCGATGCCCAGTCCGATGGCCGAGATGATGATGGACACTCCGAACGTGACAGGAATCAGCGCCAGCCCCGTGATGACCGCGGCTCCTCCCACCGCAGTCGTCGTTCCTCCCGTGATGTTTGCGATTTTAGCGCGGTGGTGGAAGTTGCTGAGGTCATCGGCGATGCCGTACAAGATCAGCACGTGCTGGTAGAGCAGCTCGGCACGCTCCATGAAGAGCTTCAGATACACCCGGAGACCGCGGTGGACCTTATCAGCGACCGCTTTAAACGATCTGACAGGAGACACAGAGAACGCGTCATGAAGACTAAGAAAATTGTTCTTGTTCTTTACTAAAATATGTGGAAGTGTGAAAATTAAGTGTGACCTGTGGGAAAAATATGCTGCTCTTTTACAATACAATGTTTTTGAAAGTAAATTTTTTTAATAAAATTGAATTATTCATGAAAAAACAAAACAGAAAAAAACATATTTTTCCTTTGAATTCATAATTTTTTGTACTCATTATGGTTCTCATTGTTCCCATTCACTTAAGAAGTAAACTGAATGTTTTCTAAAGAACAACAATCTAAATAATTGATTTACTTAAAAAATGTACAATATTGGGTCAGAAAAATAACTTTGCTTTGCCTTCAAATGAAGCTTCTTTTTCTCTGTAAAGTAAAAACGCACTTAATTTTGATAGTTTTTCAAGAAAACAAAGCTTAATATTTGAAGTATTTTTCTAGAGTAAACATATCCTGATGCAAATTTGTTTAGATATAAAAAAAAAAAAAATTGTGCTTTTTTTTTACAGTGAATAACACTTTTCACCATCCAATCAATCAATCAATCAATCAATCAATCAAATCACTGATTAAATGGAAAACAAGACAAAAATACTGAGGAAGAACATAATTAGTAATAATTCTAATAATAATTTTCAGCATGAAGGTCATTGAGGAAGTCTTACATGGTCTCTTCTTCTTTAGAGCTGATGGTCTCATTAGCAGGTATTTCATCCCAAACTGAAAACACAAAGACTGAATGTTAAACGGCTCAGATCTGATGTGTACACGTGTGTGTGTAGTGAATTAGTGAATGATTAATGAACTCACACTCCACTGTATTCCACCACTCCATCAGACTGTCAGTGTCCTGCCAATAAAACACACAATGACAACAAACTCAAAATCACATCAAGAATGGACGTGAACACGAATGCACAGATATAATGACTGGAATAAAGTAAACATGATCATATTCGGTCTGACTGACCCCTTCATCATCCTCTTCCTCCCGCTGCTGCTCTTCCTCTTGAATTCTCAGTCGTCTCATGTCCATCTGAGCCGACATCCACTCAGCCTTACAGAGAAGAAAAGAGACTTGACTAGCTATTTATTACATTTTATTAACAAGAATCATAATCCAGACAATCTTACCCGATTCTCTAGGTCATATTTAATATATGTGACATACACGTCATCAATTATGCATAGAAATATAGAATTATTTTTAACCAAGGATGCATCAAAAGTGACAGTAAATGCATTTATAAAGTTCAAAAAGAGTTTTATTTAAAATAAAATAAAATAATTATATTTCTATTCATCTGTGAATCCTGAAAAATTAAATATATCACGCTTTCAATAAAAATATTGGGCAGAACAACTGTTTTCAACATTGATAATAATCAGAAATGTTTCTTGAGCAGCAAATTAGCATATTATTATGATTTCTGAAGATCATGTGACACTGAAGACTGGAGTAATACAGCTGCGCATCACAGAAATAAATTGCAGTTTAACAGATATTCACATAGAAAACAGCTGTTTTAAATTGCTATATTATTTCATATTTATTTTTTAATTTTGGTCAAATAAATGCATTCTTGGTGAACAGAAGACACCTCTTTCAAAGACTTGAATGGTAACGTATATCTACCTTAGCAGCATCAGACAGGTAGAAGTCTCCAGACATGGCGCCTGGAGGATCCACAAACTCCTTCATGTCGTTAGTCTGAGAAAAGCAGGTAGACAGATATGAGATGAATGTGTAGTGAATGAATGAAGACAAACGCACACACTTACCTTTGACCCTCTGCGATGTGTGTCAGTCTCTTTAGGTTTCTGTGGTTTATTATCCTGCGTGAGAACAACCTTCACAGTTAAACGTGTTTGTGTGAACGACAGCAGATCGTGAAAATGAAATGATAAAGTTACCGGCGTGTATTCCTCCGCAAGCTCCACATCTCCCGCCGTGAACAGATCCGCACCCTTCTGAGGGAACTCGTCATCT
This sequence comes from Schizopygopsis pylzovi, assembly GCA_027422435.1. Classification (NCBI taxonomy): domain Eukaryota; kingdom Metazoa; phylum Chordata; class Actinopteri; order Cypriniformes; family Cyprinidae; genus Schizopygopsis; species Schizopygopsis pylzovi. Next base: position 1,875,581 of record CM049819.1, read on the forward strand.
TCAAAGCTCTGGAGACATCGATAACCATATCATCAAAATCCTGACGTTTAAAGAGTGCGTTCAGAAGAAACCAGTCGCTCACCTTTGAGTCTCGATGGGACAGCGGCGGCACTTTAAGAAGAGGAGGCTTCTTCATCTGCAACACAAAAGATGTTTAGTTGGGAAAATACTCAGAAATGGACTACAATCAAAACAATCATAAAGAAAATGATTCTGACTAAGAAAGAAACGAAAACCTCATACAGTATCACACTAATGAAAGACGTACATGGGATAGATGTACATCAAATCTGTACTAAACCCAGAATATTGCTTTGAAATGAGATGAAGTGAAATTGACATATTTCAAACATGAAGAAATGAATATCAGGTTTATTGACCTCTGAAGCATCATAATCTCTGCTCTGCTTGATCTCAGGGTCTTCAAAACTCTAGAAAACACAAACATCAGTGATTTCTGTCAACTTTGTGTTTGCTTTTAAGTATCAAATATCAATTACAATTTATATTCAATAAATGGTCAGAATAGTTTAAATAAACCCAAATTATGCAATCTAAAGCTAGGGCTTTATTGTGGACTACAACTATAACCTTAAAAAAAATATTTATTGAAATAAAATAAATGTTATTAAAATCATATTTCAGCAAGGCAACATGTCTCGTTTTCATTAAATTTAACTTCAATTACTAAAATAAACTGAATTTTAAATGAATACATATGTATAGCTTTATAGTATTATACAAAATTATATTTTTTATATCAATTAATATGTATTATTATATATACAAAATATTAAAACATATCAAAATTAACTTAAATACTCTGCTGCATGCTATATCTCTGCCGTCCTGTAACACAGATCTATTGTAAATACTCTCTGCAGCACGCTATATCTCTACCGTCCTGTAACACAGATCTACTGTAAATACTCTCTGCTGCATGCTATATCTCTGCCGTCCTGTAACACAGATCTACTGTAAATACTCTGCTGTACGCTATATCTCTGCCGTCCTGTAACACAGATCTACTGTAAATACTCTCTGCTGCATGCTATATCTCTGCCGTCCTGTAACACAGATCTACTGTAAATACTCTCTGCTGCATGCTATATCTCTGCCGTCCTGTAACACAGATCTACTGTACATACTCTGCTGTACGCTATATCTCTGCCGTCCTGTAACACAGATCTACTGTAAATACTCTCTGCTGCATGCTATATCTCTGCCGTCCTGTAACACAGATCTACTGTACATACTCTGCTGTACGCTATATCTCTGCCGTCCTGTAACACAGATCTACTGTAAATACTCTCTGCTGCATGCTATATCTCTGCCGTCCTGTAACACAGATCTACTGTAAATACTCTCTGCTGCATGCTATATCTCTGCCGTCCTGTAACACAGATCTACTGTAAATACTCTCTGCCGTCCTGTAACACAGATCTACTGTAAATACTCTCTGCCGTCCTGTAACACAGATCTATTGTAAATACTCTCTGCAGCACGCTATATCTCTACCGTCCTGTAACACAGATCTACTGTAAATACTCTCTGCCGTCCTGTAACACAGATCTACTGTAAATACTCTGCTGTACGCTATATCTCTGCCGTCCTGTAACACAGATCTACTGTAAATACTCTGCTGTACGCTATATCTCTGCCGTCCTGTAACACAGATCTACTGTAAATACTCTGCTGTACGCTATATCTCTGCCGTCCTGTAACACAGATCTACTGTAAATACTCTCTGCTGCATGCTATATCTCTGCCGTCCTGTAACACAGATCTACTGTAAATACTCTCTGCTGCATGCTATATCTCTGCCGTCCTGTAACACAGATCTACTGTACATACTCTGCTGTACGCTATATCTCTGCCGTCCTGTAACACAGATCTACTGTAAATACTCTCTGCTGCATGCTATATCTCTGCCGTCCTGTAACACAGATCTACTGTACATACTCTGCTGTACGCTATATCTCTGCCGTCCTGTAACACAGATCTACTGTAAATACTCTCTGCTGCATGCTATATCTCTGCCGTCCTTTAACACAGATTTACTGTAAATACTCTCTGCTGCATGCTATATCTCTGCCGTCCTGTAACACAGATCTACTGTACATACTCTGCTGTACGCTATATCTCTGCCGTCCTGTAACACAGATCTACTGTAAATACTCTCTGCTGCATGCTATATCTCTGCCGTCCTGTAACACAGATCTACTGTAAATACTCTGCTGTACGCTATATCTCTGCCGTCCTGTAACACAGATCTACTGTAAATACTCTCTGCTGCATGCTATATCTCTGCCGTCCTGTAACACAGATCTACTGTAAATACTCTCTGCCGTCCTGTAACACAGATCTACTGTAAATACTCTCTGCTGCATGCTATATCTCTGCCGTCCTGTAACACAGATCTACTGTAAATACTCTCTGCTGCATGCTATATCTCTGCTGTCCTGTAACACAGATCTACTGTAAATACTCTCTGCTGCATGCTATATCTCTGCCGTCCTGTAACACAGATCTACTGTAAATACTCTCTGCTGCATGCTATATCTCTGCCGTCCTGTAACACAGATCTACTGTAAATACTCTCTGCTGCATGCTATATTTCTGCCGTCCTGTAACACAGATCTACTGTAAATACTCTACACTATGCACAGTTTATAATACTAACACGCCGCAGCATTGAAACAGATAGAAATAAAGCAGAAGAGGCGTCAGGACTCACCCTGGATAAACCGATGACAAACCCTCTGTGAGGAACAAACTTAACCCGCACTTTCTTTTTCTGTTTCTGATAAAAACATTAGAACAGCATTAACAGTGAGTTAAATA
>CM049819.1:1903424-2073424 GCA_027422435.1 Schizopygopsis pylzovi
AGCAGACGAACGAGATCAGTCTACTGCTGTTCAGATACATGCAGTATAATACACACTCATCTATCTCACCTTCTTCTCTATGGCCTCCATCACTGCAGATTCATTCAGAAATACAGCGGATGTCACTGCAAATCTCACAATCTGCCTTCTCGCCCGTTTAACTTGAAGACACATAAATATGCAGAATTATAGGTACAACATTTGACTCTGTTTTTGGTCATATAATTGGTTTGCGTTATCAATGACTCATTCATAGTAAAAATATGTTTTAAAATCATGTTAATATTTTACAGATATATAAAAAAATGTATTCATTCATTTTACAGTAATTATCAAGTTTATCTGATCTGGTTCTTTAAGATTAAGGTAATAATAAAAAAACATTATTTCTTATACTTGCAGTAGTTAGATGTGTTATAATAACCTTAAAATGACGACTGCAGTGTAACATTATAAATACAGTATTTTACTGAAAGCAAGTTTTAAATTCTGGAAATTTTGCATGGATATTTTTAAATCATATATATTATTATTGTTATTGGTTGTATTATTATTTTTATAGTAATCGACTAAAATCCATTATCTGATCTGGTTCTTCATGGATTAAGGCAAAGATGATACTCGCTGTTAGTTATCATTCTTTTTAACAGCAATGTGTTGTCTTATGAGATAAAAATGATCTTGCATTGATTATGAATGCAGCTGATTTGACTCATTTGTAAGCATGTAGATTGCCTCCAGTGTATTATCTGGTCTGGTTCTTGAAGGATTGAAACAGAACTCAAACTCACTGCAGAAGAAAGGTAAGGTATGCGAGCAAACATCGTCCCCAATCAGTCCAGTGTCATTGACAAAGCCGCACTTTTCATTGCCCATGGCATTATCCGGCTGTCCGTCGGCCCAGTTCACAGACAGCCAGGTCACTTTGCTCTGGTCCGACCACAGCCACAGGTTCTTGGACAAGCCGATCCAGGCCTCGTACTGAGAGAAGAGTTGAAGTATGGGAGTCACAGCGCTGTTCTCAGTGCTGCTTCTGATGGTGGACATGTCTACGTAACGTCTCTTACAGTGACGCTGAGTGTCGCTCCAGGACAGTTTGGCAGCATTTAAAATAAATTGACCTCCAAAGTAGTTTCCTGTACAAAACAAATAAATGTGAGATTTCATCTATACTGAAACTATGCAAGATTATTTATGTCATGGGATAAACAATGAAAAGGGAGAGAGTTTTTATTTTTTTTACAATTCAGACTTTTCTATCTCAGAATTCTGACTTTTTTCTCACAATTCCAAGTTTCTATCTCATATTTCTGACTTTTTTCCTCACAATTCCAAGTTTCTATCTCATATTTCTGACTTTTTTCCTCACAATTCCAAGTTTCTATCTCATATTTCTGACTTTTTTCCTCACAATTCCAAGTTTCTATCTCATATTTCTGACTTTTTTCCTCACAATTCCAAGTTTCTATCTCATATTTCTGACTTTTTCCTCACAATTCCAAGTTTCTATCTCATATTTCTGACTTTTTTCCTCACAATTCTAAGTTTCTATCTCATATTTCTGACTTTTTTCCTCACAATTCTAAGTTTCTATCTCATATTTCTGACTTTTTTCCTCACAATTCCAAGTTTCTATCTCATATTTCTGACTTTTTTCTCACAATTCTAAGTTTCTATCTCATATTTCTGACTTTTTCCTCACAATTCCAAGTTTCTATCTCATATTTCTGACTTTTTTCCTCACAATTCTAAGTTTCTATCTCATATTTCTGACTTTTTTCCTCACAATTCTAAGTTTCTATCTCATATTTCTGACTTTTTTCCTCACAATTCCAAGTTTCTATCTCATATTTCTGACTTTTTTCTCACAATTCCAAGTTTCTATCTCATATTTCTGACTTTTTTCTCACAATTCCAAGTTTCTATCTCATATTTCTGACTTTTTTTCTCACAATTCTAAGTTTCTATCTCAGAATTCTGACTTTTTTCTCACAATTCTAAGTTTCTATCTCAGGATTCTGACTTTTTCTCACAATTCTAAGTTTCTATCTCAGGATTCTGACTTTTTTCTGACTTGTCCTCATATATTGTCCACATCCACATGCTCAGACTGTAGAGAATCAATGCAATGCAACTCACTTTAAAGAAAAGTATCTCCCAAATGCATGACTGTAAGGGAAAGAAATGACAAATCCACACAACTCTATAAATATAAAAGCATTTTACCCTGGTAGCAAAAAGAGGGTTTTTGTTGGTCACAAGATTCAACATGCCACTTCCCAGTGTTTCTGATCACGCCACACATCCTCTGAGTTCTGGAGGTCGTCTCTTCCAGGGACGCCCAGTTACTGTAGTCCAAGTTTTGATCTTGGTAAGACCAGCGCCAAGCAAACACACCATCATACAGTCCCATCCAGGCCCTGTTCTGAAACTTCACGGCGGCTGCGATCTCCTGTATCTTATATCTGTCCTCATCGCTCTGAATCGTGGCCAGGTCCACGTGATACTGCTGGCAGTACGATTGGGCTTCGGTCCAAGTCTTTGGTTCTTGGATGAGGATGAAGTAGCACGAGGTCTTTGAGAGAAGTCCTGTCGACGGCAGACCAGATATTATGTGAGATTAGACAGAAACAATAAGGGAAATCAAAATGAAGTTTTAACATTGTAAATCATGTTATCCGATCCGGCACATTCATGATGTTTAATGGATAATGGATGAAGAAACTAAAAATAATGTGATTTTAATTCTGTCACAAACTCACCTAGTACAAAAATTAAATGAAACATTTCTGGGATCATCTCTGTTGCTGTTCACTGAAATACATACATACAAAGTAGAAAATAATCATTAAATAATCACAGGTTTGAACATTTTATTTTGGTTGGAATAGAAAAAAAATGCATATAAACCTATGTTATATAATAATAATAATAAAAAGAAATATTACAATCATATTGTAATAATGACTTTTCCCTCACATTGTGCAAATAAATGAATTTTAAATCACAGGTTCATTACCTTTGATGGGAAACTCCTCCGCAGCAGACGTTCAGTGTGGAGACTGATTTCCATTCTGACTTTACTGCAACATGAGGATCTTTATTCAAACGACCGAGCATGAAAATCACCGGTAACTGAGCTCATCCATATGAAAATCATTTCTGCATGCTGTGCAAAAATCACTCCACAACAGTAGAGACCCAATTATTATGGGACCTTGTCACAAATCCAATCTTTTTGAAATGTTGTATTATCTTTGCTACTATGTTCAGAATTAAATCTGTGAAAAACATTGAAAAAGCTCGTTCTAATCTGAACAAAGTCTGAAACCTTGTGTAACGAGCACGTTCCTCAACTGTACAGTAAGTCGATAAATGTAAAAACGAAACAAAAACTAATTGTCTTTAGAACAAGTTTCCCTTAAAAACTGCTAGTAAATTCCACAAATATTGCAAAGAAGTAGCACGTATCATTTAATTAAATGTGAAGTATTAAGAGCACATGTAAACATATGAATAAACATGGGCATATACACATACAACATAAAAAAGGTATCATAACATATAACGTATAAACACAAAGAACTATACAGACTATATAAACCTATACATTTGACATATATACTTGGCATAAAACTTCAATATATAGTTGTATTTACACGGGACAAACCTACCCGATCTCATGAGTAGTACACGTTTTCATGCTCCACAAATATAGCGCTGAGGTACAGAGTACAATACAGGACAAAAACAGTGCAAATAAACAAGAAAATAGAGGAGAAATACTGAAGTAGTATTCAATTGTAAAACACTCCAATAATACTAGCTTGCAGCTTACAGCTTAATCCATCATTGTCCTATTTTGTGCAAATAAACAATTCAATATTTCATCACTTTGATAAGAAAATCTTATTTTCCTGCTTAATATTGAAATTATTAACAGGTTATATTAACTATATTATTAACTATAATTATTAACTATATTAAAACCCTTTAAGAATCCAGCGTACCGCCGGCGGGACGTGACAGGGTAAAGTCGTCAAAAAAAAAGGAAAGCTGAGATTCTTGTGATTTCAACTATGTAAACCATTTTAAGATACTATAAACACAGCATGTACAATCAGTGTCTTTATCAGACCACTTTTTGTTGACATAATGAAGACATGCATGATAGTACAGACATACATAGGAATAACACAGTAGGGATGCAATATAACACCAATATAAGAAAAAAAAACACAAATTAAATAATGTACTGTGTACAGAAATATAAATATAGGAAAAAAATGTATTTAGATTATAAATTATAAATATATATGTAATTTTAAAAGTGTACACATTTTGGATTCTATAAATAAATGTCACTATAATGTGTTTATGCTTCAGTTACTATGTGTCAGCAATTATTGACAGTGAATCTGGATGAGAAACTGAATAGCTCTAAGTGTAACCTTTCATTAGAGCCCAAAATGATGACTGTACATTAAAGCATTCAAGAATTACAGCATTGTATGTGTCGTTGTTACAAAGCGTCGTTTGGAGTCTCCAAGTGTACTTTCTTTGGAAGCGTCTAGACATAAAATTAGATAAACATGTGTAAAACACTAATTTTCTAATATATTGTTTATCAAATGGTAAATTTGGCTTGGTAAGGCTTCATTCTGTGATCCCAATGTATTTTCCAGCTTCATTCCTCCCAGCTATAGTCATCTGCAGGCTTCTATTTACAACAAAAAATGCAGGCGGAATTATTATTTTCTTTTTTAGTGTATTCAAAGTGCTATTACTCAATATCAGTAAGACTTACAGTGATTCTGACTGTTGAGAAACAAACCTCAGAGTGTCACCTTTCAAAGGAGACCAACACCATGCATATCATCCAATAGCTCAAGAACAGCATGCAATTTACTTTGGGTGTGCCTTTTTTAGGCGTTTTAGGCAAATTTTACAGGAATCGTAATTAACAGGTATTTTTTATTGCTGTTTTGTTCCTCATATGAAATGCTGGACATTTACAATTACTGTTGAAATGTTAAACTTTGTCACAACAGGGACAGCACACATATAACAGCTAATAATTCGTCAAAACACTAAACCTCACATTAGACTAATGCAGTCTCCACAGTCGATGTCACCATCTGTACTTTTCATGCTCTGCGATGCCATTTGAATAAAGAGTCACAGTCCCAATGGAAATCATTTTGCATCTTGAGAACAACACAATGATTTGCATGAATGGTGATAAGTTACTTCATCTGTGGCATGAACATGAACCTCAGTAAGAAAGGAAGAACAAACTGGATCACATATGAAATACTTGAACAATAAAACAGCAATATATGAAGTTACACAGACATTCATGTTTTAAAGGCTGTAAAGTATGACAGGTGTCTGGGAATTATAAAAGTTGCAATTGAGTTATTAAGATCTGCACACAACAATCCATATCATATGACCTTTAGAATGCAATAGTAATGATATTAAATCAAATTTGACAATTCACCTTTACAACTCTGAAGGTACTGCAAGAATCAAGAATGTGTATTTATTCATTATTGATAAAATAGCATTTAAAAAACCAAACAGATATTTAAATAAAGTTCTAAATTAGATTTTTGTTTTCTTTGAAAATAAGCAAGTAATGTGGCCTGCAACAAACTTAACTTTTGTCCTTTGCTATATGTTTAGAAAATTATTTAAGTTAAATGTTAGTTTGTTTTTGTGCCAAAATTGCTTGCATATTTGGAAGCATTTTTTGATGAATTAAACACAGATTTATCTTAGAATCAACTATAAACTCTAAAATATCTGATAAGAAATGAAAAAAACATTTCACTCTCACATTCAGCAGATGGAGCCATAAAGCAAGAAATGGCTGGAGTTTGAGCTGGACATGCAAGTATATTCTTATTTATTCATTTTGTATTTTATTAAAAAATACAATCTATTTTATATCACAAAATAAATGTATTTTTACTGACAAAAGTGTATACCCCGCCCCCTCCCAGAATTAATTATTCCCCTCACAAATGATTTCAAAGGACCGGTAAGACATTGAATGAAACATTTTTTAATAACTTTTAAACACAAACGTCATACACGTGCAGACTTGTTTCCTTGAGAAGAGTCTAGTCCAGCTCTAACCAGCGTCACATCTCCACTCATGACACATTCAGATTTCTCTGAAAGAATCTTGTGTGACCTGTTTTCTCTAAACATACTCTTGAATTAATGAGACACTTAACTTCCTGGACTCAGTCACATGTTTCTTTAAAACAGACAGGTTACAGCTTATTTTAAAAGATTATCTGCTTCAAAAAATGCATCAAATAAAGTGATCATAGCATGCATTTGTACATCGAGGAAGTCTACATCTCAGATTAGGTCAACAAATTCGGTCAGGATGTTTAAATCACAAGTCTATTTAAAGTTAAAAAATCATTTGAACAAAGCGGTTTTAGCCAATGCATTTAGGCTATTTCATGTGAATTTAGATCACCGTACTGTAAATGCTTAGTGATACACTTATGTCTTCAGTCCTACATTGAGCTTTTTGACATGTAGAGAAACATGCTTGTGCACCTTTAATGATTACAAAGGACAGATATCAGAGATAAGTTTGTTTCCGTGTGAGCACAGAGAGTGTTTACTGTAACTCACAGTCACATTTTTCAGCTTCCAATAAGAGAAACATCCTGACAGCTTTGTAAAATCATTCATCCTCAGATCTGTGCACATACGGGAACGTTTCTTTAGCGAAACAGAAACTAAACGCACCACAAAATGACTTTACCCAGCCACAGAAAAGAAGTCCTATCAAACTAAAAATATCCGGCATGATCATGACGATCACAGATGAATGTTTTATTATCATAAAGATGATCAGAGGTGAAGATAAGACACTCATTATTCACCCTAATGTTGCTATAAACCTCCATACTATTCATTTCTGCGAAACACACTTGAGTTTTGTCACTAAAGTCAAAATTTAAAATATTGTTTTAATGCAACAACAAATCTTTCAGTTGCCAAGCATTAAAAATAAAAACATGCACACATAAACAAGCTGATCCTTTCTTCTTATTATTTTTTTGAAGTTATCTTTTGGGGCTTGTATGCCTGTTTTAATAGGATAGGACAGTAGAGTGACGACAGAGTAAGCATTGGGTGGAGAGAGGGGAGCAGGATCAGAAGAAAACCTTGAGACGGGAATCGATCTCAGGTCACCAGGAGTGCAGTTGTGCTGAATGTCGACGCACTAACCACGAGGCTATTACCGCTGACATTGATCCTGACCATTTTATTCAAAGCCAACTTGCCAATTTGCTTGGGAGGGACTTCAGCCTGTTAGGCTTGCTAAAGAAACCAGTATGTCAGTTAAAGCTGACATTTCATCCAGACACTCGACGCAGAGTCTGCTGTGTAAGAATATTTGCATATCTTTGTTTAATAGCAAAATTGTGTCTCTCAAAAATGTTTTGATATCTAATAATATTCCACACTTCTGCTGTAACACTTCAATAATGTAGTAATGTAAGAATAAAAAATGTACAATTACAACATATCATATATCACTCAACAAAGCAGTTACTTGTTTTGCTGTAAACAGACAGGTGACGTTCTTCTGTGAGGTGAACACATTTAGTCCAGTGATCACCATGCATTCCAGGTAAACTGAAATCAACATGCTTTCTATTGGAGGGTAAATAAAAATAAGCAAATGCAAATGTAGCTTCAAAAATTGAGTGTACCAATTGTTTTTTGCTGCCATCTGATGGACAGAATAGTAAATAAATACATAGACATTATTTGTAATACTGATTTCTCGGGCCACTAATTATATTACTGAATTCTGAAACAGTGAGTTGTAATTTTATCATTTTGATAAAACATAGAAAATAAAAAAAACACATCTGTGTTGAAATCACTTCAAAAAAATGTCAGACCTCTCTAACTCTACAGGTTCTAGTGATTGCATCTGAATTTGTAACCCTTTAACACATAACCCTTTCTGGATTACAATCCGCCCTCAAAATGATACATTTAATTATTCTAGCTGCTGTGAGAAAATGCTATAAACGATGCACCACCTGCAGGATCCGCACATGCGATAGCCTAGCAGCTGGGACAACCTCTTTATGTAATGACGCAGTACCATGCTCGAATCTTCCACGGAAACCTTTAACCGTTTATGTGACTTTAAATGCAGACCTTGAGCCAAAAACTCATCACCAAACACCAATGACAAATGGGTACATATGGGTTCAGTCATTTCATACACTTCAAAACTGTTGCAACAGAGCTGGAAATACAATTTTTAAGTACATTAATAATGTTTCCATCTTTGTTGCCACAGTTTGGAAGTGTCTTTTTCTCTTCTAAAGAAGGGGTGCCAGTACTTTTGTCCATATAATGAATGTACAAGACACTGGTGTTTGGTGATGAGTTTGTGGCTCATTTAAAGTCACACCAGAGGTGTTCAGCTGCTTTCTGCAGGCCAGTCAAGTTCTTCCACACTGACTGAATCATCATTTCTCTTTGATTCTTGTCTTATACACAGAGACACTGTCATGTTAGAATAGAAAAGAGTCTTGTACAAACTGTTGCTATAACATTAGAAGCACACAATTCCCTAGAATATAATTATATGCTTAAACATTAAGATTTGTACTCATGGAAATTACTAAAGTAGTCAAACCTTTCATTAGATGGGGGTGCCAATACTTTTGGCAATAGAGTGTATATATATATATATATACAGGGCCTGAAGTTAACTTTTTTGACCACCAGCCACTGTGGCAGGTGGATTTAAAAATCCACCTGCCACAGTAACTTTTTACCAGCCAGTTTTTAATTTTTTTGCCTCATAAAGGTGAAAAATAGAAATCACACAAACATTATTCTTTAACTTGTAAGAATACACATTTAAGTGCTGTCAAGTTATTAACGAAATCATTATAAGTAATAATGACTCTTAGACTATATATTTTTTAATCTTTTTCATGGACGTCACTGCCTTGACCGCAGCGGTCTCCTCCGGAAGCGCAGTCTTTGATATTTTGCAACTTATTGTGTGTAGGTGGCTTTTTGATGACTTGTGGTCCTTAATTGCTTCTAATTTTAAGTTTTTAGTCCCGATTACAAAAGGATTTGACTTCGCTTTCTCTGAGCCGGCAGTCACTGCAGTACATGTCGTCTGTACTGCGGTCATAAATCAGCCACTCACGAACCTTGCCGTTGTCGCCAAATGTCCACTTCGTATTAAAACGTCGTCTTTTACTTTTCTTTGACTCATCCTCATCTTTTTGTTGGTTGTTCGTTTCAGCTGGCCTCTTTACCCCAGTAATGTGCCGCCACATTTTGAGCTAAAATCTAACGAAATGGCGGACTTAAAAAAAAAAAAGCAACAGACGCAAAAATACAACAACTAATGAATCACTCAATTCTCATTGGCTACCCGCCAATGTGGCAGGTAGATTGACAGTTTTACCCGCCAATTGCAACCCGCATTTGGCGCGTGGTCGGGTGTTAATTTCAGGCCCTGTATATATATATATATATATATATATATACAGGGCCTGAAATATATATATATATATAAACGGAAGTCCATGATATGATTACCACAATCTTTTTTGTTTCAGTATAGTTATTTGGAAGTCATTTATTGAGTCAATATGGTATTGTTAATTTCCACAATTTTCTTTCAAATAATTTTCTTTTTAACAGTGTGTTATTTTTAAAGTTCAGCCACGCAATTTTAACTCTTTACTATGTTGACTGTGTTGTCAAAGATAACTGATATAGGAAAGATACAAAATCAAAAATTCAAATTATTATGTAGCCTACCTTTGCAAATCCGCTTCATTGTTTAAACAATTGTCAAAATGTAAACTATACTATTTTGCCAATGCTCTGAATTTTAAAATGTGGACAATTAAGCATTGACATAATGAAACTCTGTCAAGCTGCTTTAAAACAAAGTATTTTGTGAAATGTGTTTAACAAATTGACAATCTCACACAGAAAGTCTGTTTATTGATGAACATTTATAGTCATGCTGTACAATTATTCTGAGAAACATTTGCCTCTGTATTTTATAGACAGCCAAGTCGTTCACCATGCAGATCAACTCTGATTCAAAGAGGTCCTCCAAAACGATATTATCTGCATACAGAGAAAAAAGTACTTGAACATGGGGAAGTCATAAAATGGACTTACGGGATAAAAGACACCAGTAAACCAAACAAAATAGTTCTGCTGGTGGGAGAGACTGGTGTCAGCAAGACCACCACCATCAACACCATGGTCAACTACTTACTGAATGTGAAGTTTGAGGATAAAATATCAGTACTCTGTCATGTGTCATGTGTTCCTGCCTATTGTGTCCATATTTGGTTTGTTTCCTGTCCTTATTTAGTATGATTATTAGTTTAGTCTGTTCCAGCCGTGTTTGTCTCATTAGCCTGTGTATTTAAGTTTCTACCTGTTCAGTTTCGTGTTGTCTGGTCTACTCGTTACTCCCCGGTGTTCCTGTCTGTGTCAGCCTTGCCTTGTCCTGCCCAGCCTGGTTTGTCTACATTAAAGACTATTATTTGAGTTTCCTCGTCTGCGTGTTCCTGTTTCCTCCTCGTGTGTGCACCTTGACATGGTATTGATAAGCATAAATGGACTTTGGCGTATATATGATACGAACATGTTTGTCGTGCATATAAAACGCAGTATTTGCGTGCATATGATGCCAAATTTGTTGGCGTGCATATGATATGCATCTAAACCACAAGCCTAATCCTAGCCATTGCGTATCGCATACATGCCAAAATCAATTTTTGCATATCAATACGATTTTTCATTTTATTTGGCGTACTATTTACACACACTTTCATTGGGTTGTCTGAACACAGAGTCTTCCATACTTGGTACACAATAGACAATGACTGAGTATATAGACATTTCAGAGTATAAATCTGTCATTTTGAGTAGAAAATTAACTCCAGATGTAACAAAATCACAAGTAACTAAACCTAACAAAAACAATGCTAAGAGAGTGTTAATACTACTAGAAAACAAGGGGAAAATAACCTTATTGATTTTTTATGCCAAAGTTCAAGGTTCAAGGTTTCTTTATTTGTCACATAATAAATTATACAGGGTATAATTAGAAGTGAAATGTACATCAATCCAGGTCCGCTCAGTGGACAGTGCAAAGTAATAAAAAATGATATAAAAGTAACACAACACAAGAGCATATACATGGTAAAAAAAGATAAATAAGAATAAAATGTGCAATGGAATAAAAAGTGCAAAACAATGAGATGTGCAAAACAATAAGATGTGCAAAAAAACAGTGTACTGGGACTTAATAAATAGTAATGTGAATAAGAGGGATGTGCAGACGGGTTGTTCAGGGTATGTACACAAAGCAGCAATACGGGTGGTGAGAATATAAGTTTTACAGTTAACAATCTTGTAAGTGTTTATGAGACCGGGTATGTGTTTAGGAGCCTGATGGCCTGAGGGAAGAAGCTCCTCCTCAGTCTCTCAGTCTTTGCCATCATGCTCCTGAAGCGCTTGCCAGATGGCAGTAAACAGAAAAGATGGTTATCGGGGTGAGTTGAGTCCTTGATGATTTTAGCAGCTCTGCTTTTACAGCGTTTGATGTAGATGTCCTGCAGAGAGGGGAGAGTAGACCCTGAGATGCGCTCAGCTAAGCGCACGACTCTCTGTAGAGCTTTGCAGTCCTGGTTTGAGGAATTTCCATACCACACTGAGATGCACTGAGTCAGTACACTTTCTACGGTCCCTGAATGAAAGTTTTCAGGATAGCTGGTGAGACCCTGAATTTCCTCAGCTGTCGCAGATGGTACAGTCTTTGTCTGGCTTTCTTAACCTGAGTTTGAATGTGTGCAGTCCATGTCAGGTCCTCGGAGATGTTTACACCGAGGTACTTGAAGCAGCTCACCCTCTCCACAGGGGTCCCACTGATCATAAGAGGGGTATAGGGCCGCTGCTGTCTCTTCCTGAAGTCCACGATCAGCTCTTTAGTTTTGCTCACGTTCAGAGAGAGACAGTTGTCCTGGCACCATGATGTGAGTCTCTCTACCTCATCCAAGTATGCGGCCTCGTCATCGTTGTTAATGAGGCCCAGGACCACAGTATCATCCGCAAATTTGACAATAGAAGTGGAGCTGTGAGAGGACACGCAGTCGTGTGTGTAGAGAGAGTAGAGCAGGAGGCTCAGGACACAGCCCCGTGGGGCTCCTACGTTCAGGGTGATGGAATTGGAGGTGAACTGGCCGACTTTCACCACTTGTGGTCTGGCGGTGAGGAAATCTTGAATCCAGTCACAGAGTGAAGTGTTTAGGCCGAGGTCTGAGAGTTTGACAGCTAGCTTGGTGGGGACTATAGTGTTGAAAGCTGAGCTATAGTCAATGAATAGCAGCCTGACATAGTTGCCATTCTTGCTGTCGATGTGAGTGAGGGAGGAGTGCAGTACCTGAGAGATGGCATCATCAGTAGACCTATTTGGCCGATAGGCAAACTGAAGAGGGTCCAAAGTAGCAGGGATGGAGGAGCAAATGTGTTTCTTTAAGAGTTTCTCAAAAGCCTTCATGACTGTCGATGTGAGGGCAACTGGACGGTAGTCATTCAGGCAAGAGGGTTTACTGTTCTTAGGCACAGGGATGATGACAGATTTTTTAAAGGGGGTGGGAACAACAGAGGTAGCAAGGGACTCATTAAATATGCAAGTAAACAAACCAGCAAGCTGATCAGCACAGGACCTCAGAACGCGGCCAGTAATCCCATCAGGTCCTGCTGCTTTTCTGACGTTCACTCTCCTTAGTTCCCTCCGAACTTCATCCTCTGACACGGTGATAACATGATCGCTGCTTTGTCTGCTGCTTCCTGGCGCACTGCTCGGCAGAGTCGCGCCGCCATTACATTCAAAGCGGCCGTAGAAGGTGTTTAGCTCTTCGGCCAGCAACGGATCTGCTTTCACCTCTGCGGAGGAGTTATTTCCAGAGGAACAGATGGTCTTCAGTCCCTGACACATGCGTCGAGAGTCATTGAGCTGGAAATGTGACTCAATTCTCTCATTGTACCGGCGTTTAGCGGCTCTTATTGCACGCCGGAGAGCGTAGCACGAAGCTTTGTACTCGCTCATGTTTCCTGACAACAGTCCGGCGTTGTATGCGGCAGTGCGATGGTTAACCGCATCACGGATTGATCTGTCCACCCACGGTTTCTGATTAGAAAATGCCCTTATTGTTACCGTTTCAGTGGCCTGTTCGGTTAGTGTGTTTACGAAGCTTAATGCTACATCCGTGAATTTGCTGACGTCAGATGAACTCGCCCGGAACATGTCCCAGTCGACGTCATCGAGAGACGCCTGTAGCATAGCTTCAGGGTGGGAGGATCAGCGGGTCACTTCCCTTTCCACCGGCGGTTCATGAACGATCCTTTGTTTGTATTCCGGTGTGAGGAAAATGGCGGCATGATCTGATTTGCCAAAAGCCGGCAGTGAGTGGGCTTTGTAGGCATTTTTGAGCGGAGTGTAGCAATGATCCAGTGTATTCAGTCCTCTGGTTGGACAGGATATATGCTGATGAAAGTTCGGCAAGACCTTTTTGAGGTTGGCTTTGTTAAAGCCTCCGGCGATGATGAAGGCAGCGTCAGGATGTTTGTTGTTATATCCGCTGAGCTCGTCGTGGAGTTTGGACAGAGCCAAGCTAGTGTCTGCTTGTGGTGGAATGTAAACGGCAGTAACGATGATCGATGTAAACTCCCGGGGCAGGTAGAATGGGCGGCAGATAATGGAGAGATGTTCTAGATGAGGCGAGCAGGAACGCGACAGAATGGAGATATTTCTGGGGTCACACCATTTCTTGTTAATCATGAAACACACTCCACCACCTTTGGTTTTACCGGCCTCGGCTGTTCTGTCCATCCGTAAAACAGAGAAGTTATCAGACGGCATTACAGCAGTGTCCGGGACCGTCGGCGTGAGCCATGTTTCGGTCAAACAAAGGATGTTACAGTCTCTAATGTCCCGTTGGAAACTTATCCTGGCTCTAAGATCGTCCATCTTATTCTCCAAGGATTGGACATTAGCGAGCAGAATACTCGGTAGAGGAGGACTGTGAGCCCTTTTCCTCAGTCTGTTGCGTATTCCAGCGCATCTCCCGCGGTGTTTCCTTCATCTCCTGCGGTTATTCAGGTGGTCATTGTTCAACTCGGTGCTCCGAAGTATCTCCAATGGCCACGCTGGATCCATGGATAAAGTGACTTGAATCAGGTTAGTGTAGCGCTGTCCAATATCCAAAAGTGTTCTTCTGTCGTACATAATCATTGCAGACGATATACGTATAAAAAGAGAAGTAAAAAAGTAAAAAAAAAGGTAAAAAACCCACATAAAAAGCACAATTCTGAGCGGAGCTAATTCACAGGCATCTGAACTCAGCAGCGCCACCGGAAGAAGTGCATGATATCAGAAAAAGTTGAGTGGGTTTTACTTAATTTTACAATGTTTATATTTACACTTTCTTCTACAGGCTATGCTTTCTTCTTTGTCTAAACTTCGACAAGATTAAATTGAGTATACATTTAAAATGTACTTTTTGTTTAATTATTGACTGAACTAACTTTTTCATATAGACATTACTTTTGGTTTTACTGTAGTATTTAATTCACCACAGAGACATTTTTATCAGTGCAATTAATATTTGTTTTGTATTATTTGAAGGAAGTTTATTGTAAAATGCTTTATTCAAGAATAAAACCTCTTGACTGAATTAATCTCATATGATCAAAATCATAATTGTTAAACAGTATTTCTTTAGCTGTCCTTTTTTCTAATGTAGAAAAACATTATTGTGCAACCTTAAAGTACAAAGGACACATTTCAATGAGTTGTTTCCTTATACGCACAGAGAGTGTTTACTGTAACTCACAGAGATAGTTTGATATCGCTCGTCATGATCTGATGTTTGAACATCCAGTGACATTCCTGTAGTGAGACACAGCATGGTATTTCCACATAAGTGAAGTCTGAACTCCATTATTTCCCCCTCATGTCGCTCCAATTAGTCTCTCAATGCAACAAATAATCTTTCAGTTGCTATGTATAAAAAAAAAACAAAAAACAATGGCCATGAAAAGCAGATGTGACAACTGGTAGCATTAGCATATACATATTTATTTAAAGCATCAGCACTTTTCAGATTCCTAATTATTTCTATGAACATTACTTCAACAAAAATGCACATGAATATCTGTATGCACGATACAAAACAGATGGTCAGTGTTTTAATGCATTAGTTACAGCAGTCCATAACCAGCATGAGCAACTTCTACCATGTGTCTTCCTCATTTCATTCATAAGCTAATCAGATTCGAATGCACATTTGCCTGGGAGGGACTTCAGTTAGTAAGGCTTAAATAAACCAGTATTTCATTCAAAGCTGACATATCAGCCAGACACTCGACGCAGAGGCTGTAAGAATATTTATTTATATTAATTTAATAGCTAAATTGTGTCTCTAAAAATATTTTGACATGAAATAATACTAATCAAATATATGTTTTTAATGTTTTACTGATTAAATATAATACTAGCTTATATATTGAATAAACAACACAGCACTTTACATTTACAAAACATTACTCAAACTAAGTAATTTATTGTTTGTTGTTGTTGTTTTCCCAGTAAACGTACTGCAGAGTGAAGGCAAAGTGCTTATGTGAGGAACATATTTAGTCCAGTGATCACCATGAATGTCCAGTGAGTTGAAATTCATGTGCTTTCTGTAAAGCTAAATTACTTATTTATTTATTGGTAATTAAGTGCTACTATTCTCAAGTGATACTGAACTATGAATTGATTGTATAACAATCCAATACTCACACACTGGTCGTGATCAGGTGCTCTCTCCTTAAAAGGACAAAACTAGACAGAAAATGTATCAAATGAAGGAGGATCATTCCATTGGCGTAAAAAAAAAAACACATTTGTGTCGAAAATTCAGCATCATCTCTGGTTAATTTCAACACCGCTGGTATTTAAAAAAATAAAGGCTTGTTTGGTCCTGAACATGACATGTATTCACTACATAAAAGATGTAACGGTATCTCATAGTGATTTAGCAAGCAGTTACAAGCATTCCGTTTCTTTTAACTGCTGACATTCCCTGAGGTACATCTAACGTTACAAGACATATACAGTACAATTCACATTTTCAAGCTGCTTCACTGACATTGTTCTTTGGTTAAAACTCAGATTGGAAGATTACATGAAAGCAAGTTGTATGTTGTTCTGTATATTTCAACCCACTTTCTCACGTTAATTTGTGCTTATTTCGTGCTAAAATTAGAAGAAAAGAGGAAGAGATGGTCGGTTCACGTGCCACTTGAACTGAGGTGCCTATGGTGCATCTGTCACACCCCATAAAGAGCACCAATAAGATATTGTTTGAATTTATGGATGAATTTGACATAATCTCTGTTTCTTATTAAAACCTTCCAAGCACAAAGGTCTTGAGATTATTTGATGTGGCCTGTGGCCTAAATTATGCCACTGACAATATTCCTCCACCTCGTCCAGTTCTGTGCCAGCTTCTCCAGATCTTGCCATCTGTAGCCAGCTCTTTCCATCTCGGCTGTGACACTCCTCATCCAGTTGTTTCTTGGTCTCCCTCTACCGCGTTTGCCCAGTGGGTTCCACTGCAGGGCTTGGCGTGGGATGGAATTCTTCGGTTTCCGCAATGTGTGTCCAATACATCCCCATTTTCATTTCTTTATTTCCACTTCTATTGCAGGCTGCTTTGCTCTTTCCCACAGCTCTTTCTTATAAGGCCATCTGAAGTTAAAAATAAGTCTGAGGCAGTGGTTGGTGAAGACTTGTAGCTTGTTCAGGAGGTTCTTTGTTGTTTTCCATGTCTCAGTTCCGTAGAGGAGTATGGTTTTTATGCTTATGTCGTATTTTGGTCTTGAGTGTGATGTTAAGTGCCCCCATCATGCCAAATGCATCTCTTGCCTTGCCTATTCTCCTCTATACATCTCCTTCTGATCTGCCATCCCTCGTTACCTCACTTCCCAGGTAAATTAAGGAGTTGATGTCCTCTAGTAGTTGGTGGTTAACCATCAAGCTGGCCAACGTCTTTGTATTGGCTTTGAGAACTTTGATCTTCTGTATGCTAATATGAAGGCCTGTCTCGGCTGCCTTCTGTTATACTGCTCTCAATTTCTCTTGCATTTGTTGGTGAATTTGGGACAGTAATGCAATATCATCTGCGAAGTCTAGGTCATCCGGTTGTGTGAACAGCATCCCCTGGATCCCATTGCGCCTGTTATCCGTGGCTTGACGCATGATCCAGTCGACCGCTAAGAGGAATAGTAATGGGGAAAGTAAGCAGCCTTGCCTTACCCATGTTGTGATGGGAAAAGCCTCTGTCAGCTGGCCTTCATGTATGATTCTAAATTACATTCCCGAATAGGTGTTCTTAATGATGGTGGTGAGCTTCTCTGGTATGCCATAGTGTCTCATCAGTTGCCAGAGCACTTCCCTATCCAGACTATCGAATGCTTCCTCGAAGTCCAGAAATACTGTATACAGTAGTGACTTAAAATCTTGTGACTGCTCAATAATTATTCGCAGGGTTGCTATTTGGTCGGCACATGATATATTTTGCCTGAATCCAGCTTGGCTGTCTCTAAGCTCTGCGTCCACTTCTGCCTTGAGGCGTTGCAAGATAATCCGTTTTAGGATTTTGCCTGGTACGGATAGAAGCATTATACCCCTGTAGTTTTCGCAGAGGCTTAGGTTGCCTTTCTTGATATTTTTACCAGGTGGCCTTCCTTCCAGATCCTACCAAAAAGGTCATATAGTATTTGCGAGGATGTTTCTACATCTGCTTTAAGAGCTTCTGCCGGTATATTATCTGGACCTGGTGCCTTGTTGTTCTTGGAGAGAATGATTGCTTTTTTAATCTCTGCTTTGGTTGGCCGTCTGCAGTCAACTGACAGGGGGACTTCTGCAGGTTGTATGTTTGCTCTTACTGCCGGAGATGGTTGGTTCAGTAGGTGCGATAAGTGCTCGACCCACCTCTTCATTTGTTCGTCTTGTGTATTCAATGTCCTTCCTCCCTTATCTTTAACTGGGTGGTTCCCTCTCTGGTATTTTTTGGTCAGGAGTCAGACGTTATCATAGAGAGTTTTGATGTTGTTCTACCTTGCAGCTTGCTCCGCTTCCTCTGTAAGCTCGGCTACAAAGTTCCTCTTATCTCTCCTAGCACTCCTTTTTACCTTGCTGCCAGTGGTTTTATATTGTTCTGGTTTCCTCTTAAATGTCTTGTAGTGCTGTGAAGCGGTTTCTAAGTTCTATTTGGAAGTCAGCTTGTTTATCTTTGATGGTGAATAGTGACACAATGTAGCGCTTACCTATTGAGGTACTGTTGTGGTGTTTTTTAAACTTGAGTTTTAAGTTAGCTACCAATAGATGGTGGTCCGTGCCTGCATCAGCACCTCTCTTCACCCAGAGTGGTGGAGATGCATACATTTTGTATTTGGTTTTCTGTATTCATGTCAGGAGATACCCAAGTTACCCGGTGGCAAGGTTTGTGGAGGAAGAGGGTTCCGCCAATGACAAGATTGTTGTTAGCGCAGTGGTTGGCAAAGAGTTCTCCATTCTCATTCATCACTCCAAGGCCATGCATTCCCATCACTTGTTCAAAGCCGGTGTTATCGCTGCCAACCTTTGCATTCAGATCCCCCATTAGAATGGTGAGATCTTTCTCTTTACATTTTCTCCTGGTTTCCTCTAGCTTTTGGTAGAGATCTTATTTTGCCTCCTCCTCAGCTTCATTTGTGGAGGCATAGCACTGGATGATGTTAATGACGATGCACTTATGTGAGGTCTTGAATTTGGCCATAATGATCCTTGACTCACTGGTTCCCATCCTAAGACTGTCTTCTGGGCTTCATTTGATAGCATGATGGCTACCTCATCTGAGTGAGTCGCATTATCTCCCATGTGCCCAGAGTATATAATTGATTATCCTGATGAGAGCCATGTTTGTCCTGCTTTCTTCCACCTGGCTTCGGCAATTCCAAGTATATGGATGCCATATATCTTCATTTAATTTGCGATGGTCTGCGCTTTTCCTGTAATATACATTGAGCGTACATTCCATGTCCCAATCTTAATGATATATTTAGGATTAAGAAGTTTCCGCCTTGTGGTTTCCTGTCAGCAATTGAAGGTCTTCTTCCTCCCAATTCTAAGGTGTGTGATATATCGTTCAGTGGTTCTGTAATCAAAGTTAAACCTTTAGGAGGGGGATTGGCCTACCTAGAGGTTGCTTTTCTGTCGGGGTGTGCTCCCTTTAGTCTTCTCCCTTCCGGGCCATCAGGCAGTGTTTGAACCATTCTTAGTCTGTTCCCTATCTCGGGACCAGTTTGCCAAGGGAGACCCTACCAGGAGCACAAAGCTCCTGACAATATAGCTCTCAGGTTCACCGGGACGCACAAACCTCTTCACCACGATAAGGTGATGGTTTGAGGAAAGGTAAAATTATGTTAAAGGTAAATTATGTTAAGTGATGTTTTATTTATGCATAAGCTTCTTTTTCTGTAATTTATTATTGCCGGTTGACAAACAACAAAATTGTGTATTTCCGCCACCAGCTTGTATGGAGTGTGGATCAATATATATATTTTCTCTCCCACAAATTAGTTATTTTTAAGTACTAAAAAATAAAACTATAACTATATTTCGCAAGTTATTTTGTAAAATATATATTGGTATAAATTGCATTTTTTTCCCCCTAATTTTTCCATTAGAATCCTTCTTTTAGTCTCGTGTTTCTGACAGTACAGTATAACATGTTTTTTCCTGCCTACAAAATTCACACCTTCCCGTATCATGTATACCCATTTTATAAAGTGTACCTCTTGTGTGTCCAAATCTCATCCTTGATATTTCTATCTCATATCTCCTGTTTTTACCTACACTTCTCATCTCTCCCACTTTTCTTTGAATTATTTAAAACCATCAACCTTTTTTCTCCTTATCCCATTGATTTTGCCACCTTTCCTTCAGGCTTTTCTTAATAATACTCTTGATTTGATTCTTACTTAGATGGACAATTAGGTTAATGTTGTCAGTTTTAGCTGCTTCTTTTGCTTCTTTATCTGCAGTTTAATTTTATGCATGAGCCTAAAAAAAGATCACGTGATAACAACACATTAGTTAATGGAACACAGATAATGAATTCAGAATAAAATACTAGCATACTAGCGCTGTGGGTTAGTAGTATATATTTTTACGAGTAGTTATGAGTAGCCTACTTTATATAAAAATTATAAATCGTCAGAAATTTTCTAGTTTATGAAAGAAAAACAAAATAATGGAAATGAGCCCTTGCTAATAAAACTTGGTGTAAACTTTTACATGATTATGTAAAAGTAATGACAGAATGTGGTGGGCCTTACCTGTTGAAATATTGTCTGAATGAATTACAATGTGTTGAAAAAAGGTTGTGGGTTCGATTCCCAGGGAACACATGTACTGACACAAATATGTATAGCATGAATGCACTGTAAGTCGCTTTGGATAAAAGCGTCTGCTAAATGTAAATGTAATGTAAGAAAAGTATTAATTAAATGTTTACAGTACCAATAATCTTACTCAAAATGACTGTTCTGATGGGTTTTTAAATTCTAGCTACACAAACATTTTGAAAAAATATTTGCCTCCATCTACATTTTCCAGAAAGCCAAGACTTCCACCACGCAGAGCAACTCTGATTCATGAAGGTCCTCCAAAACGATACCGTCTGCATACAGAGAGGAAATCTCTTGATGATAATGGGAAAGTAAGAACATGGACTTATGGGGAAAAAGACACCAGTAAACCAAACAAAATAGTTCTGCTGGTGGGAGAGACTGGTGCTGGTAAGACGACTCTCATCAACACCATGGTCAACTACATACTCGGGGTGAAGTTTGAGGATGAAAAGTGGTATGAAATCACAGAAGAAGAAACCAGAGATCAAACAGAATCACAAACCTCTGAAATCACCATGTATGAGGTCTTTCCTATGAAGAGTCCCATATCACTCACCATCATTGATACTCCAGGCTACGGAGACACTAGAGGACTGGACAAAGATCTGGAAGTTGCTGAGAATTTATCTGCACTGTTTCAAAGCAAATGTGGAGTTTGTGAAGTCGATGCTGTGTGTTTCGTCACTCAAGCGTCTATGAATCGTCTCTCAGACAGACAGCATTACATTATCAGTTCAATTCTGTCTTTGTTTGGAAAAGACATTGTGGACAACATTGTGTTTTTAATCACACACTCTGATGGTCTGCCACCCAAAAATGTTCTCTGCGGCATTAATAAAGCCAGAATCCCCTGCAGACAAGACAAAAATAATCAGCCTGTTTATTTTTTATTCAACAACCGCCAGACTGATGATCGTAACACTAAAGAACGTCACGTCCGTGCTCAAAGAGACGCCTGGGAAGACAGCGTGGGTGGCATGAAGTATTTCCTTCAGTCTCTGAATGAAATGAGCAGAAGGAGTTTAGAGTTGACTTCAGATGTCCTGATGGAGCGCATTAGATTTGAAGCATACATCTGCAACTTACAGCTGCGAGTTCAAGAGAAAGAGCTGAAAATAGCTGAAAAACGTCAGATTCAGGAGGCAATGATGCAAAACAAGGAAAAGATCGATGAGTGTAAAAACTTCACCATTAAAGTAAAAAAGACAGTTAAAATGAAGGTGCCCATAGAGAACAAGTCATGGAAGAACAGGAAGGCGACGACCTGCACCGTCTGTGAGGAGAACTGTCATGAGTTTGACTGCTGGTGGGTTTCTGATCCAAGCAAATGTGAAGTCATGAAAAAAGGCTTCTGCACCGTGTGCACAGGGAAGTGTCATCACAGCAAACACGTCAAAGAAAACAAGAAATACGTCATCAGAATTTCGAATGTCATGATGGAGTTTGACTCTATAAAAAAAGAATATGAAAAAGCCCAAGAAAAGTCTGAGATATATTCCATTATAATGGATCATCTTGACAAAGATCTGAAGGAGATTGAGGACCAAAAGTCAAATCTTCTGTCCGAAGCTTACCAGACCATCAAGAATCTGTCTCAGATCGCATTAAAACCAGACTCTGCCTTCACTCTTCAGCATCTGGACTTCTTCATCCCCAGAGTGAGGGAGGCTGGGAAAGAAGAATGGGTCCAAGAGCTGGAGAAAATGAGGAGAAACGCTGTAGCTGATGAAGCCAATAAAGATGCTCTGAGTTATCTTAAAGCTGGTCTGACAAAACTTTTCCTGACCGGGAAATGATTGAATCCAGTAGATAAAGTAGTCTACTGCTTACAATCGTTGTCTGTACACAGGTGTTTCTGCAGACGTTCTTTAAACCAGAGAATGCTTTTCCATCTCCTGCTCACATCAGACAGATTTCAGCTACTTTCATTTTAGTAATATGAAGGTCACATCAAAAATATATACTTTTCTTAAAATATGAAATAGCACCATCAACTTTCGAACCCTCATATGTTGTGCTATTACTACACATAATAGGTTATTCTGTTTATACTGTTGTGTACTGTGTTACATTCTTATAGTAATGAAATAAAAAAGTGACACAAATGTGACCTTGAACTGGCTTGTTCACTCTTGCTCACTTCCAAATGCTTCACTGATTACACATAAAAATTTGTTGGCTTAAATTATCACATTTATTGTATTAAATACAAATGTAAAGTTTCCTGCATTATGAAAAAAAAAAAAAAAAAAAACTATAGACAAAACACAGAGGGTCTATTTACATTCATGAAACACAAAGTTCCGGTCCTTGATGCTGATTGGTCAATATTCATGTTTCATTCACGATAAAACATGGCTAACAGCGTTTTAATACTTTACTGATCTTTATTACTGCACAACACCCTTAGCAACATAAACAATCCATATTCTGTCAAAACTGTTCCGTGTATTTTGTATTTCAGCAACATAACTGTTTTAATGAAGTATGACTGACCCCTGCTGGTGTTGTGTTGCATCATTCACTTTTAATTGTGAGGCCACGCCCTTCCCTAAACGAACCCGGCGGGAGAAACGCATGCGTGTGGAAGTCCACAGATTCCGAAGTGCAGAGGGAATATTGTTTAAACGTGTTCCCTTTCAGGTATGGTGCTGTATGTTCATGGAGTTTTAATGAAAAAACGTCTAATTATTGAATTAGGCAATTCAGCACTAACTTATATAACCAGCCCGCGTTTTCCTTTTAATCACATGACAGACTGAACTGGTATTACTGGAAAAATAGATCAGGAAATTCCGTTCTATTATTATCATCTCTACTTTGAGAAATTTCACAAATGACTCAAGAGCTTTGCTGTGAGAACTCCACCACGACATGGTCTCAAATGTGTAAGTATTATAAATGCATGCTCTGTCAAAACAAAAAGTTTGAAATATATTAGTTGTAGTTATCGTAATTATTCTTTCTTTCTTTCTTTCTCTTTCTTTCTTTCTTTCTTTCTTTCTTTCTTTCTTTCTTTCTTTCTTTCTTTCCTTCTATCTTTGGCAAAACAGACTGAAAATGCAGAGTTTAAAAAAAGCTTCAAAATATCATTATACAGGCTGCAGAACTGTATATTGTTTATTTTTTACGGACATTCAATTCAACAGACAAAATCAGCAACAGTATAGATGTTTCTATTATGTGACTAATTTACTAAATGGATTCACTTGTGTTACTGATTGTATTTTGTTAACTGGATCTTTAATCAAATAATTAAGCAATATGTAGGCTAATCTTACTACTACTACTACTACTGCCACATTTACATTTATGCATTTAGAAGACACTTTTATCCAAAGCGACTTACAGTGCGCATTCAGGTTATGCATGTTGTGTATGTGTGTTCCAATAAACCACTACTGCTACAACAACAACAAAAAAATAAAAATAAGGAGGGAAACTAATTGCATTAGTTGATAAGGAACCTCAGAATTATGCACATAACTCGTAATTTTTATCCATACAATGGTCAATGGGGCAAAATGTCTGGTTTCCAAAGTTATTTAAAATACCTTTTTTTCTGTTCCACAGATGAAATAAAGACATACAGGTTAGGAATGACATGAGAGAAAGAAAATAAAGTCATCATTTTCTTTTTTTGGATGGACTAACATTTTAACACCAGCAACAATGAATGTCCCCGGGAACCGCTGTCAGCGCAGCAGCAGCATGAGTGAAGGTCCCAATAGGCCGTAAGAGAATGTTCTTATGGATTATTCAAATAATTGGTCGTTTAATCAAAATTAGGATTGTTGTATTAAGGCTGGTCTGGTTGGAGGTAAATGCTGATTTGTACATGCTAACTATATTTGGAGGGACTTCACAGTTTAAAACATTGTTTACAGTAATTATTATGTTCACGCTCAAAAATAATGAATTCATTGTTTACAGTTTGTATAATCACAAATATGGTTGTTGGGTATTTAGTCTTAATTACTTGTTATACAAACACAGAAAAATATTTGCCTCCATCTACATTTTACAGAAAGCCAAGACTTCTACCACGCAGACTATCTCTGATTCGAAGAGGTTCTCCAAAACAATTCCTTCTACACACAGAGAGAAAAGTTCTTGATGAATATGGGAAAGTCAGGAAATGGACTTACAGGAAAAAAGACACCAGCAAACCAAACAAAATCATTCTGTTGGTGGGAGAGACTGGTGTCGGCAAGACCACCACCATCAACACCATGGTCAACTACTTACTGGGAGTGAAGTTTGAGGATGAAATATGGTATGAAATCACAGAAGAAGCAGCTGGAGATCAATCAGAATCACAAACCTCTGAAATCACCATGTATGAGGTCTTTCCTATGAAGAGTCCCATATCACTCACCATCATTGATACTCCAGGCTACGGAGACACTAGAGGACTGGACAAAGATCTGGAAGTTGCTGAGAATTTAGCCGCTCTGTTTCAGAGCAATGATGGAGTTTGTGAAATCGATGCCGTGTGTTTCATGACTCAAGCGTCTAAGAACCGTCTCTCAGACAGACAGCATTACATTATCAGTTCAATTCTGTCTTTGTTTGGAAAAGACATTGTGGACAACATTGTGTTTTTAATCACACACTCTGATGGTTTGCCACCCAAAAACGTCATCAGCGCCATTAATAAAGCCAGAATCCCCTGCAGACGAGACAAAAGAGGTGAACCTGTTCATTTCTCATTCAACAATCGACAGGCTGATGATCGTCACACTAAAGAACGTCACATTCGTGCTCAAAGAGACGCCTGGGAAGACAGTGTAGACAGCATGAAGTATTTCCTTCAGTCTCTGAATGAAATGAGCAGAAGAAGTTTAGAGTTGACTTCAGATGTCCTGATCGAGCGCATTAGATTTGAAGCGTACATCTGCAACTTACAGCTGCGAGTTCAAGAGAAAGAATCAAAGAAGTCTGAAAAACTTCAGATTCAGGAGGCAATGAGACAAAACAGGGACAAGATTGATAGGCATTCAAACTTTATCATTACAGTAAAAAAGACTATCAAAGAGAAGGTTCCCATTGAGAGCAAATCATGGAAGCACAGGAAGGCGACGACCTGCACCGTCTGTCAGGAAAACTGTCATGAGTTTGACTGCTGGTGGGGTTCAAATCCCAGCAAATGTGAAGTCATGAAAGACGGCTTCTGCACCGTGTGCACAGGGAAGTGTCATCACAGCAAACACGTCAAAGAAAACAAGAAATACGTCATCAGAACCTCAAGCACAACTGTAGAATATGATTATATTAAAAAGGAATATGAAAAAGCCCAAGAACAAACCAAAAGGTTTTCGGTTGTAATGGATGATGTTGACAAAGATCTGCAGGACATTGAGAAACAAAAGTCAATTCTTCTGACTGATGCTTACAAAAATATCAAGCATCTGTCTCAGATTGCATTAAAACCAGACTCTGCCTTCACTCTTCAGCATCTGGACTTCTTCATCCCCAGAGTGAGGGAGGCTGGGAAAGAAGAATGGGTCCAAGAGCTGGAGAAAATGAGGAGAAACGCTGAAACTGAAGAAGCCAATAAAGATGCTCTGAGTTATCTTAAAGCTGGTCTGGCAAAACTTTTCATGACTGGGCAATGAAGTAATTTAGTACAGATGAAACAATGACCATGTAAAAGACTGCTGAAATAGTCAATGAAGGTGACTCTCTGTACGCCAGTTTCTACAGGACGTATACACAGGGGTTTTCATTACAAGAAACGTACTTAAGCTATTTTCTATTCTGTAATTTCAAAGTCTCATGTTCTCATTCATATTTGCAACTTTCAAAGCATTTGTGTATATATTTTCTAGGGCTGGTTAGTGATTCAAATGTTTTATCTAATTAATTATAATTACATGATGTGGCGATTAATTAATCTAATCGCAAATTAATCGCACATCAAATTTGAATGATAAATTACTCTTAAAATATAATTTAAATACATTGTTGTGTAAAGCAACAAACAACCATTACAAAAAATTGCTTCATCAAGAAATATTTAGTTTGATTAGATTTATTACATATACTCTTGTGGACAATGAGGGTGAGTAAATGATGACACAGTATTTTTGGGTGGGTAAACTATACCTTTAAAAAAATATTTTATTTGTATTACTATGTAAATATGAAGTTATTTATTTAATTAAATGACACTCTAAATAATAACTAAAACTGCCAGTATGTGGTGGTAAATATCTTAATGATTACGTCATTGAGTCATTAATTAATTTAGCTATTTGATTCGTTCAAATGGCTGATTCATTCAGGAGTGAAGTAAATGGTTCTTTATGAAGGGTTCATTTAATTATTAAGCATTTCACTGATTGTTATATTTTGTGTAACTGTGTATGTGACGAATAAAATCTTGAATATTGAAGCTTGTTCGACTTCATCGACGAGATCATCAACATCAGATCGATAGGTGTATGACATCATCACTATCAGATCGATGGGTGTATGACATCATCAACATCAGATCGATAGGTGTATGACATCATCACCATCAGATCGATAGGTGTATGACATCATCACCATCAGATCGATAGGTGTATGACATCATCACTATCAGATCGATAGGTGCATGACATCATCACCATCAGATCGATAGGTGTATGACATCATCAACATCAGATCGATAGGTGTATGACATCATCACTATCAGATCGATGGGTGTATGACATCATCAACATCAGATCGATAGGTGTATGACATCATCACTATCAGATCGATGGGTGTATGACATCATCAACATCAGATCGATAGGTGTATGACATCATCAACATCAGATCGATAGGTGTATGACATCATCACTATCAGATCGATGGGTGTATGACATCATCAACATCAGATCGATAGGTGTATGACATCATCAACATCAGATCGATGGGTGTATGACATCATCACTATCAGATCGATGGGTGTATGACATCATCAACATCAGATCGATAGGTGTATGACATCATCAACATCAGATCGATAGGTGTATGACAGCATCACCATCAGATCGATAGGTGTATGACAGCATCACCATCAGATTGATAGGTGTATGACATCATCGACATCAGATCGATAGGTGTATGACATCATTAACATCAGAGCGATAGGTGTATGACATCATCAACATCAGATCGATAGGTGTATGACAGCATCACCATCAGATCGATAGGTGTATGACATCATCACCATCAGATCGATAGGTGTATGACATCATCACTATCAGATCGATAGGTGTGACATCATCACCATCAGATCGATAGGTGTATGACAGCATCACCATCAGATCGATAGGTGTATGACAGCATCACCATCAGATTGATAGGTGTATGACATCATCGACATCAGATCGATAGGTGTATGACATCATTAACATCAGAGCGATAGGTGTATGACATCATCAACATCAGATCGATAGGTGTATGACAGCATCACCATCAGATCGATAGGTGTATGACATCATCACCAACAGATCGATAGGTGTATGACAGCATCACCATCAGATCGATAGGTGTATGACATCATCGACATCAGATCGATAGGTGTATGACAGCATCACCATTAGATCGATAGGTGTATGACATCATTAACATCAGATCGATAGGTGTCTGATATCAAAGTAACACAAGAGCGATTAGAGAGCAGATGGCTTCTTATGCTTTTGAATTGCTCTCGCGGTACTTTTGATGTCATGGACCGATCGATCTGCAAGCAGCGGGCACTTCAAATCCAACATGCCTATGGCCAATGCTTCAATGCGCCTAATGGTTCACTCAATTCGTTCAAAACGTGCATTAAGACATGAAATGCCACTGTGTGTTGCTTGGAGATGAACAGTTCTGCTTTGTCTTTATATTTCCCTCGGCAAAATTGAGCAAAATAGACAACATTGTGTCTAAAATGACAATGTTTTCTTCTTACTTACTGAACTGTTGTATAAGATCATTTTCTCATTTGCACTTGTGTGATATACTGCTCTTAATGTATTGCTCGTGTGATATAGCTTAACTATATCAAGGTTCAAGGTTCAAGGTTCTTTATTATTCGTCACATACACAATCATACAAGTATAATCAGTAGTGAAATGCAAGTAGAATTGAAGAAAAATACAGCATTTACATGAGGAAAGGGAGGAGAAAAAAATTATCCCCAGACTATGCTCCTTGGGGAGTACAGCGTGAGAACAGGAAAAACACCTCAGCAACACAAAAGCACATACACGACATAGCCACAGGGGAAGTGAATCCGGCCCAGCAAGCAGCCATCTGATCCCGCAGCCACTGATCCGGCGCTGGTCAGACCCGCTTGACCAGGCCAGCGGATCGAAGCGAACAGAGGCGAATGGTCGGGGGGGGGGGGGCAATGTCTGTAATGTCTGTAGGATGGGGGAGGAACGCAAGAGTGTCACACTGCATTGCACTCCCGGAGTTTATACCAGCAACAGCCTTGCCAAGGCCACTGTAGGGGAGCCAGAAAAAGATAAGATTGTTTTGTCTTTGGGGCGAGTAAACATTCCAATTTTTGCAGGCTACTCTCTGTCCATTTTGTCCATTTTGGTCTCTATTTTAATCAATTTCCCTTTGTAAAGCCGTGAACTTCTCCTTGGTAGAATCCATATTGCGATTATAGTTCAGTCTCAATGCTGACCGCTCTTCCCACAGCTTCAATCATACGGGCAGCCTTGTGGGGCTTTGGACAGCTGTTCCCGTTTTCTGAATTCTTCGATAACCCAGGGAAAAGCCTAATCCAATCAGCAAAATACCTGTTATCATGGTTCCGAATAGGTAGATATCAATGTCCTCCACGGAAAGAGCTGCAAGACACACGATTCGCCACCTCTCCCACGCGCCATCGTATAGCCGGCTGCGAACGTTCCGTCAGGGCAGTCAGGTTCCCCGAAACCCAAGTTTCCATAGTGTCAATTGCATTAAGAGACCAGTTAATCCATAATATTTTAGTTTGGAGAGCAGTGCAGAGAGAGTCTCTCACGAGACAAGGGAGCAAAGCAGGGAAGATAAGGGTGAGGACGGGGAGAGAAAGCGACCGCCTCCGTTGAGAGCCAGAAGAGAAGTTGAGGTAAATATGAGACAAAATCTCAAACGGGCATTTTTGCCAAATATCCTGAATTTTAGGGACATTCTAACTACGTTCTCTAGGCTCCATCACACAGTGAGTTGTTGCCCTGCATCATATGTGTCATCAATTAGCTGTATGAAATGTCAGATGACCCACATAGGTCAGGGCAAGTGTGTTAAATGTGTTAATTTCAACACGTTATTTTTCACTGTAAGTAATTCATCTATTTACCAATTTACCAATAAATTACCAGCCCTAATACTTTATTAAACAATACAATTACACCTTTTAATTTTTTAATTGTTTATGAATACACAAAAGTCTAACAGTAACATTGCTTCTAAGGAAAAATAGACTTATCGTTTTATTTTATTTGTCTGTCATACTTCATGTATGTTTACAGCAACAACATTATCTAGATGAGTGGATGTGATGGAAGACAAAACTTGAAATTAACTATAGCATCTATAAAGACAGCCTTCATGCTTTTAATGTGGTACTAGCTTCTTCTCATACCTTATAAACAGTAAAATGAACAGAAAGTATTGTCTTGTACCCAAAATAGTAATATTAGCATTCTATCAGCCAAGGAGTTGACTGAGGAAAAGGCCAATGAAGAGCAGAAGCAGGAGACGAAGTGATAATAAAGGAGCATAGTTTATTATATAATCTTAGTTGAGTATGTTTCGTCTGATCAGCACAAATTCAACAAGTATTGTTATATCAAAACTGCTTCAGAACAGCATCCCATAAACCTTGAGTTTCCATAAACATTCCGTCTGATCTCTTATTCATGAAGACAGCCATTGAAACACACAGTCATAAGAATAAACATCAATAAAAAAAATAATAATAATAATAATAATAATAGAAAAAACAACAATATAATATAAATGACTAATCAATAAATTAATCAATAAAATTTGTTTATAAATTACTATAATGTTTATTATAAATTATTATATGATTTAAATTGAATAATACAATTACTAAATTATATATATTTAATATAAATAAATGAAGAATAAATGAATGAATAAATGAGTATAAAAGAAAGAAAGTAAAACACAACACACATGTATGGTTGCTCGCTTGAAGCAAAACACACACAGGGTGCATTTGAGGACCCTCAGATCCTTCATTCACCCCTCTTAATCA
The DNA here is from genome assembly GCA_027422435.1 of Schizopygopsis pylzovi. Lineage (NCBI taxonomy): Eukaryota > Metazoa > Chordata > Actinopteri > Cypriniformes > Cyprinidae > Schizopygopsis > Schizopygopsis pylzovi. The sequence goes on from CM049819.1 coordinate 1,934,235, forward strand.
TATGACACCATTTGAATACATAGACTGATTAAATGCAAGCAAACGTCTGTAATCATTATTAAAAACATACCTTTAAAAGTTTGGGTGATCAGGCCATACTATTTACATTATATTTACATTTAGTGATTTAGCCGAAGATTTTATCCAAAACGACTTACAAATGAGGACAATAGAAGCAATCAATTATAGTTTTAAAACAACTAAAAACAGAGACAAAACTAAAAGCTAAAACTTTTATAAATACTACATATACACATTTTAAAAATAAATAAATTAAATTAAAATGACAAAAGCATACAACAAAATTAAAAAACTGAAAATGTAAATGAAAAACAAAAAAATAAAGCTAAGAACAATTCAAAATATTAAAGAACAAAAAGGTATAAGAGTATAATAATTATTCTAACATAACACTTAGCCAAACACCAAAAAAAAAAGAAAAAACAACCAGGTGCATCTCAATATATTCGAATGTCGTGGAAAAGTTCATTTATTTCAGTAATTCAACTCAAATTGTACAACTTGTGTATTAAATAAATTAATTGCACACAGACCGAAGTAGTTTAAGTCTTTGGTTCTTTTAATTGTGATGATTTTGGCTCACATTTAACGAAAACCCACCAATTCACTATCTCAACAAATTAGAATATGATGACATGCCAATCAGCTAATCAACTCAAAACACCTGCAAAGGTTTCCTGGGTCTTCAAAATGGTCTCTCAGTTTGGTTCACTAGGCTACACAATCATGGGGAAGACTGCTGATCTGACAGTTGTCCAGAAGACAATCATTGACACCCTTCACAAGGAGGGTAAGCCATAAACATTTCAATGCCAAAGAAGCTGGCTGTTCACAGAGTGCTGTATACAAGCATGTTAACAGAAAGTAGAGTGGAAGGAAAAAGTGTGGAATAAAAAGATGCACAGCCAACCGAGAGAACCGCAGCCTTATGAGGATTGTCAAGGAAAATCGATTTAAGAATTTGGGTGAACTTCACAAGGATTGGACTGAAGCTGGGGTCAAGGCATCAAGAGCACCACACACAGACGTGTCAAGGAATTTGGCTACGGTTGTCGTATTGTCGTATTCCTCTTCTTAAGACACTCCTGAACCACAGATAACGTCAGAGGTGTCTTACCTGGGCTAATGAGAAGAAGAACTGGACTGTTTCTCTTGGATGAAATCTTTCATTTTAAAGCCATATCTCTAGCATCTGTAAAACTGCGTTTTTCCATCTTAAAAACATTTCTAAATTGCGACCTATGCTCTCAACGTGAAATGCAGAAATGCTAATTCATGCGTTTATGACTTCAAGGTTAGACTATTTAATGCTTTTCTGCGTGGTTGTTCTGCACGCTTGATCAACAAAATACAGATGGTCCAAAATGCAGCAGCTAGAGTTCTTACTAGAACCAGGAAGTATGACCACATTACCCCGGTTCTGTCAACACTGGACTGGCTCTCTATCAAACATCGTATAGATTTTACAATCTTGTTAATTACTTATAAAACCCTAAATGGCTTAGCTCCTCAGTACTTGAGCAAGCTCTTATCGCATTATAGTCCTCCACATCCGCTACGATCTCAAAACTCTGGCAATTTGATATTACCTAGAATATCAAAATCAACTGCGGGCGGCAGATCCTTTTCCTATTTAGCTCCCAAACTCTGGAACAATCTACCAAACACTGTTCGGGAGGCAGACACACTCTGTCAGTTTAAATCTAGTAGTAGTAGTAGTAGTAGCCCTTTATTGTCACTAGTCACAAGTACCAGCGAAATTAGTCATCAACCTGTCCATACATACACAACATACATATGACAACGGGGTAGACAGAACAGGAAGACAGGGAATGGAAGAAAAGTACAGCATTTACATGAGGAGAGGGAGGAGAAAAAAAAATTAACCCCCAGACTATGCTCCATTGGGAGTACAGTGTGAGAACAGAAAAAAAACACCTCAGCACAAAAGCACATATACCATAAACACATAACTTGCAACCGGGGGAAACATATCCAGCTCTGGCAAGCAGCCATCCGGTCCGGTGCCATTTGCGGCGCCGGTCACAGACCTGCTCGACAGGTGGCGGTACAAAGCGTTCAGAGGCAGTTTGGTTGGGGGAGGGGAGTAATGTCTGTGATAGGGGAGGGAACGAGAGCGTCCCGCTGCAGTGTTCTTTCCCAGGGATAAATTTCCAACAACGACCTTGCCGGGCAGTGCTGGTAAGATTGCGATTTGTTTAGGCGAGTAGCCGCATTCCAAAGCAGCTACTCTATCTGTCCATTCTGGTCTCGATCGTAAATTTTTCTCTGCAAAGCCGTGATCTTCTCCAAGATGCAATCCATATTGCGGTTAATAGTCTTGATAGAATCCATATTGCGGTTAATAGTCTCAGTCGCAATGCTGACCGCTCTTCCCACTGCTTCAGTCATGGCGGGCAGCCTTGTGAGGCTTTGGACAGCTGTACCCGTTTTCTGAATTTTTCGATAACCCAGGACAAAGCCTAATCCAATCAGCAGAAGACCTGTTATCATGGTTCCGAAAAGGTAGATATCTTCAATGTCCTCAACGGAAAGAGCCGCAAGACATACGATTTGCCACCTCTCCCACGCATCCCTCGTATAGCCGGCTGCGAACGTTCCGTCAGGGCAGACAGGTTCCCCGGAACCCAATTTTCTAGTCGAAAAAGATGGTGTCAATAGCGCTGAGAGACCAGTTGATCAAATCCATAATTTCTTAGTTTGAAGAGCAGTGCAGAGAGAGTCTCTCAATAGGATGAGACGAGACAAAAGAAGCAAGCAGGGAAAAAAGGGGAGGACGGGGAGTGAAGTATGTGACTGCCTCCGTTGAGAGGCCAAACGAGAATCTAGATTAAAGACCCATCAACCTGGTGTACACTTAACACACTAATACGCTTCTAATATTCAAATCCGTTAAAGAATTGTTAGGCTGCATTAATTAGATCAACTAGAACCGGGAAAACTTCCCATAACACAGGATGTACTCTTTACATCGTAAGAAGAATGGCATCTACGCTAATATTTGTCTCTTTCTTTCTTATTTTGTTTCTCAGTCCATGTCTGGATCAGATGGTGGATTGGCACTGGGAGATGACGTCTACAGTCCTGATCATCGGCGGAGGCCGGGACACCTGGATGAGCACCGGGGACATATCCCCAGTGAAGATCTCGACTAAAAATACAATAAAACTATGACTGTGTTAGCTCTTATTAAAGCTGCAAATGGATCCCCACACTGTTGACTCATCATTACAGACACTCTATCCTTCAATTTGATAGTTAAGTGCTTTGACACAATCTGTATTGTAAAAGCGCTATATAAATAAAGGTGACTTGACTTGACTGTTGCCCAGTGGTCCAAAGTCCTCTTTTCAGATGAGAGCAAGTTTTGTATTTAATTTGGAAACCAAGGTCCTAGAGTCTGGAGGAAGGGTGGAGAAGCTCATAGCCCAAGTTGCTTGAAGTCCAGTGTAAAGTTTCCACAGTCTGTGATAATTTGGGGTGCAATGTCATCTGCTGGTGTTGGTTCATTGTATTTTTTGAAAACCAACGTCACTGCACCCCTTTACCAATACATTTTGGAGCACTTCATGCTTCCTTTTGCTGACGCCGGGCAAACTGAATCGCATAGCCGAGTCTGAGGGTGCAGATGAGCCAGCGAGACGGGCTGGGGAGCGGGACAAACGGAACCACAGACGTACCTGGGGTGGGGCAGCGAGGTGGAACACAGGGATTCAACTCGGGAGGCACTGAGGTGGCCCGAAGTGGAGTCTGCATGAGCTGCGCAACACTTGTGAGAGAAGGCCTGGTTGCATCCTCGAACCACACACCACTGACTGCTGGCAAAGAGAGAGGGGGAAGGGAGTGGCAAGGTGTCTGCAACACATTGCACACTGCCAACCACGCCCTCTTTTGACCAAGAGATAGAGGAAATTGCTCTTTTTTTGAAAACGTGGGTAGGAGGAGCCAGCGATGGAACAAAAGCAAAAATAAACAAAATATTCTCCACCCGGTCCTCCTCCAGGGGATGGAGTGGAGCAGATACCATCTCCCGAAGAGCAGATCCTCCCACCTCTGGGTCGCTCGTCTCAGGGCAGTTTACTCTTATGCTTGCCGTCTGGTTTGGCGGGGGCCTGGACGGGCTGGGCGTTCCCATTGCGTTCGGCCACCTGATGCCTAGGTGGAGGCTGGTGCTTAGCCTAAGCAGGGGTGGAGGTGGCCACAGGGGGGGGCGCCCTTGGCGATGAGCAGATGAAGGCGCTGCAACTGACAACTGGGTGGAAGCAGCAGCTGGTCATCGGGGCAGGATGGGCTCAATCGCCTCTGTCTGCTTTTGTGCTACTGAAAAATGCTGGGCAAAGTTTTTAACAGCGTCGCCGAAGAGGCCGGCATGACAGACAGGGATGTTGAGGAACCGAACTTTGTCGGGCTCACGCATATCTGCCAGTTTCAGCCAGAGGTGGCCCTCCTGGACCACTAAGGTGGACATCACCCGACCCAGGGAGCGTAGAGTGACATCCATCACCTGTAAGGCAAGGTCCGTCGCTGTATGCAGTTCCTAAATAACCCCTAGGTCTGAACTACCCTCGTGCAGTTCCTTGAGTGCTTTGGCCTGGTAGACCTGCAGGAGCGACATGGCATGCAGGGCGGAAGCGGCTTCTCCACAAGCTGTGTAAGCCTTGCCCGCCAGAGAGGACGAGAACTTACATGCTCAGGAGGGGAGACGCGGATTACCCCGCCAAGAGGTAGCGGTCTTGGGACACAGTTGCATCGCCACAGACCGCTCCACTGGGGGGTAGCTCCACATACCCCTTAGCCGCCCCGCCATCGAGGGTAGTAAAGGAGGAAGAAGGACCAGACCTGCTTCGGGCAGAAATAAATCAGATACAGCAGTAAAGATTTTGCATTGGTTACATGACATCTATGTCAACTCAAGAATGGAAAATTTGAAATAACTTTGACTATGGGGCATTATTCACTGCAACTTACACTACGACTCAAGGACTTTTCCTTGTTTATTCTGTTCAAACAGTCTCTTTGGCTGTGCAAAGCGAGTCTTTGTAATGTTTGAAGTTAACAATTCACTGTCTACATTTTGAAAATGCATTGTATTGCATTGCATTATTGTCTATTGTGTAGCAGGACGTTTAATAAGTTGTCCACAATGTTAAAATTGCCAAACATCATTTTTGGGATAATTTAGTTATTTTTATTTCCAGTAATTCCAGATGGTCAAGACAGTACAGAGCTAATGGAGACATTAAGGTTAGAGAGCATTTAGACAATTTGGAACTCTAAATTCTAACTTGATTTTCTATGCTGTTCATTTTTTTGTGAACAATAGGGAATGCAAGGCATGTCAAGCAGTAACTACAGACTAAAAAAACGTTCTCTCAGTTAATTTTGTTGCTCTAAATGTGAGTTGACAAATGGCAAAATAGCTGACATCTACACTGATTTTGGTTATGTAACCTAAGGTAGTTTTGCAGGACTTCTGGAGCAGTTTGGCTGCAGAAGTGGTTTCCTCACTAAGAGGTGAGACGGACAATACCCTTGCTGACCAGGGGCATCTGCGGTTGCTGCCTCAATGATACTGGCAGAAATCTTCGACTGCTTAGGCATGTCATCTGCGCACTGAAACACCCCACACACAGTTCTCACAGATCAAGCCAAGATGCAAATCTGTGGATTTGACTGATTCTAAATTTGCAGATGGATTATATACTCCGAGCCTCAGCCGTCCTTTTCGAGGTCACACAGATATACAGAGTGTGTCTGTCACTTAGGAATTTTAAATCGTGTTCATCTACCGTGGGCAGGTAGTGACTGCATCCAGTAGCACACGGTCTGAATTACATCCCAATGTCAAACCGTGTGTGCTCTTTTAGGAACTTGCTCTCTACTGGTGCTGAAACGCACAGGGAAGTGGCCGAGGCTACACAACAGTACAATAGTGCGAGCCTGTTGTGAGCACTCACACTCTCGTTGAAGACGCAACTGCCAGCTGTATAAACAGCGATCTCGTTGAAGGCTCCCTCTCCACGAGCTGTGAGAACAGCTGTTTTTGCTCTCTCGTGAGATTGCGACCAAAACTGTCAGCGCCATCACACCCACACCAGACACGCAGAGGCTCCTTCCCAAACTAGCAGCTTGTCTTCCACCACTTTCGAACAAAGCACATGGCTCCGAAGCGAAAAGCAAATATGCGACTCACCTGCTGCTCATTAAATACTTGCGATGTAGCACAGAGCAGCTGTTGCAATTATTGCATGCCAATGTGCAGTGGCTCGTTTTTTTACACTCGAAGTAGATTGGTCTCCCAAAGTGATCCCCAACTCGTCGGTCAGTTCCGACGTACGTCGAACATGACCGACTGAAAGGGAACTAGTGATTTCTGAGAGATTTCTAGGACACTAATGGTTTTTAGTAATTTGCATTGCTAATGGCCTTCGATCAATGCTACTAGCTGTTTTTGGGTTTAATAATGTAACCGCTATTTCAAAATGATTTTGGAACACCTTTTTGGTGTATTAGTCACCTTTATCTGCTGTGAGATGCTGGGATACATCTATGTCTTTGTAATTTTTCAAGAGTTGAGATTTGCTTTGAGAATGTAACTACAGGTGTAGTTGAATTAAACGTTATGCAGATGAGCTGCTGTGTTGAAGAGTTTTCTTAAAATGATTAGGTTCAGGGCTCAGTGACAGAACTACTGAGGCTGGAATAGACATGGGTAGCATCAGGTGAGACGGACAAACCCTTGCTGACCAGGCATCTGCGGTTGCTGCCTCATGAACGGCAGAAATCTTCACTGCTGAGGCATGTCATCTGCGCACTGAAACACCCCACACACAGCTCACAGATAAAGCCAAGATGCAAATCTGTGGATTTGACTGATTCTAAATTTGCAGATGGATTATATACTCCGAGCCTCGCCTCCTTTTCTGGTCACACAGATATACAGAGTGTGTCTGTCACTTAGGAATTTTAAATGTGTTCATTTTTAAACAATATGGGCAATGTTTTTTATAGGAAATGCAGAAGAAGTTTGCAGAACACAATTTGGCAACCCTATTCTATTTAGTTGGGAAAACCTGCACCCTCTTGGCTGTTTTGTGAATTTGTGATTGTTTAAACTCTTCATTATATGCCAGGGTTGTTTTAGATACAGTCAAGTCACCTTTATTTATATAGCGCTTTTAACAATACAAATTGTAACAAAGCACTGCACAATATCAAAATAGGCAAATTGTGTCAATAATGTAAAATGACAGGATTTAACACTCAATTATCAGCTGAATGCATTTCATTATTGAATTTAGTAATGGCATTGTCCAGCTCAGTTCAGTTTAAATAGTATCTGTGCAATCAAGTCGATGATTTTGCTGGAAATGAAGTGTCCCCAACTAAGCAAGCCAGAGGCGACAGCGGCAAGGAACGAAAACTCCATCGGTGACAGAATGGAGAAAAAACCTTGGGAGAAACCAGGCTCAGTCGGGGAGCCAGTTCCCCTCCGGCCAGACGAATCAGTAGTTTGTTCCAACTGCAGCAAAGTCAGCAAAGTCAGAGATATAGTAGGCAAATTTCACTGTCTATTGGTGCTGCTGTCTTAATGGCTAAATACTGTTTTAAGACATCATTCCCAGATGGGGAATGTCAGACACTACTGATTCTGATGGGGAATATACTGTACATACATGGTCAGGTATGTCAGAAAATCTGTGAACTTCATTGGATTTCCTTAGTACCAACAATAACAATCATCATTTGAAAAAGTTAATCACACTCTGGAGTCATATTGGCAAACATGGTATGACATGCATAACATGGTAGATGCGCTTTTATTGTTTCAGTGTGTAATATCAGTTTATCAGCCCAGTTTTGGCTGAAGGTCAAATGTTGTTATTAGAGATCTTGCTGAGGCATGTGTGCATTCAATGTCAGATTTTCTTCTGATACATCAAATGATTTTAACTGTGGCAGTACAAGTGTTCAAATTCAGGCTTTAAGATGCATGAAAACCATATCCACAGGGGGGACGGACATACATTTGGGCCAAAATAAACAGCTAATCATAAGCCACCCCTTCAGATGCAGAATATCTAGAGTTATTAGGACAAATTAGATGGATTCATATTAGAAATTGTTGATTTTCACATTAATTTTGAATGAGAACGGACTGAATTCGGTAGGAAGGAGTCAAGAGGAAGAACCTTGTCTTTTAGTGACTTGGTGGTCAGCTTCATGATGAAGATATGGCTGGTGGGGGGCTATGATGATTAGCTTACACCAGACTAGTTTAGTCGCCAGCCGAATGGTCTATATGCACTTTGTTTATCTATCGAGGTTACAATTGTGTCAAAATAATTTCAAAGAAATTTAAACAATCTTGATTTTCAACAAGAGCAGTCTCTGTTTTCCATTCTCTTGTTTTTGTTTTCGCAGATCAATGTCTTTTGGCGACCTTTGAGAAATCTGGACCTTCGAGAGGTTTGAGACTTATCATAGAGGGAACAGTTTGTGTCTACAGCATGGGCAAACAAATCTTCAGGAAGTTACAAAGAGAGATGGAACTTCTCAATCTTCAAACTCAATATGGTTCTCCTGGAAGAACAGAACAGGCTACTGAGATACTTCAAGAGCAGACTACCGAGATGGCGCATCGAGAACTGGCAATGTAGACTCTTCATGGATAGAGGCATCCTGAACTACAAAATAGTTATCAGTCATTTTATATTGTTGTCATGAGACAAGCTGTATTAATAATTGAGCAGAGATTCATGACTGTAAAGATAATAAGTTAGTCAGACACTAACAGTTTTTAATTTTTTGCTTTAGTTTCTAACACACTGGGATGTTTCTCATAGAAAGTCAATCAAGACAATTCATGGTTAGTGATTTTTATTATTTTTATTGTCATTCTCGAAGGTATGGTCAAATCATGTAATGTGTATTCAATGATTTATCCATGGCTAGAATGACACAGTGATGTAATTTTGTTCAAATTAGTTTTTGGAAAATCCAATTGTACCAGTAATCACAGAGTGAAGCATGCCAAGTGATTGCAACTGAATGTTGTTCATATCTTTTGGATAATACTGGAAATGCAGTGTATAATTTGCCTAACGTTGTGCATGAACAAGTATCTAAACTTGATTAAGGATTATGTTCTTTTAACATCTGAGCGGGACACATCATTTGGATCAGTATTGAGACCAATTTGGGGTCATTTAAAAGCTATAGTTGCAGGAGTGTTTATCATCTTACTCTTGCACGTTGCCACAAGATGGCCAAGATGGCGCTGAGCATGGCAGCCGTGTTGCGAGCTCCTTCCAAACTTTTCAGTTTTTCATGTGTTTTACTTGTTTTTCGTACTGGATGTCTACACTCTTATTGTCTACGACAGACACACACTTTTAGAAATCGACTCCTCTGTCGCACATCGGAAACCGGACTTTGAGTTCCTTAATGCCGGTGCTTTGTTTACAAACACCGCATCAGAGCCCTTTGTCCGTGCCGCGCGACCGGAAACGCCACCGGAAAAGAGGGAAGAGAGCTAGCGTCCTTGTCAGATTGAGACGCCGTGCCTTCCGACCTCCTCTCCTAACCATTTTGCTGGCTAATGTTCAGTCACTGGCCAACAATCTCTGTGAACTGTGGGCGCACATCTCATACCAACGAGAAACAAGGGACTGCTGTGTTATTTGCCTCACAGAAACCTGGATGTCTGCAATGGTTCCAGACTCAGCCATCGAGCTCACAGGGATCTCCGTGCATCGCTCGGACAGAACGAAAAAGCTCACAGGGAAAAGCAGAGGTGGGGGTGTTTGTTTCTATATCAACAACTCGTGGTGTAATGAAAGGAACCTACACTCTATTAAATCCTTCTGCTCCCCTGATCTGGAGTTTCATATGCTTCTGTGTTGACCATTCTGGCTACCAAGGGAATTTACAGCGATCACAATCACAGCTGTCTACATTCCCCCTCAAGCCAACACAGACCAGGCACTCAAGGAACTGTGTTTGTAGTTACGGGGGACTTTAATAAAGCCAACTTCAGAAAAATAGCTCCAAAATACTTCCAACACATCACCATCAACAATCCCTCTCCCGCCCACCTTTTGGCAAATCGGATCACTCTTCCGTTCTGCTACTGCCTGCTTATAGGCAGAAACTGAAACGTGAAGCACCCGCCCTCAGGACAATTCAATGCTGGCCGGACCAATCGGATGCTATACTACAGTTACAGTATATTACTTTTTTATCACGTGGACTGGGACACGTTCCGGGTAGCGTCAGATGACGACATTGATGTGTATACAGATTCTGTAATGTGTTTCATCAGTAAGTGTATAGAGGATGTAGTACAGACAAAAACAATCCGCATCGACCCCAACCAAAAACCGTGGATTAACAGCGATGTTCGAGCAGCCTTGTCATCTGCCTTTAAATCTGGAAACACTGACGATCGAAAACAAGCCAGTTACTATCTCAGGAGATCCATCAAAGCCGCCAAACGAAAATATAAAAACAAAGTTGAAGAACAATTCGACACCAACAATGCAAGAAGCATGTGGCTGGGCATCAACAACATCACAGGTTTCAAAGGGAATAAACCAGCTACTGTGAGTATTGCCGCCTCTCTACCGGACGAGCTTAATACTTTTTATGCTCGTTTAGAGGCTGATCAACACCGCCCACACAGAGAGCGCTCCCACGGCTGCTGCAAAAGAGGTCAGTCCACTCTCCATTTCTGTCGCGGATGTAACACGATCCTTCAAATGGGTGAACATCCGCAAAGCTGTGGGTCCGGATGGCATCCCAGGCCGTGTTCTCTGAGCATGCGCATTCCAACTAGCCGGGGTTTTTACAGACATTTTCAATCTTTTCCCTCTCTCTGTCTGTGAGATGCTTCCCTCATGCTTCAAAAAATCCACCATTGTGCCCATACCGAAGAAAAACAAAATTGCATGCTTGAATGACTGGAGGCCCGTTGCTCTGACATTCATCTTCAGCAAGTGTTTTGAGAAACTCATCAGAGAACACATCTGCTCTGTGCTGCCTGCTTCACTGGATCCGCTACAATTTGTATACCGCAGTAACCGTTCCACAGACGATGCTATTGCCTTCACCCTGCACACTGCTCTCTCCCACCTGGAAAATAAGAACACCTATGTGAGGATGCTGTTCGTGGATTATAGTTCAGCATTTAACACCATAGTGCCTGCCACACTGGTTGCGAAGTTCCAGACTCTGGGACTGAACAGATCTCTGTGCAGCTGGATCCTGGACTTCCTGACAGGCAGAAGTCAGGTGGTCAGAATGGGCAACAACACCTCATCTCCCCTGATCCTCAACACTGGTGCTCCGCAGGGTCTGCATCCTGTACCACCTGTACACACACGACTGTACAGCCACACACAGCTCCAACGTCATCGTCAAATTTGCTGATGACACAACGGTGATAGGCCTGATCACCGACAACGATGAGACGGCCTACAGAGAGGAGGTGAGTACCCTGACTAAATGGTGTCAGGAGAACCACCTCTCACTCAACATCGACAAGACCAAGGAGCTGGTGGTGGATTTCAGGAGACAGAGCAGAGAACACACACCCATCACCATCGACAAGACACCTGTGGAGCGGGTGAGCAGCTTTAAGTTCCTCGGCGTTCACATCACCGAGGATCTCACATGGTCTGCTCACACAGATGCAGTGCTGAAGAAAGCACATCAGCGCCTCTTCTTCCTGAGACACAATTGCACGCTCCCTCAAAACTTGCGACATCAGTGGCATTGTTCTGTGTGATAAAACTGCACATTTTAGAGTGGCCTTTTATTGTTGCCAGCCTAAGGCACACTTGTGCAATAATCATGCTGTCTAATCAGCATCTCGATATGCCACACCTGTGAGGTGGATGAATTATCTCGACAATGAAGCGCTCACTAACACATATTTAGACAGATTTGTGAACAATATTTCAGATAAATAGGGCTTTTGTGTACATAGAAAAAGTCTTAGATCTATGAGTTCAGCTCATGAAAAATAGGGGCAAAAACAAAAGTTTTAAGTTTATAATTTTCTTCAGTGTATGTAGTTGTTTTTTGATGTTTGAATTAGTGTTATGTTAGAATCATTATTATACTCTTATACCTTTTTGTCTTTTTTGTTTAAATGTTCAGTTTTTACATTTTATTGTATGCATTTGTCATTTTTATTTAATTTCTTAATTTTTGAAAACGTATATATGTAGTATTTATAAAGTTTTAGCTTTTAGTTTTGTCTCTGTTTTTAGTTGTTTTAATACTATAATTGATTGCTTCTATTGTCCTCATTTGTAAGTCGTTTTGGATAGAATCTTTGGCTAAATTACGAAATGTAAATATAATGTAAATAGTATGGCCTGATCACCCGAACTTTTAAAGGTATGTTTGTAATAATGATTACAGAAGTTTGCTTGCATTTAATCAGTCTATGTATTCAAATGGTGTCATATGATTAAGAGGGGTGAATGAAGGATCTGAGGATCCTCAAATGCACCCTGTGTGTGTTTTGCTTCAAGCGAGCAACCATACATGCGTGTTGTGTTTTACTTTCTTTCTTTTATACTCATTTTTTAATTAATGTATTTATTCATTTTATTCATTCATTTAATAATTGTATTATTCAGTGTATTCATATAATCAATTATAATAATAATTATAGTAATTTATAAACCCATTTTATTGATTCACTTATTGATTAGTCATTTATATTATATTTTTGTTTTTTCTATTACTATTTTTTTCTATAATTTTGTTTCTAGTGTTGTTTATTCTTATGACTCTGTGGTTTCAATGGCTGTTTTCATGAATAAGAGATCAAACGGAATGTTTATGGAAACTCAAGGTTTATGGGATGCTGTTCTGAAGCAGTTTTGATATAACAATACTTGTTGAATTTGTGCTCGTCAGACGAAGCATTGAAACATACACTACTAAGATTATTTAATAAACTATGCTCCTTTATTATCACTTCGTCTCCTGCTTCTGCTCTTCATTGTCTTTTTCCTCAGTCAACTCCTTGGCTGATAGAATGCTAATATTACAGTTTTGGGTATTTTGGGTACTAGACCAGACTTCCTGATAAAAGGTTTTGGGTATTAGACTACTTTGCTGATGAGTTATTTTGTTCCCTATCAGTCAGTCACGTTCGACGTAACGTCAGAGTGACTGACTAATGGGATCTCGCCGGAGAGCCCAATCACCTTCGAGTGTTAACAAAACAAGCCAATGACAGTTGGCGTGCGTGTTTCGCCACGCGCACTCCGCCCCGCGGTGCGGGTATAAAAGGAGAGCGCGTGCAAACGCACATCAGCTTTTCGCTTCGGAGCCGAGCCTTGCAAATCTCTGAGTGTCTGCAAAGCAAGACTACAGCGTTGGTGTTACGGCGCGTCAGCGGAGGTTGCTGTCCAGTGCTGGATTCGCGAGAAGCAGCGATCACGTTGCTACCTCCCCTCGGCGCTTCAGCGCTGCTGAAAGAGAGTTTTTCAACTAAAAGAGCAAATCTAAAAGAGCTCCACGAGCGACGGGCGTCTTTTTAAAGATGGCTTCCCGCTCGTGCGTTTCTGGATGTGGTTGGTTCCTGACTTCATCTGATGGTCACGATCGCTGCCACTCGTGCTTGGGCTTTAGGCACGCTGAGGCAGCGCTCGTGGATGAGTCATGTTCTCTCTGTGGGAACATGACCATAGCGATGTTGCGCTCCAGATACCTCCTCGCTAGACGTGGGGGTATCCCCCTTGCTCTGCCCCGTTCTAGTTCCTCCGGACGGAGGACTACTTCGGCTCAGGGCCAGGGTGATTTGAGGATCACAGTGAGAGCTTCCCTGTCGAGTGCGTTCCGCGGGCCTCTCACTCCTCGAGCACATCGCACCGTCTGGGGTTCCCGGATGAGTATGGGTCTCGACAGGGCGGCCCCATCTAAACAAAAATAATTATTAATTGTATTCATTAAAAAAAAAAAGGATTTATTTTTATAAAACTTGGTTTATATAGAAATTTTCTTACCAAATTTTTTTTTTAATAATAAAATTTTAATTTAATTTTAAATTAAAATTTATTTTTTTTTTGATGGGTTCGTTTTTCAAACCCCACCAGGCAAAAAAAGTTTCTGGGTTGCCCAAAAAAAAAATTTATTTTCCCCAAAAAGGGAGATAATTGAATTCCAAAAAAAAACAAATTTTATTTTGAATATTTTTTAATAAAAAACCTATATTTTTGTATCTAAAATAAAATTTTAATTTCAAAATTTAAAATCAAAGTAAACATATTAAATTTTTAGTTTTTAAAAAGTTTATAATTTTTTAATTTAAAATACAGGATAAATTTTTATCAAGGGACTTAGCCAAAGGGTCCCCGGAGAACAGAAGAAGGGTGTGAATTTTTACCTTTTGTATTTTTATTATTTTTATATTAGGTTTTTTTTTTTGGGGAAGTTAACAGTTTTCAAAGATTTTTTGAACATTTAAACACTGCTCTTCAACGTTTTTTCTACAAGTTTTAAAAAAAATTAACTTTTTAAGGTTATTTGACTTTATTAAAATTGTTTTAGCAACCAATTCGGGTTAGGAAAAAAAAATTATAAAAAAATTTTTAAATTTTTTAAGTATTTAATATTAATATTTTCTAAAATTTTGGAAATAAAAAAATCAAAAAATTTTTTATTTAAAAAATTTTTTAAAAAATATTTTTATTTTTATTTTAATTTTACCAAACGGTTTTCCAAAACAAGTTTTTGTGTATATCCAAATTCATTTCAAAAAATTTATTTTTATATATGCAATGAATTTAGAAAATTTTATTTTTTTTTTAACTGAACCCGCAACCCCGGGTCATTTACTTTTTTCCGGGAAATTGTTAAAAATTCATCATTTAATTTTTTGTAAATGTAAAAAAATAAAAAAAGAAGTTAAAAAAAAAAAAATGGGAATTCCGGCCCATCGACCGGTCGGGGGGAAGACAAGCTCTTTTGGGGGTTCCTGCTTTTTTTAGTTTTATTTTTTTTCAAAATTTATTGGTAACCTTTTTAAATTTCAATTTTTAATACAAATAATTTACCGTTTTTTGAAAGTTATTTAAGTATTAATTTTTACTAGTTAAAATTTACTGTAGATTTAAAAAAATTTGAAAAAAAATAAAAAACAATAAAATAAATTTCCGTTTTTTTAAAACGAAAAGTTTTAAATATAAAAATTTTGTAAAAAAAAAAAATATGGACATAAATTTAAAATATAATGGAAAAAAATAAAAGATTTCTTTCGCGGGGGTTTATCGATTAAGTTTTAGGTTTTCGATAAGGTTCCAAAAAAATCTTTCGTCTTTTGTAAAATCGTCATGTTTACAAACAAAAAACGGGGAAAAGCTTAAACTTTAAAACTTAAAAAAACTATCGGTCTTTATTTTTTGAGAATTTTTTGAAATGTTAACTTTTTTTTTAACGTATTTTTTAACACCCCATCCGAAAATATTAAGTTTTTAAAGTTTTGTTTTTTTTTTGTAAATAAGTCCCGGGGTCGGTGCCCCAGCAGATACAGCTTTCGTCACAATTTTGTTTCTAGTGTTGTTTATTCTTATGACTCTGTGGTTTCAATGGCTGTTTTCATGAATAAGAGATCAAACGGAATGTTTATGGAAACTCAAGGTTTATGGGATGCTGTTCTGAAGCAGTTTTGATATAACAATACTTGTTGAATTTGTGCTCGTCAGACGAAGCATTGAAACATACACTACTAAGATTATTTAATAAACTATGCTCCTTTATTATCACTTCGTCTCCTGCTTCTGCTCTTCATTGGCCTTTTCCTCAGTCAACTCCTTGGCTGATAGAATGCTAATATTACAGTTTTGGGTATTTTGGGTACTAGACCAGACTTCCTGATAAAAGGTTTTGGGTATTAGACTACTTTGCTGATGAGTTATTTTGTTCCCTATCAGTCAGTCACGTTCGACGTAACGTCAGAGTGACTGACTAATGGGATCTCGCCGGAGAGCCCAATCACCTTCGAGTGTTAACAAAACAAGCCAATGACAGTTGGCGTGCGTGTTTCGCCACGCGCACTCCGCCCCGCGGTGCGGGTATAAAAGGAGAGCGCGTGCAAACGCACATCAGCTTTTCGCTTCGGAGCCGAGCCTTGCAAATCTCTGAGTGTCTGCAAAGCAAGACTACAGCGTTGGTGTTACGGCGCGTCAGCGGAGGTTGCTGTCCAGTGCTGGATTCGCGAGAAGCAGCGATCACGTTGCTACCTCCCCTCGGCGCTTCAGCGCTGCTGAAAGAGAGTTTTTCAACTAAAAGAGCAAATCTAAAAGAGCTCCACGAGCGACGGGCGTCTTTTTAAAGATGGCTTCCCGCTCGTGCGTTTCTGGATGTGGTTGGTTCCTGACTTCATCTGATGGTCACGATCGCTGCCACTCGTGCTTGGGCTTTAGGCACGCTGAGGCAGCGCTCGTGGATGAGTCATGTTCTCTCTGTGGGAACATGACCATAGCGATGTTGCGCTCCAGATACCTCCTCGCTAGACGTGGGGGTATCCCCCTTGCTCTGCCCCGTTCTAGTTCCTCCGGACGGAGGACTACTTCGGCTCAGGGCCAGGGTGATTTGAGGATCACAGTGAGAGCTTCCCTGTCGAGTGCGTCTCCGCGGGCCTCTCACTCCTCGAGCACATCGCACCGTCTGGGGTTCCCGGATGAGTATGCGGGGTCCTCGGACAGGGCGGGGCCCAGCATCTCATTCGGTGCCCCAGCAGATGACAGGCTTTCGATCACTGCATCGGGGGATGAGCTAGGTTCTGGAGAGGACGATTCGGCTGCGCTGCCTCCGTCAGGAAGAGTAGCGTTGCCCGAGTCAGATCCAGAACTGACCGCTATGCTTTCCCGGGCCGCTGAGAGCATCGGGCTGCACTATAGGCGTCCGCCTTCTCCCGAGCGCTCGAGGCTGGATGATTGGTTCCTGAGGGCGCAGGCCGAACGTTGGCAACCGCCCCCGGTTCCGTTCTTCCCGGAAGTGCATGAGGAGGTGACTAGGTCTTGGAAGGCACCTTTTTCTGCCCGAAGCAGGCCTAGTGCCTCCTCCGTCCTCACCACCCTCGACGGCGGAGCGGCCCAGGGGTATGTGGAGGTCCCCCCAGTCGAGCGCGCCATTGCCATGCAGCTTTGCCCGCAGGGCGCTGCCGCCTGGAGGGGTAATCCACGCCTTCCGTCCAGGGCCTGTAAGTTCTCGTCCGCTCTAACGGCCAAGGCTTACGGTGCTGCTGGACAGGCCGCTCCCGCCCTGCACGCCATGGCCCTCCTGCAGGTCCACCAGGCCAAGGCGTTGAAACAGCTGCACGAGGGTGATGCTGACCCAGGTGTGTTGCAGGAACTGCGCACAGCGACGGACCTCGCGCTAAGGGCGACGAAAGTCACGGCGCGGGCCCTGGGTCAGACGATGTCCACATTAGTGGTCCAGGAGCGCCACCTGTGGCTGACCTTGGCGGATATGAGGGAGTCCGACAAGCACCGCTTCCTGGACTCCCCGATCTCCCAGGCCGGCCTATTCGGCGAAGCGGTGGAGGACTTTGCCCAACAGTTCTCCGCCGCACAGAAGCAGACGGAGGCGTTTCGTCACATCCTGCCCCGGCGGTCCGCTGCTGTCTCCAGCCCCACCGCCGGCTGCAGCCCCTCCGCCTGCTCGTCGCCGAAGGCGCCCTCCTGCGGCCTCCACCTCCGCTCCAGCTCGGCCTTCAGCAGCCTTCACAATGGCCGCAGCATGGAGCTGGCCACAGGAAAGCAGCGCGGCCCGCCTCCGCCCCTGCCAAGCCTGTGAAGTGCCAGGGTAGGCGGCGTCCCTGGGACGGGCGACCCGGAGCCTCGGGATCCTGCTCTTCAGGAGATGGCGATAGCACCACTCCTTCCCCCGGAGGAGGGCCGGGTGGAGAATTTTTGTTCTGTTCCGCCACTGGCCCCCGGGCCAGTGGTACCCAAAACTTCATAAGAGCAGTTTCCTTTTTCTCCGGGTCCCAAGAGGGCGAGGATGGCAGTGCGCGAGACCCCGTCTCCACATTCCCATCCCCCTCTCTCTTCGCCAGTGGGCAGCAGGGTCCGGTCCGAGGACGCGATGCCTTCTCCCGCGCCCCCTGCCCAGCCGTGAAGCCAGGTGAGTGTTGCACCACACACTCAGACCCCACTTCGAGACGCTCTGCCTTTCGAGTCGGGCCCCTGGGCTCCACTGCGCTGCCCCACCGCGGGTACGTCTATGTCTCCCCTGGTCCCGCTTGTACGGCCCCTGGGGGCCTGGCTAGAGCTCCCCAGGCCGTCTCGCTGGCTCCTGAGGACCATCAGACTCGGCTACGCGATTCAGTTCGCCCGGCGTCCTCCCAAGTTCAGGGGCAATCGGTTCACCTCAGTGTTGAGCCAGGATGCCCCTGTCTTGCGTGCAGAAGTCGCGGTCCTACTGGCGAAGGACGCGATACAGCCGGCCCCTCCAGCCGAGATGGAGTCAGGGCTCTACAAAGGCCCCTACTTCATCGTTCCCAAGAAACACGGTGGGTTACATCCAATCTGGGACCTGCGTGTTCTGAACCGGGCCCTTGTCAAGCTCCCGTTCAAGATGTTGACGCAGAGACGCCTCTTTCAATGCGTCCGTCCCTTCGATTGGGTTGCAGCGATCGACCTGAAAGACGCCTACTTCCATGTCTCGATCCTCCCTCGATTCCGCTTTGCGTACAAGGGGGCGAGCATACCAGTAGGCCCTCCCCTTCGGGCACCTCAGCCGGTTGGGGCTTCAGGTCAACCGGGAAAAGAGCAAACTCTCCCCTGTGCAGAGGATCTCTTTTCTCGGCAAGGAGTTGGACTCGGTCAACCTCACAGCACGTCTCTCGGAGGAGCGTGCTCAGTCAATGCTGAGATGCCTGGAGTCTCTCCAGCGCAAGAGGGCGGTTCCACTGAAACATTTTCAGAGGCTCCTGGGGCATATGGCATCCTCAGCCGCTATCACGCCGCTCGGATTGCTTCATATGAGACCGCTTCAGCGTTGGCTTCACGACCGAGTCCCGAGATGGGCATGGCGCCACGGCACGTACCGGGTCTCACTCACCCCGTCCTGCCGTCGCACCTTCAGCCCATGGTCGGATCTTGCCTTTCTTCGGGCAGAAGTTCCCCTAGAGCAAGTATCCAGGCACGTTGTTGTTTCAACAGACGCCTCTGCCACGGGCTGGGGGGCCATGTGCAACGGGCACGCAGCCGCGGGGCTCTGGACAGGGCCCCAGCTGCAGTGGCATATCAATTGCCTCGAGTTGCTGGCAGTATGGCTTGCTCTGCGCCGCTTCAGAACGCTGCTACACGAGAAGCATATACTGGTCCGCTCGGACAACACTGCGACCGTTGCGTACATCAACCACCAAGGCGGTCTACGCTCCCGTCGCATGTCGCAACTCGCCCGCCATCTCCTCCTTTGGAGTCAGAAGCATCTGAGGTCGCTTCGCGCCATTCATGTCCCAGGCGAGCTCAATCGTGCAGCCGACGAGCTCTCACGTCAGCACGCCCTTCCGGGAGAATGGTGACTCCACCCCGAGGTACTCCAGCTGATTTGGAGACGCTTCGGGGACGCTCAGGTAGACCTGTTTGCCTCCCCGGACACGTCTCACTGCCAGTTGTTTTTCTCCCTGTCCGAGGGGACCCTCGGTACAGATGCACTGGCATGCAGCTGGCCTCGGGGCTTACGCAAATATGCGTTTCCCCCAGTGAGCCTTCTCGCACAGACCCTGTGCAAGGTCAGGGAGGACGAGGAGCAAGTCCTCTTGGTTGCGCCTTACTGGCCCAATCGGACGTGGTTCCCAGAACTGATGCTCCTCGCGACAGCCCCTCCTTGGCAAATTCCTCTGAGGAGGGATCTACTTTCTCAGAGAGGGGGCACCCTCTGGCACCCGCGCCCAGACTTGTGGAATCTCCACGTATGGTCCTTGGACGGGACGCGGAGGTTCTAAGTGGGCTACCTCCAGCGGTAGTAAACACTATCACTTCTGCCAGGGCCCTGTCTACGAGACAGGCCTACAGGCTGAAGTGGAACCTGTTCGTCGATTGGTGTTCTCCCCGCCGGGAGGACCCCCGTAGATGCCCGATCGCAGTCGTGCTTTCTTTCCTGCAGGATGGGTTGGAGCGAAGGCGATCTTCCTCCACCCTCAAAGTGTATTTTGCCGCTATTGCCGCACATCACGATGCAGTAGACGGTAAGTCTCTGGGGAAACACGACCTGGTCATCAGGTTCCTCAGAGGGGCAAGGAGGCTAAATCCTCCGCGCCCTCACCTGGTACCCTCTTGGGATCTCCCCTCGGTCCTGTCGGCCTTGAGGGGGGGCCCCCTTTGAGCCTCTGCAGTCAGTAGAGCTTAAGTTTCTGTCTCTGAAGACAGTGCTCCTCTCGGCATTGGCCACAGTCAAGAGGGTAGGGGACCTGCAAGCATTTTCGGTCGACGATTCGTGCCTAGAATTCGGGCCGGCTGACTCTCACGTTGTCCTGAGACCCCGGCCTGGATATGTGCCCAAAGTTCCCACCATGCCCTTCAGGGACCAGGTGGTGAACTTGCAAGCGCTGCCCCGGGAGGAGGCAGACCCAGCCATTGCTCTGCTCTGTCCCGTTCGTGCCTTGCGCATCTATGTGGACCACACGCAGAGCTTCAGGACCTCAGACCAGCTCTTTGTCTGCTTCGGAGGACAGCAGAAGGGAAGAGCTGTCTCCAAACAAAGACTCGCCCACTGGATAGTGGAGGCTATAGTCTTGGCCTATCAGGCCCGGCGCTTACCGTGCCCCCTTGGTGTGAGAGCACACTCTACGAGAGGCGTTGCTTCCTCTTGGGCTCTGGCACAAGGCGCCTCAATAGCAGACATTTGTAAAGCTGCCGGCTGGGCGACACCTAATACGTTTGCGAGGTTTTACAATCTCCGTATAGAGCCAGTGTCCTCCCGTGTACTTGTCTCGGATGGCCAGTAACACTGGAAACCCGCTCGGTGTCAATCACGCTTGCTGCGCCATTCCCCTCTACGGACCGGATACGTGCGCCTTGCTGCTTCTCAGTTCAGTTCCCCACGGCGAACCCTGTTGAAGTTCCTCCCGCACCCTCGGCAGTCAGGTGTGGCGGAGCACCAGACGCCAGGTCCAGTACTCGTACGTTGCCCAAGGTCAACCCCTGTGCTGGGCTAGGTGCCCGTGTGTAGTGATTCCCCTTTGGTGATCCCACATGTGTATTCTTCC
The DNA here is from genome assembly GCA_027422435.1 of Schizopygopsis pylzovi. Taxonomy (NCBI): domain Eukaryota; kingdom Metazoa; phylum Chordata; class Actinopteri; order Cypriniformes; family Cyprinidae; genus Schizopygopsis; species Schizopygopsis pylzovi. Next base: position 1,955,518 of record CM049819.1, read on the forward strand.
ACGGTACGACTCCCCCAGGTGGAGCCCGTGTCTTCCCTGGCAGAAACCTTCTGCCCACTCTGCTGTGTAGCTACCTCACCCCAGGCGGGCTGAGTCTACCTCAGAGACTCCCGTATGTAGTACTGCCCTCGGCCAGTCCATATGTGTAATCTCCACATGATACCTCCTTATGCGGGATGTGGCTCCGTAGCGTTTCCCCCTACTTGGGGTACGCTTTCCCAGTGTTATTCTACCCACTGAGCGGAACAGCAGTGGCGGTTATCTCTGCCTAAACCCTGTCCTATCTTCCATCCCAACTGGTGTGGGGGGACTTGCCGGCTTCTGCAGAGCACTGGAGGGGGTCAGCAATAGTGGCGTTTTCCAAGGGATCCCATTAGTCAGTCACTCTGACGTTACGTCGAACGTGACTGACTGATAGGGAACGTCTAGGTTACTTGCGTAACCCCCGTTCCCTGAAGGAGGGAACGGAGACGTAACGTCCCGTCGCCATAGTTGCTGTACCACCGCTGTACGGCCGGGGCACACAGTCTCGGCTCCTCAGCGAAAAACTGATGTGCGTTTGCACGCGCTCTCCTTTTATACCCGCACCGCGGGGCGGAGTGCGCGTGGCGAAACACGCACGCCAACTGTCATTGGCTTGTTTTGTTAACACTCGAAGGTGATTGGGCTCTCCGGCGAGATCCCATTAGTCAGTCACTCTGACGTTACGTCTCCGTTCCCTCCTTCAGGGAACGGGGGTTACGCAAGTAACCTAGACGTTATCAGACAAAACTGATATGTTCTGATGGGATCTGGGCTCCATGGCTGTGTCTCAATTATCTGGCGTGGAGGCATGATCTAACAATGCTAAGCAAACATTTGTAAGCAAGTACGATTTGTGGCAAATTAATTTAGGTGAAGTTTGAAAATGAAAAAAATGTAAATGACATAATGATGCCCTGGTTGCTTTCAAACCCCAAGATGCCAGTATGGATGCAGTCACAATGTGCTTCTTCACATGTTCGTGCTCTTCTGAAAAAAATATTTGCATTTCCATTTACATTCATGGTTTTTGGAACATGTTTAAGCAAATGACTGAAAGAAAACTCACTGAGAATAAGAAAAACAAGTGACCTTCTAAGGACTGAACAGCAGTAGTTGAAAATGCAAATTTCATAGAGTGGCAAATATTTACTACATTGCTATATGAACACCTAATGTGAGTATTCACATTTTAAAGATTGCTTTGTGTCTTCAAGAAAGAGATCCTCTCATCATGTCGTATCAGATGGTGCTTTCAGGGAGTTTTCACAGGCTGCCTCCATGCATAAAACAAAAACATGCACATCTGTGTTGATATTGAGAAGTCTGAGTTTAACAACAGAGTTTAGGTTCAATTTGATGCCACTGAATTTGAAAACAAAAGTCAATACAAAACTTAATGGTGTACAGGAAGATTGTTTCTAACTTTTCTTTCAGTAGACATCAATATTGCTGACAAAATACAATCCAGTTTGGTGGATTGTACTGTTGTTCTCAACACTTAATATTCAATGTGACAGGTCAACATGAAATTCATTCTTTGACCTGCTTTAGATAAGTGTCCGCCGAAGAGATAATGTACAATTTTATCAGCATTTACATTTTTATATCATTAATCACTTAAATTAACAGACAAAATATCATTATTTTCAGTGAAATTTTAAATAGTTTTGTTGCTAAAATACATTTAAGAAAATATTTTTAATATGTATTTATTTGTATGTGTGTGTGTGTGTGTGTGTGTTTTTGTGAATTGTGGGGACTTTCCATGGACTTCTATTACTTTTATACTGACCAAACAATATGTCCTATCCCCTAACCCTAAGCAGGCTGGTCTCCAAAATGTCAAAAATGTCAGGTTTTACTATCCTTGTGGGGACATTTGGTCCCCAAAATGAAGCATAAACAAGTACAAACATTTGTGTGTGTTAACATTTTTCCCCAGCTTCAGACAGAAAGAAAAGTGGGAGGAGAACTAGGATCATGTGACTCTGATGTAACTTGATGAACTAATATATTTCTCACAGGAACAATATTCATTCAGACCTCCTCAAACAAAAGCAGAAAGAATCACGAATCTCCTGAAATGAACATGAGCGTTTTCTTCAAGAGTCTGCTGTTTTTACTGGGTGAGTGAAACATACACTCTGTCTCATATCTTACTGAACTACAGTCTGTTTTCAGCTTCATCTTTCAGACAGAGAAACACTTAAAAAACACAGAAGACCCTACATTATAATTGAATGTGTTGTTTTTGGTTAACATTATGCCTTAAAACAATGTTACTAGAGAAGCTAAACTATATAAGACACATACATCATTTTAGAGATTACACTAAATTTTACCAAAATAGATAATATTTTGAAATAATAAATCCAACAAAATATAGGCTTATGCTCATAAGAACAATCCAATTAATTTGCTAAATAATGAGCATCATTCTGTTTCTCATTTCAAGGCTTTTTCTCAGTTCAGACAAATGCAGAAATAGAAGGTGAGATTTTGTGAATTAAACACTATTACATATTTCAGTGAGTTTGTGTTGCAGTGAAACATTTTCAGACACATGATGAAAGCACATGAACTTAAGTAGCCAAGCAGGGCTATACATAATTATAATCGTAACTAAGGGTTTTTCTTGAACGTATTCCAGTGAATGCAGCAACATGGGGAACAGCCGATCAGTCGTCATTAAATTCTAACTGGTATGCCCAAAACGCTCTGGATGGGTTGAGCTCCACCTGTACTCATACAGTCGAACAGAGTGACCCGTGGTGGAAGCTGGATCTGATGAAGACGTACAGCGTGAACAGAGTGACCATCACTAACAGACCTGACTGCTGTGAAAGCAGGATAAACGGGGCAGAGATTCGGATTGGAAACAATTCTTCATATCTGTTCAGCAACCCAGTGTGAGTCTCTCTGATATATTCTTACAGATTCTGAGCAGTTGGTATCTTCATACATACAAGTGTGCATGTGTGTGTTTCATATGTTGACTATTTGCAAGTGTTTAGACTGCTAATATTGGTATTTGCATTTCAGTAAGTGAGTCAGATGTTAATTCAGTTCAGTGAAGGGTTTGTCTTTTGTTTTTTCTTTTGGAGTGGCGATGATCGGTGGACGAAACACTGGTTTAAATACCTAATGATCAGACGGTTGATCTTATATCTTTCCAAAATGGCAGCTCATGTCACATTTGTTTTTGTGCTCTGGAAATCACCACCATATTATATTTACAACGCATAAGCAATGTAGCCAATCACAGACACCTGTGATTGGCCATTGCCTTCACTTACCTCTAAATGCCGGATTTGTTTTTCCTGCACGCTTGCGAATCCTCTAGCTGTAACACAATGTAGAGGTTTATTGATTATAAAAAAAAACTTTGTGAGATCATGATGAACTGATGTAAGTGACACCTTTTTTAATGCAAGGGCTATCTTTGCAATTTCTTGGCTATATAATCCTTTTAGAATTTGAATAAAAGTTTGGTGTTTTTGTGCTGCTAATGGCCATAAACCCTATACAAGCAACAGCGTTTCCGGAGTGACACATACAGACAGGGATTCATTGATCGAATGGGAAAAAAAAACAATTTCTGTAAGCAGATATTCAAGCAGTGTGAACTAATAGATAAATAGACAAATCTATGTATTTTTGTGTTAAAATATTTTTTTAAATGTGGTTGCAATTATTTATAAATATTGATAATTTCTAGTAAATCTTGCAATTATCTCACTGTGCATTGCTATCCTTGTAGCAAAAACAGCACTGCAGCAGTTATTTTACATGATTTTATGATAAAACACAGTACGACAATGTCCGGATGTCAGACAAAACAAGGTGTTTTGTATTAAAATTGAACACTTCACTGTCATGAAAAAGATAATTGCATATTTGCTTGGCTGCTTAATAATAATGATAATAATAATACAGATAAATAATACAAATAGTGTAGAACATATGTTACATAAGTTGGAGGAAGTATCCAATTATAAAATATACATCATGTTTTGAAAGAAAGAGTTAATCATATTAAATGCATTCAGGGATAAGAGAATCAAATACAAGTGAAGAATCATATTAATAATGAGCAACAAAATCACAGGAGTGACTCATTCTTATGTCTTTCTCCAGATGTGCTGTAGTTTCTTCTATTCCAGCAGGAGCTACCTACAGCTACTCGTGTCGTGGGATGGAGGGACGTTATGTTTCTGTGAATATTCCTGGAACTTCAACGATTCTTACTCTCTGTGAAGTGGGAGTCTATGTGACTTTTCCAGGTAAGTCAGAGCTACTTAAAGGGTTAGTTCACCCAAAAATGAAAATTAGCCTGTATTTTACTCATCCTCGAGGCATATGAGTATATGACTTCCTTCTTTTCAGACGATTCATATCGGAGTTATATAAAACAATTGTCCTGGCTATTCCAAGCTCTATCATTGCAGTCATCTGGTGTTTCTGTTCAACTGTCCTCAAGTCATCAAATATAGTGCGCGTATCCATAAAAAAATGTGCCTCACATGGCTCTGAGGGGTAAATAAAGGCCTCGTTTAGCAAATCAATGCCTTTTCATGAAAAATATCCATATTTAAAACATATTAAACACGGTTCTCTCACTTCTGCAGACTGTCGTATGCAGAAGCAGTTCCGGGTTTATGACGTCTGCCTCTGAGATGTGCTTGTTTCACAATTAGTTTTTTCAGGAGCAACGGAAGCTAAGTTTCTTTACTGTAGCACAGGAAAACCTTGGCTTTTATTGAAATCCTCTGACATTTTTCTTTTCAAATCCATGGTGTGTGCTTATAATTTGTTTTGTTTTGTTCTCTCTCTACGTTCGTCACTAATCACACAATGCCGACGTCCTACGTCATCCGCCCGTAATGACTTCCGCGCATGACAGATACCGGAAGTGAGAGAAAAGTGTGTATTAAGTTTGAAATATGGATATTGTTCATGAAAAGGCATGGATATGTTTTATTATGGATGTTTTATTTATTTGATGTTTTGTGGACAGTTGAACAGAAACACCCGCTGACTGCAATGATAGAGCTTGAAATAGCCAGGTACCATTTTTAATATAACTCAGACTGGATTCGTCTGAAAGAAGAAAGTCTTATACACCTAGGATATGACTGGACTGGCCTGAAATAAAAGCTTTTATAAGGCTTTTTGAGCAACATATTCTCACTCCCAACTCGTCACATATTGATGCTTGTTTAGGACCACTTGGCTCTATTTCTTTGACGCTCAGGGTACCACTTTAGAGTATTTTTTTTAACATGCAGGTTTCTCCCTTGTTTTTAGTTGTTTGTTTTAATTTATTGGTTTGCATGCATTTGTAAAAAATAGAAATCATTTTATATAAATGTATACTTTCATTGGAGCACCTAACCCCACCCTAACCTAAACCTATCCACTGAACAATAGAAGACACGTAACAGGCAAAAGTGCAGTCACAGGTATTAATTGCAAAAACTGACCATAAACAAGCAATATAAAAGTCGTGTTGCATTCCAAGTCTTCTGAAGCCATTCAATTTCCTTATGCAAAGAAGAGAGTAAAATATAAGGTTTTAATCGCTGAAATTGATAGCCGTTAACACGCTCACATCTCATTCAAAAAGATACATTCAGTGTGTGTAGTAAACAAAACTGCGCATCTGCTGCACCATTTATTGAAACAAAACATGCAGGATTCATATTTAAATAGTCTTTTGTGGCTTAATATTTACACATACTAGTCCATATTTAAGTTTGTAATCACCTACTTTTGATGAATTCATTTAAAGTTTGACCAATTCGGCGTTTACATTAAATTCCGTTTTTATGACTTTGTAAAATTGTAGAACTTTGTAGAATTGTAAATGCGCGAATGTGTAGAGACTGACATGCTGTCGTGTAAATAAGATAAATAAGGGTATTTAGTTTGTTTAATTAAACAACAAGGTATAGACCTGATCTATAGGAAAGGTGACCTTAAATGACTTATGTTGTAATCTGGCACTATAGAAAATAAAAGTAAATACAATTAACTTGACTTTACTATATAATGGCAGGGGAAACACTGTAATAGATTACACTAACATTAGGCTTCTTTGCCCATTAAAGATCAACTAACATGATCTATAAATGTGCAAAATGCATTTACATGCATATTTCATATTTAAGAATCAATATATTTCATGATTTGGAAATATTTTTAGAAAATAAAATAAATAAATAAATCCAATAAGCCTACATCAGTTATACATCGCTATAATATAAATGTATTCCTAAGAAAACCTCCTCAAAAACATTCAAAGATTGTAAAATAAGCTGACTAAAACCATTTACTATGACATCTTACAGATAATTTGGCAACAGGAAGAAACGTCACACAGTCCTCAACCCAGGGCACCTGGTCTGCTGAACAAGCCATTGATTTCAATCCAGGTTTCACAAAATCATCGTCAGCATGTTCTTCAACCACTGGTCAGACTAACCCATGGTGGAGGGTGGATCTGAGTTCTGTGTACAGAGTTAATAGAGTCGTCATCACAAACAGACTGGACTGCTGTCAGGAACGAATAAAAGGAGCAGAGATTCACATCGGAAACTCTCTGGAGAACAACGGCAACAACAATCCCATGTGAGACCCTCTTTCAGTGACATCACAGAAACACATGTAAAGAAAGACTAGAAGTCTACATAATGGTTTCTCCGTCTCTCTTTAGATGCGCTGTGATTTCTTGCATTCCAGCTGGTGTTTCCTCCACCTACACATGCAATGATATGGAGGGTCGATACGTGAATCTGCTCATTCCTGGAGATTCAAAGTGTCTAAGTCTGTGTGAGGTGGAGGTCTATGGAGAAGGTGAGATCAAACAAGCAGATCTAGAGTTTTGGGAAACTATTAATGGCTCCACAATAGTTGAAATCGATGATGGGGGAACCTAAACTCTCTTCAGCTTTGACGTTTTTCATTTACATTCTGGAATTTTCTCCATGTATTGTTGATCACAATAAAGTTGTATGTGAAAATTGAAACCACTGATTCCTGATAGTTTCTTTGAAACCATTTGCATTGTATAAAGTGCAACTTGACAAAGAGGCAGTGTTATTTAAGTGATATGTTTCACATTTTTATTAACATCATTATTTTATTTCAAGTTGGGTTTTTGTGTTTTTTTTTACTGCAGTTTACTATTTCAATTTACTTCATTACGTTTTCTTCTTTTTCAGCTACTGCATAGTCATTTATATTAAAAAAAGAAATTGCAATGTAAAAAGGTGCAACCTCATGTAACCTTATAAAGTGTCAGAGGACTGCTAAGTGCTGAATTGTTTAGCTGTTAATTCACATATTATTTTGTTTGGAATAATACTATTTCTAACCACTGGATGTCAGCAGTAGCATATTTACTGATGCTATGAAAAACAAGCAGGTTTAACAACAGTTTTATTATTACTATTAATGATAAAATATTACATGGTACATTGTAAAATATATGATAAGTCAACTGTTTTATCAATTACTTTAACTCATAATTTACTAATTTCACTCCATTTTAAGTTCTATGAGATTCAACTAGACAAGAGAAAAAGAAAATAAAGTGTTTTAACAATTATAATTATCTGCATGCATTCTGGTTTGGGTGGTTGAACAGCGATGTCTCAAAAAGTCATTATCAGTCTTACAAGCCCAGACCTTACATTCATAGGAGGAGTAAAACTAACAAGATCATGAGCGTCTAAAAGAGTTACTATTTGACAGCGTTGTATAATGTACCTAGAGGCAAAAACAGGCTTTTCATGAAGCATTGTTTCAGACTAGTGGAAATAAAACATCTAAAATACACACACTGTAAAAATAATAATGATTTTAACTGTAAAACTGTCAAAAAAACTATTAATTGGTTACGGTATGTTCCCTTACCATAAACAATAAAAAACTGTGATGGACATTTCGTGTAATTTTACGCAGTGGTGGAAAGATTACTGAACATTTGGACTTAAGTACTGTTACATTGCTGAAAAGTACAAAGTACTCCTCTCAAAAACTACTCAGAGTACTAGTTACTTTTTAGCTGGTGATATTGAATGAATTACCAAAAATATATACATTTCTATCAAAGGTTTGTGTGGGTAATAGCTACTTTGATCAAAACCCACTTTTATTTTATCGACTGAAATGGAATATTGAATAAAGTGTGGGACTTTATTGTGGTGCACCTCCACTCCACCTCTTCATAGCAGCTTTACGATTGGATAGGAGTGGTTAAAAAAATCAGCTTGTTACGTCTGACATCACTCTTCACCGCTTCTGTATCCTAATGCTCTGCCAGACGCCCCAAGAAAACAACAAACTGTGCTAATATACAGCCACGATGTCATGTCATACTGAAAAATTATAACACTAACCCTTATCTCTATACTGAAACCCCAGATGGCCAGATATTCAGCTAAAATATTTTTGTCTGAGACACTGTGAGCATGGAGACTGTGGTGTGCACAGCAAACTTTTTAATGCTTAGCTTAAATAGTTCATATATTAACTAGTGTTCATAAATGGCTGCTGAGATAGTATTCTCAAGTGAAATAAGTAGAGGCTTGGACCCGGAAACTACCACATACTGTATCCTGCTATATATATATATATATATATTTGTCCATCCATTTTTTCAAGGCAATAATTATTTAAAGCTTTGAAACTGGTTTAGTCAAAGTCTTCTAAAAGGACACATTCACATTATATGATGAACATATTTTAATATAAGCTTTTATTTACATACAAGAATCTCACAAAGGTGAGTACACCCTTCACATTTCAGTAACAAATTTAGTATAATTTATCAAGGGACAATACTGCACAAATTAAACTTGTATATATTTTAGAGTAGTTAATGTGCAGCTTGTATAGAAGTACACATTTACTGTCCTCTAAATATAACTCAACATATAACCACTATTGTACAAATAACTGGCAACATAAATGAGTACACCCTAAGTGAACATGTTAAAACTGTGTCCAAAGTGTCAATATTTAGTAGGGGCACCATTATTATCTAGCACTGCCTTAATCCTCCTGGGCATGGAGTTCACCAGAGCTGCACAGGTTGTTGCTGGCACCCTCTTCCACTCCTCCATAATGACATCACAGAGCTGCTGGAGACACATGGTGCTTCTCCACCGTCCGCTTGAGGATGCTCCACGTGTGCTCAATAGGGTTCAGGTCTAGATACATACTTGGCCACTCCATCACCTTCACCTTCAGCAGCAAGGCAGTTGTCATATTGGCGGTGTGTTTGGGGTGGTTGTTATGTTGTAAATCAGTTTCTGAAGGGAGGGCATCATCTTCTGCTACAGAATGTCACAGTACATGTTGAATTCCATGTTTCCCTCAGTTTTCCCGCAGCTCCCCAATACCAGCAGTAGTCATGCAGCCCCAGGCCATGATGCTACCACCACCATGCTTGATTGTAGGCAAGGATACATTTTCTTGGTACTCCTCACCAGGGCGTCACCACACATGCTGGACACCATCTGAGTCAAACAAGTTTACCTTAGACTCATCAGACCACAGGACATGGTTCCAGTAATTCATGCTCTTGGCCAGGTTGTCTTCAGCAAATTGTTTGCTTTATTGTTTTGTGAGCCAGCTTCAGAAGAGGTTACCTTCTTGGACAATGGCCATGCGAACTTGTTACAGTGTGTGGCATATGGTCTGAGCACTGACAAGCTGACCTTTCACTTCTACAACCTCTAAAGCAAAGCTGGCAGCACTCATGCGTCTGTTTTTTAAAGCCAGCTTCTGCACCTGACGCACAGCACAAGCCTCTCAACATCTTTGATTGACCCTTGTGAGGCCTGTTCTGAGTGAAACCGGTCTTGGGAAACCTGTATGCCACTGGCCACTGTACGGTAACTCAGTTTCAGGGTGTTACCGAACTTCTTATAGCCTCGGCCATCTTTGTGGAGAGCAACAATTCTAATTCTCAAATCCTTAGAGAGCTCTTTGCCATGAGGTGCCATGTTAAACATCCAGTGGTCAGTATGAGATAATTGTACTCAAAAAAAACAACTTTTGACTGCTCTAAAACAAGATACACAAATGTGTATGGTCCTGTCAAGTAGACAAAACATGAACATGATGAATAGGACGTGGCTTTGCATGGCTAAACGATGTATAGCTGTTATCACTTAGGGTATACTCGGTTTTGCTGCCATCTTTTTTGAAAATAATGGCTGTATGTTGAGTTATTTTCAGAGGACAGTACATCTATGCTATTCAAGTTGCACATTGACTACTTTTGATTGCCGGAATGTGATGGGTGTACTCACTTTTGTGAGATGCTGTAGATTATTGGAAGTTTCTGAAATAAAGCAATCAACCGTAGATTTTCAAATCGCAGCATTAATCAAATATATGGTTATATTAACGGTGAGAACCAGTTAATCCATACACATGTCTTTTATGCATAGAAGTTGGGGGGGGGGGGGGAATCCAGTTTAGCATGCCTAACCTGCATGTCTTTGGGCTGTGGGAGGAAATCAGAGTATGCAGCGTAAGCTCAACACTGACACAAAGAACATGCAAACTCCACAGAGAATGGCCTCCTGTCCTTGCCATCAAGCTGGGGACTTTCTTGTGGTGAGACAACAATACTAACCAATGAGCCACTGTGCCTTTCCTAACAGGAGATTAAAACATTACCTAGCTTGCTTAATTTTAAATAAACGCTAAAAACTGTGCTGAAAATGAATTGATAGTATAGTTAAATGAATGTTATTGTCTTCCGATCTACAGAGTCACTTGCATCTACTGTATCTCATTGTAAATAGTTTTCCCTAATTGTCTTTACTTCATCTGTTGTTATGTCTGCATTTGTCCATTGCCCACTAAAAAAATAAATCTAGTTTTGCCAGACCTACCTGAGAGCATCTTTATTGGCTTCTTCAGTTTCAGCGTTTCTCCTCGTTTCTGATGACATATTACGTGTTTTCTTTGACATGTTTGCTGTGATGACACTTCCCTGTGCACAAGGTGCAGTAGCCTCTTTCATGACTTCACATTTGCTTGGATCAGAAACCCACCAGCAGTCAAACTCATGACCGTTTTCCCCACAGACGGTGCAGGTGCTTCCATGATGCAGTTTCAATGGGCAACTTTATTTTTACAGTCTTTTTTAATTTAATTTTAAAGTTTTTACACTCTTCAATATTTTCCTTGTTATTATTGCCTCTTGAATTTCAAGTTGTTCAGCCTTTTTCACTTCTATCTCTTGAACTCACAGCTGTAAGTTGCTGATAAATGTGTTATGACTCTAAGTCATTTGTTCATTGTTTCCATTCTGCCTTCTTGTGTATGTTCATGTTTGTGTTTCAGATGGGCGGTTCCTTGAGATCATTTGTTGGAGGCTGCGATTGGTTATCCTCCTCACCTGACCCAGATATAAGGACTGCCCCAAACACTCAAACGAGGCCATGATTGTGCCATTGTGTAGGATTTTGTAGTTTACCTTGGTCCTTTTGATGGTGTCATCTGTTTAAGTATTTGAGTGTCTTACCAGAGAGATAGTGTGTTGTTGCTTAATATTGTGAGTGTGATTTAAATTCTGTGATAGTGTTTTATTTAGTTTTGTTTCCATTCTTTGATATTCCTTGTTAACTTGACCTATGCTTGGTAACTGGTACAACAGTAGCAACAGGCATACTAACATCAGAATCAGAACATGACACTTATGGTTTAAGCATGTTAATGTGACAGACGCCTGACTTTCTTCTACAGTCAGGAGTATCAACTATGTAGTCAGTGTCTTCTAGATCCCACAAGCTAAGTGAACTTAGCTTGGAGTGCTGAACCTGGCACTGGAAGTAACATGATAACTTTATCTCCAGCCTGAAATGATTGAGGTACAGCCTTCTGGTAATAGTGATATTTAATTATTCTGGTGACCAGCTTTCTAAAGATGCCGATTTCATTTTCCAGCAGGATTTGGCACCTGCCAACCCTGCCCAAAGCACCAAAAGATGGTTAAATGACCATGGTGTTGGTGTGCTCGACTGGCCAGCAAACTCACCAGACCTGAACCCCATAGAGAATCTATGAGGTATAGTCACGAGGAAAATGAGAACCAAGAGACCAAAAAATACAGATGAGCTGAAGGCCACTGTCACAGAAACCTGGGCTTCCATACCACCTCAGCAGTGCCACAAACTGATCACCTCCATGCCACGCCGAATTGAGGCAGTAATTAAAGCAAAAGGAGCCCCAACCAAGTATTGAGTATGTATACAGTAAATTAACATACTTTCCAGAAGGCCAACAATTCACTATTTTTTTTTTTATTGGTCTTATGAAATATTTTAATTTGTTGAGATTGTGAATTGGTGGGTTTTTGCTAAATTTGAGCCAAAATCATCACAATTAAAAGAACCAAAGACTTAAAATACTTCAGTTTGTGTGCATTTAATTTATTTAATACACGAGTTTCACAATTTGAGTTGAATTACTAAAATAAATTTACTTTTCCACGACGTTCTAATTTATTGAGATGCACCTGTATGCATAAAAATGTTAAACTGGTGCCTCTAATACTTCTAGTCTGGCACCCAACATCACAACAAGATTATATTTTAAGCTCCTTATGTAGCCGAATCTGCGCTGTTTTGAATGGGCCGCCTCCCATTTATCCTTTGTTTTGCCTCCAGCTAACGCTGTAACATTATCATGACGTAGGCCCTAAAAGGGTCTATACTTTTTTGATATAACTGATGAGAAACAGAGAGAACGCATCCTCTCCACTCCAGCAGCTGATGTGTCCACGGTTGCCATGGTAACTCTCAACGGCTACCAGTACTACACATAATAATAATTAAAAAAGGGTTTTAACGTCTTTCCAGAGTTCAAGAACTTTATTTTAACCATTTATGAACCTATTTATTTGTAATAAATTGTAAGACTCAAAAAACTAATGATTTTGTCAGACACGGCTAAAAAGTGCCACAGACAAATGCGCTATCCTGATTCAGTATCTGCGGCAGATGAATGAATAATGCATTTATATAGTTCTTGTGTATTGTTGTACACTCAAAGCGCTTTACAATCATGTAGGTTTTTTTTTCCTCAACCACCACCAGTGTGCAGCATCCACTTGGATGATGCGACGGCTGCCACAGGACAGCGGCGCCAGTGCGGTCACCACACACCAGCTACAGGTGGAGAGAAGAGAGAATCATAGAGACGATCAAGTGTATGCACTCACCACACACAAGCTACAGGTGGAGAGGAGAGAGAGTCATAGAGCCATTCAAGTGTATGCTCTCACCACACACCAGCTACAGGTGGAGAGGAGAGAGAGAGACATAGAGACAATCAAGTGTATGCTCTCACCACACACCAGCTACTTGTGGAGAGGAGAGAGAGTCATAGAGACAATCAAGTGTATGCGCTCACCACACACCAGCTACAGGTGAAGAGAAGAGAGAATCATAGAGACGATCAAGTGTATGCGCTCACCACACACCAGCTACAGGTGTAGAGGAGAGAGAGTCATAGAGCCAATCAAGTGTATGCGCTCACCACACACCAGCTACAGGTGGAGAGGAGAGAGAGTCATAGAGCCAATCAAGTGTATGCTCTCACCACACACCAGCTACAGGTGGAGAGGAGAGAGAGTCATAGAGACAATCAAGTGTATGCGCTCACCACACACCAGCTACAGGTGGAGAGGAGAGAGAGTCATAGAGACAATCAAGTGTATGCTCTCACCACACACCAGCTACAGGTGGAGAGGAGAGAGAGACATAGAGACAATCAAGTGTATGCGCTCACCACACACCAGCTACAGGTGGAGAGGAGAGAGAGTCATAGAGCCAATCAAGTGTATGCTCTCACCACACACCAGCTACAGGTGGAGAGGAGAGAGAATCATAGAGCCAATCAAGTGTATGCTCTCACCACACACCAGCTACAGGTGGAGAGGAGAGAGAGAGTCATAGAGCCAATCAAGTGTATGCGCTCACCACACACCAGCTACAGGTGGAGAGGAGAGAGAGAGTCATAGAGACAATCAAGTGTATGCGCTCACCACACACCAGCTACACGTGGAGAGGAGAGAGAGAGATAGAGCCAATCAAGTGTATGCTCTCACCACACACCAGCTACATGTGGAGAGGAGAGAGAGTCATAGAGACGATCAAGTGTATGCGCTCACCACACACCAGCTACAGGTGGAGAGGAGAGAGAGTCATAGAGACAATCCCTCGGAGGACCTCAGAGGAAGCCAACCATCAGCGATTATACTGACTTAACCAATGTCTGCCATAAATGGAGGATCAGCACCTGGAGACAACCTCTACAGCCCTGAACGTCAGCGGAGTCTAGGACACATAGATGAGCCCCAGAGGCAGATCTCCAATTAGGACCTCGTCACCTAGACATCCATCGGGGAAAGACCCCTGGAACCAGTGGACCACTTACACTCTGACTTTGCTGCAGTTGGAACAAACTACTGATTCGTCTGGCCGGAGGGGAACTGCCCCCCGACTGAGCCTGGTTTCTCCCAAGGTTATTTCTCCATTCTGTCACAGATGGAGTTTTCGTTCCTTGCCGCTGTCGCCTCTGGCTTGCTTAGTTGGGGTCACTTCATTTCCAGCACAATCATTGACTTGATTGCACAGATATTATAAACTGAACTAAGCTGGACAATGCCATTACTAAATTTAATAATGAAATGCATTCAGCTGATAATTGAGTGTTAAATCCTGTCATTTTACATTATTGACACAATTAGCCTATTTTGATATTGTGCAGTGCTTTGTTACAATTTGTATTGTTAAAAGCGCTATATAAATAAAGGTGACTTGACTTGACAATCAAGTGTATGCGCTCACCACACACCAGCTAAAGGTGAAGAGGAGAGAGTCATAGAGACAATCAAGTGTATGCTTTCACCACACACCAGCTACAGGTGGAGAGGAGAGAGAGTCATAGAAACAATCAAGTGTATGCTCTCACCACACACCAGCTACAGGTGGAGAGGAGAGAGAGTCATAGAAACAATCAAGTGTATGCGCTCACCACACACCAGCTACAGGTGGAGAGGAGAAAGAGCCAATTCAGTGGATGGGGGTTTTAGGAAGCCAAGATTGACAAGGGCCAGTGGTGGGAATTTGGCCAGGACACCGGGGTTACACCCCTACTCTTTACGAGAGTGCCATGGGATTTCTAATGACCACAGAGAGTCAGGACCTCACTTTAAAGTCTAATCCGAAAGACGGTGCTTGTTGACAGTATAGTGTCCCCGTCACTATACTGGGGCGTTAGGACCCACACAGACCACAGGGTGAGCCCCCTCTGCTGACCTCTCTAATACCTCTTCCTGCAGCAACCTAGTTTTCCCAGGAGGTTTCCCAACCAGGTACTGACCAGCTCAACTCTGTTTAGCTTCAGTGGGCAATCGGTCTTGGGCTGCAGGGTCTCATGTCTGATGAGATGTGTGTGTCATTATTTCAACCTTATCTTCATAACTTGTTAATAAATAAAAAGTTTCACTATGCAGAAAAAAAATATTTTCCTTTCTTGTAAACATCATGTGCGCACACGGAGTATCACGTTTGTCAGTTGTGGAGGAGCGCGTGTTTGTCACGTCTTTATAGTAAGCTTTTATTTTATTTTTGTATCACTTTATTAAACCTTCAAATAACAAACAGGCATTGTCATCTTTCCATTGTTAACCACATTATTAATAAATCCAAGCAGCATAAACAAAATAACAGTAGAAGCAAACTATAACACAAATTAAATTACAAATTTAAGGCACTCTTCGTTTTAAAATGTTTTGTGGATTGAAATACAATTCTAAAATTATTTTCGAGGAGAAACTTTAACAAATCTACATATTATTGCACAGAAATTATATCTCTTTATTTGCACTATAAGCAATCATCCATATTCTGACTCTAAAGGGAACTTTCAATCTTGTATCTGACGTTTACTTACACATTTTAAATAGCAAATTCTGGTAATCAGAACATATAAAGTTTAAAGTGTAAATGATGGTCATGAAATTATATGCATGCAACGTTGAAGTTATGTTGCCAGTAAATAATTAAATTATCAATATATTACCAATAGAGGACGTATCTGGGACATGCTTGGTAATGTTACGACATTAGGAGGACGTTTTTGACAAAGTTGTGATTTGGTAATTTGATGGTAATTAGATTACGGGCATGTCACGTTGTACCCTGATGGCAAAGTATGTCTGCAAGAAGTCTGTTAAAGATCTCTTTCAGATGTCAGTTTTGCATACATTCTAAATCATACACATCTTGAAGACATCTAATAGACATCTATTTGACATCTAAAAGGAAACGTCCTATAGACGTATTGCAGATGAGCAAACACAAAAAAAAATAGGCAAGAACTTTCATTCTGGCTCCTCAGTGGACGTCTTTTGAACGTACGACAAATATGTTAAGTTGACGTCTTTTGGACCGTGTCTTTGCTCAGTGGGCCATAACAAATTTCAGCAAATTTTGTGTTTTGCGTGTTGTATGATATTTTTTGTGTGTTTCCATAATGACGTGAAAAGATATTAAGAAATCATGCAGTCTTTCTCTATTTTATGAGCCGTTATGCTTAAAACAACTAACGTTCACTGAAATCTATGAAATGTGTAACTTGATGTAAACCACAGTAATGCGCTCATTTGAAGTTAACATGGGCGTCTTGAATGGGTTTGAATGGGTTGAGTGTGTAAACTTCTGCAATTTTCCCATGAAGTAAAAAGACAACATTAAACGTGTTACGTGACTAACAACAAGCCGTTTCAAACGGGCGGATAAACATTACACTGCGTTTCTGGTCTTGTGAATGGCGCTTCGGAAGAGAAGTTTGTCGTTCCGAACGAGAATTAACAACTGAATCGTTTCACAAGGCCGTTCAAAGCGTCTCACTAGTTTCATAGGTAGTGAATCACTAGATCATGCAAAAATTTGTGCACAGGGTCTGGGGAAGACCGTGGCTCAGTAAACACTGGGACAACTGTGTCAATCAATTGGTAAAACGTTACCATTGGTATTTATCAACAACAGGCAGGACCTTTAGCAGATGTTTATGCTATTTGAGGTAACTTAGCCCTATAATATGAAATGTACATGTTCTATTACAAATCCAGCCAGCATCAAAGCTCCCTGTTGTGCAATGGATTGTGGAATGGAATTGTGCCCAAAAAGGTTGCAGCTTCTGTTTCATCACAAATTTCCAGGTAATATGTGTAAATGTTTAGATTTTTTACTACAATTATAATGTGCTTTACTGTTCTCAGTGGCATCTATGCTAATATTAGTATGTTTCATTCTTATTCCGAGGTGAATGTAGCCAACATATCCAGTCCGTATCCAGATCAGATGGTGGATCAGGACCTAGAGATGACCTTGACAGCACTGAATGTCAGCGGAGACCATGTCAGCTAGATGAGCACCAAGACAGATCCCCTCCGAAGACCTCGTTGGCCATCGGGACAAGACCACGAGAACCAGACTAGTCCCCTGCTCAATCTGACCTGTGTTGCAGACTAGAATTAAACCATGCCATGCTGGTTTCATCTGGCGAGAGGAGAACTGCCCCCCGACTGAGCCTGGTTTCTCCTCCATTTCTGTCACCGATGGAGTTTTGGTTCCTTGATGCTGTCGCCTTTGACTTGCTTATTTGGGGACCCTTGGGGATTGCACAGACATTATTGGAAGAGAGCTGAACTGGATGATGACTTCACTGAATCATCAATTAACTGACTTTAACTCGAAAAATTATTTGTTAATATCCTCTTGCATTATTGACAAACTATGTTCCTGTTTGACTCTTAGTGTAAATAGACACTCCGAATAAATAAATCTTAGTTGAGGTAACAGATGAAACACATGGAGTAAATGGTAAACATTTTATTGACATAACTTGCTGTAGTCTTCTAATGTTTGACCAGTTAAAAGATTTTAGTTGAATGGACTATAAAACTAATCACTAAAGGTTGAGCCAACTAAAAAACAACAATTCAGATGACACTTTGAATCAGAAATGGATTGAACGTAAAATTTCTGTGGAACTAGTTGCTAAATAATAATTAGTTGAAACCGCTTGAAATGTTTTACAGTGTGGATTATATAGATATGATTTGAATTATAAGTTAAAATATTATTGTAAAATATCAAGATGCACATAAAGCATAGTCTACTACAGACACATAAAGCAGAACAAACAAAGCATGGGTAAGGGTAAGCCGTTGAGTGAAAGTGAAGTGACTTGTGTCCAAGTAAGGTGAACTATACTCAATATTTATGCTCTGGCACCTGAGGAGCAGTCGGGGGTTCGGTCTCTTGCAAGGGTCTCACCTCAGTCGTGGTATTGAAAGTGGAGAGAGTGCAGGTCATTTACTCCCCCCACCTACAATCCCTGCCGGACCTGAAACTAGAACCCGCAACCTTCGAGTTACACGTCAGACTCTATCCATTAGGCCACGACTGTACTCACTTGATAATAAAAAACATTTTTAATTAATTTACCATGATAAACTCAAATAAATGCTTTCATTATTTTTGAGGAAGATTATGTTTTTCTTTTATTTTGGTTTATTTCATTCAAGCCACCTGGGAATTATTGTGCACTGTAACCTTGACAACTTTAATCTGCCCGAACAAGTAAAATGGCATGCATCTGCAACTTTCCCATCTCATCATTTCACAAACATGAACTTACAAGCTGTTACATGCCAGTAGGAGTTGATGCAACCAGGAAAGTAAAAGGCTGTCTTGAGGAGTGAAATAAGTGTTGTAAAGACAGATAGTTCTCAATAAGTAGTTGATCAGAGGTTTTATTATACTTCATTATCAAAGACTCCAGCCACCTGTCCCACAGACTGCTCTCTCTGCTGCCCTCAGGGAGACGTCTCCGCAGCATCCGATCCCGCACTAGCCGACTGAGGGACAGCTTTTTCCCTCAGGCTATCAGGCTAATGAACAGTCAAAAATGACCCACCCTACAACACACTCCAACACACACAACATGCCCTGCACTGCACTTTAACACAGTTCTACCGGACTACACGCACACACTGCACTAACACATCTGCTATCACTGGACACCATACAAAGCACATCCACGGCATTGCATATGTATAATCTGTTGCACCTTTGCACAACTATCTGTTGCACAACTAATATACTGTAAATTATAATCTGTTGCACCTTCACATATTACTATGCATAGATGTGGACATAATGCAGACGTGTAAATACGGTGTATAATGTGTATTGGTGCATTGGTAACGAAGTATGTCTTTATAGTACACTGTTTGTACTGAGTATATGTATGTGTATTTTGCACATTGTCTTCTGTACAGTCTGTAAATATGTACTGTCCATATGTAAATTGTTGTGTTTTTTTTTTTTGCACTGTCTGGAGCACGCTCGTAAGAATTTCACTCACCAAGGCACTTGTGCTGTGGTGATGTGACAATAAAAGTGATTTGATTTGATTTTATCAATAAATAGCATGTACAAGAATATCCCATAGTAGCTAAGATACAGGAAAACATTTCACATGCATCATAGGCTAGCACTTTGTTGTGAATAAACTGGATAACTTATGTTCTGCTGACATCATAACTTGTTTAAAATTACGATGCACTTCAGGTCTGTTTAATCATGTAGAGTAAAATTGTCCTTTCGTGTGTAAAATGTATAATTCTATCATGGCATCGTATGTCATGGTTTGATTTTCAGTTTAAGCTCAGACATTTGTTAGTTTGAATCCAAGTAATGTTTTATTTTTTATTTCATGTTTACTTTCATTAAAGTGTAGAAAATTAGCTCAAAAGGGAAATGTATATAAATTATTCAAATTAATTAGAATTATTTGTATCAGCCCTGTGTGCAATTAATCTCATACCTATCAAAAACGATATATTAAACAGTATTTGGAGCTTAAAAAGGAAGTAATTCCCCCTTTTGACCCCCTCCTTCCTGACCAATAGTTTTCATAAATACAGAATTGTCAGCTCTCTGTAGATGAATTCAGAGTGTAGCTGGACACTCACTTCATCTGCATTCTATGTTGTATACTTAACTTTATTAAATATACTATTGATTAGAGAAAATTAAACCACACAACACTGATGAGACAGATTTCTAATATGATTACCACTTCCTGTTCTACAAGGACTTTTATTTTATTACCAATGGAACATTTACAGAATGGTCATTTGTATCTAGGCAGATGCAGAGCCTCAAGGTTGTACAAGCCATTCAAGGTTCAAGGTTCTATATTATTCGTCACATACACAATCATACAGGGTATAATCAGTAGTGAAATGTTAGTCAGGACAGGTCCGCTCAATGGAAAGTGTAAAAAAAATAAACAATGAAACATAACACAAGAGAATATATATAAATATAGGTGAGAATAAAAATGAAAATAGGAACAAATAATAAAATAAAATAAGGAGTAAAATGTGCAATACAGTATACTGTGGATTAATAAATATTAATATAAACAGGGATGTGCAAGAGGAATGTGCAAATAGATTGTACCGGGTACGTACACATAGCAGCAATGTGGATGATGGAGAATAATGGATGCGTTTACAGTTTATTAAATTGAGTCCTGTGGATGTTATGATGTTATGAGACTGAGTTTAGGAGCTTGATGGCCTGAGGGAAGAAGCTCCTGCTCAGTCTCTCAGTTTTTGCCATCATGCTCCTGAAGTGCTTTCCAGATGGCAGTGAAATTAAAAAATGGTTACCAGGGTGATTCGAGTCCTTGATGATTTTAGCAGCTCTGCCTTTGCAGCGTTTGAGGTAGATGTCCTGCAGAGAGGGGAGAGTAGACCGTGAAATGCGCTCAGCTAAGCGCACGACTCTCTGTAGAGCTTTGTAGTCCTGGTTTGAGGAATTTCCATACCACACTGAGATGCACTGAGTCAATACACTTTCTATGGCCCCTGAGTAGAAAGTTTTCAGGATAGCTGGTGAGACCCTGAATTTCCTCAGCTGTCGCAGATGGTAAAGTCTTTGCCTGGCTTTCTTAACCTGAGTCTGAATGTGTGCAGTCCATGTCAGGTCCTCAGAGATGTTTACACCGAGGTACTTGAAGCTGCTCACCCTCTCCACAGGGGTCCCACTGATCATAAGAGGAGTGTAGGGCCGCTCCTGTCTCTTCCTGAAGTCCACGATCAGCTCTTTAGTTTTGTTCACGTTCAGAGAGAGACAGTTGTCCTGGCACCATGATGTGAATCTCTCCACCTCATCCAAGTATGCAGCCTCATCATTGTTGGAAATGAGGCCCAGAACCACAGTATCATCAACAAATTTAACAATAGTCGACAATAGTTAACAAACAGTCGACGTCATCAAGAGACGCCAGTAGCATAGCTTCAGAGTGGGAGGACCAGCGCGTCACTTCCCTCTCCACCGGGGGTTTCTGAACGATCCTTTGTTTATATACCGGTGTGAGGAAAATGGCGGCGTGGTCCGATTTGCCAAAAGCCGGCAGGGAACGAGCTTTGTAGGCATTCTTAAACTGGGTGTAGCAATGATCCAGTGTATTCTGTCCTCTAGTTGGACAGGATATATGTTGTTGAAAGTTCGGCATGACCTTCCTGAGGTTGGCTTTGTTAAAGTCTCCGGTGATGATGAAGGCAGCGTCAGGTTATGTATTGTTATATCCGCTGAGCTCATCGTGGAGTTTGGACAAAGCCAAGCTAGTGTCTGCCTGTGGTGGAATGTAAACGGCAGTAACGATGATCGATGTAAACTCCCGGGGCAGGTAGAATGGGCGGCAGATAATGGAGAGATGCTCCAGATGAGGCGAGCAGGAACGACAGAATGGAGATATTTCTGGGGTCACACCATTTCTTGTTAATCATGAAACACACTCCACCACCTTTGGTTTTACCGGCCTCGGCTGTTCTGTCCATCCGTAAAACAGAAAAGTTATCAGACGGCGTTACAGCGGTGTCCGGGACCGTCGGCGTGAGCCATGTTTCGGTCAAACAAAGGATGTTACAGTCTCTAATGTCCCGTTGGAAACTAATCCTGGCTCTAAGATCATCCATCTTATTCTCCAAGGATTGGACATTAGCGAGCAGAATACTCGGTAGAGGAGGACTGTGAGCCCTTTTCCTCAGTCTGTTACGTATTCCAGCGCGTCTCCCGCAATGTTTCCTTCGTCTCCTGCGGTTATTCAGGTGGTCATTGTTCAACTCGGTGCTCTGAAGTATCTCCAATGGCCACGCTGGGTCCGTGGATAGAGTGTCCTGAAGCAGGTTAGTGCAGTGGTGCCCAATGTCCAAAAGTGTTCTTCTGTCATACATAAATAGTGCAGACGTTATGCGTGCAAAAAGGGAAAGTAAAAATACGTAAAAAAGTATATTAAAGCACAAATTGAGAATCGGAAGCCATTCGATTATTGTTGGTTGCACTATTTTACAGTATGTGCATGTACTTAAAGTGTACTTACAGTGTATACATAATAACGTACTGTAATATAAGGTAACTTCATGGGGTAGGGTTATGTTTCGGGGTAGGTTCAGGGTTAGTATCTAGATATTACCAATGTAATTACTGTCATAATTACATAGAATGTACATGAGGAACAGGACTGTAAAATAAAGTGCTAAAGGATTGTTAATTACCATTTTCTTATTTAGTTTGATAATTTATAAAAGTGTGTCATGCAATATGGCATCGATATGCAGGCAATCAATCAATAAACAAACAAATTATCATTTCAATATAGCATTATACTGTTTGAACACAATGTGTAATGCTTTGGGTTTCTGCCAAATAACTAATATCTAATGCTAATGCTTAATAATAATAATAATAGTGTATTAACGTTAAAGGTTAAGGGTTTGTTTGATATAACTAAAACATTTGGGGATGGGGGGGGGGGGGGGGGGTGAGTCTAGCAACGGGATAAAAATCTGAATTATCTGGAGGAATCATCATTAATGTGGGAATCATTTCAACTCCATTTAGTAGCAGAAACTCCAGACAAAACAAGACAAAAGCTTTAGAAATGTAAAAATAAAGTAAACTGTGGAGACCAACTTAAATCAAATCAAAAGAAAACATAGCTTCAGGTAATTTACATTACTGTTTATAAATTTGAAAAATACTATTTTGCTCATTAGACTTATTATTATTATTATTGCAAAAGCTTTGTTATCAAGTTCAGCAATATTGTGAAAAAAAATATGTATCCAATAACAACAGACTAGAAAGCTGCACTTCAAGTGCACAAAGTTCCCAGGCTAAGCAACGTTGCTTAAACATAGTTTTTAACTATTAGACTACACAATCTATATAAAAATATTAATGTTTCTTTGTGTGTTTTATGTTACTCCTCTCAGCTGTACTATATAATGGTTCATCATTCAAAGGCAACATTATTAAACATGATTTTCAGCACAGAATGCATTGCGTCTATCTGGTGATAAAATAAATAAGCCTGACGTAATCTACTAAAACAAGCGACGTGTTTAATATATTAACTCGTGTGTTAACTCAATATAATACGTTTCTCTAATCTAAAACATGTTCTGTGTTACTTTATCAGAAGTTTTGTTTCAATCGAGTACACTTGTACTTGAGTGAAGCTCCGGTAAGCATTAATAGGCCTACACTTATTTTTTGTAAAGTCAGTATTTATATATAAACATATCCATGTTTATTTAGTTCTGCTTAATAACTAATAGGGTTAAGCTGTTCAGTCTGGTTAAGGGCGGGAATTAAAGAGTGAGAAAGACGGAAGAGAAGAGAAAGCAGAAGAAAGGAGGAGCAGCTCACCGAAAGTGGATTTAAACTTTGATTAAGGGGTAAGTTTAAACGATTTAAGCATTGCGTATGTTTCGTGTGTTACTCAAACTATTTAGAACCAAACTGAATCGGTTGGTTCACTGCATGTTAAGTGTAATTTAGTTTCGTTTTTATCGTGGTGCTCAGAGTTTCTCTTTGTCAACGTATGAAGACCTCGAGCTTCTCTGTGCAGCGTTCATTAAACTGCTCCAAATCTTCAATCAGGACTGAAACAAGGTTGGTCAGTGTAATGGTGTGGATGTGTTTGTGTTTGTGTGTGTTTGGCCCCGCTAATGTAGGCTACAATTTGCAATAAGTTGTATTGATTTGCGAATGAATTGACAAACTGCAAACGAAACTGAAACTAGACTGGTAAAAACATTTTAACAAAAATTGTTTATTTAAATTAAATAGTTTTTGTAATAAATAAACAAATACAAATTGTAGTAGTATTTTGTTCATGTGGTATTGCAACCGTAATCTAAATAAACTAAGGTGTAAAGCAATAGATTGACTTATGTTTGTCTCAATAAGGATATCCTTAACTATACAATTGTTGTCAATAAGGATATCCTTAACTATACATTTATGTAGTTTTTCTCTTTTTTTTACTTTATGGTGAGACAGTACGTACAGTGCAGAAGGCCTACAGCAGTAGCCTACATCACTAGAAAGCCGAGACTTTGGTTTCATTTTAACTCTGCATTAGGACTGCAGGATATATTTATTGCATGGGATAGTCATGCACATCTTGTCAGTAAAGACGTAAATCTCCATCAGCTGTTTTCAGATGGAGCGGCATTTAATACACAAGCTACGCAATTCGTGCTCAGAATCGCAGATGAATCGCATGAAATTTTCAAAATGCCTATATAGCAATGTAAATAGTATTTGTCTTGATTTTAGCATGCAATTATTAAAACATATACAGTAAAATAACATGAAAATCACAAGAATCTGATATAATTTGCTGAAAACAAATAGGTTTATATTTTTATGATTTGTAAAAAAAAATATGTCTGTATATATATATATAAAAGTATTAAACAAGAAGTGCCTATACAGTTTTTTTAATCAGCCTATTATTATCGATTTCAGCTTGATATATAATCCGACCCACTTTAAAAAAAAAAAATAATAAAACAAGATTTGCAAAGGTTTGAAGCTTCATGGCTATCACTATCACGCTACGCCATGTAGACACGCCACAAAAGTTTAGGCGTAGATGGCGTGACTGCAGTCATTTTATTGACATGTTTCCACAGAGATTGGCCTGTTGAGACGTTGGGGGTAGTGTGTCTATATACAACCACGTGAATCTGACCTACGGCAGAAAATCAACAACGAGACCATCTCTTCACTGACACTCTGAACAAAAATCTCTGAAACTCAGCCTGCAGCTCGCTGCTGTAGAAGAGCCCCAGCAGCAGAAGAAGTGAGAAGCCTTCCCCTGTGGCCATCAGGCACTTCAAAGATACTTCCAGTGTTGCCAACTATTTTCAATGGAATGTAGCTAAAGTCTGCTCAAAAAGTCGCTAAATGTCGCTAGATGACGTCATGCGCAAAATTTGCATAATAATGATGTAATCACGTCCTATTTTGCATTCTGTCTAAAATGGCGGTACTTTAGAACTGTTTTCCCTAATCCGTGCTCACATAATATACTTTAATATACTAGCCAAGTGTCCAGTATAAAACTGTTATCATTTAACGTTACATATTTTCTGTCAGACAACGGAACTGAACTTGTAAAACCAGCAGTTACATCATCTGCAATGATAAAATTCTGGATTTTGCTTTTTATGTGTATATGAGTTTAATAAGTTTAATTAAGTTTATTGATGTGTATGAGTAAGTACAATCACGTACAGTCTCTCAGACGTAGCCCAGTAAGCGATCTTAGAGGAGTTCAGAAACTGGAATGAACTAAAGCTCTGTGAGTGACAGTGAGTAATATAAGTGTCACGGTTCATGGGTTCCCGGTCCCGTCCTCACCGTGTCTTGTCTGTATGCGTGTGCGTATGTGTGAGCAGGTGTCTGTGGGTGCGTGTGATTGAGGCTAATTCGCTCCAGCTGAGAGTCATCACCATTGGGCTATATCAGTTCCTGTCACGCTCTCTCTCTTGTCAGATCCTTGCAGTTTGCGGTCGACGTTTACGAGGCGTTTCTGGTTCCTGGTTTCCGCGATTCCTGAGCCCTGCTGCTTTCCTGGACTCCGATCGCCGGAGACTCGTCTGCCCATTGCTTCCCTGCGCTACCCGCCTCAGCCCCTACGGAAAGCTCCGTTTCTGCCTACGGAAGCTCCGCCCCTCTGCCTACGGAAAGCTCCGTTTAGTTCTCGCTGTGTATTACTTCTTGTAATAAACTCTCTTTTCCGCAACTGAATCCTCCCGTCTTCATTGTGACAGAAGGATCTGACCAGTCTTCATGGATTCAGCGGAGACTCGTGGTTTGCAGGAACTGCTAGCCGGCAACAACGCTCGTATGGATCTCCAGGAGGAGAATATGTTGAACACCGGGCGAGCTGTGCAGGCGTTAATAGCGCAGGTGTCCGAGCTCACAACCCAGGTACAGCTATTAAGATCACCCGCTGCGCCACCCACACCGCCTAGCTTTTCCATCCCCGGGAACCACAGCCCTCAGCACGAACCTAGACTCCCTGCACCGGAGATGTATGCCGGAGATCCTAACCTCTGTAGAGCGTTTCTGACGAAGTGTTCTCTGTTTTTCTCGCTCCAGCCACTGACGTTTGCCACAGAAGTTTCCAGGGTGGCACTAGTGCTCACGTTGCTGTCAGGAAAGGCAGCATTGTGGGGAACGGCGGTGTGGGAGAATCGCCATCCCTGTTGTTCCTCGTTCCACTCACTCTCTCAGGAGATGAGGAGGGTGTTCGATCGCGCGCTGGTCGGGCGCGAGGCAGCACGCATGCTGGCCGACCTCCGCCAGGGGGAGCAGTCCATTTCTGACTATTCCATCCAGTTCAGGACCCTGGCAGCTGAGTGTGAGTGGAACGGGAAGGCGCAGTGGGACATGTTCCTGCATGGGCTGGCCGACCGTATCCATCAAGAGATTGATGTGGTGGAGTTACCTCTCGAATTGGACGAACTTGTGGATTTGGCCTTACGCGTGGACGCACGGCTTCAGCAACGCGATCTTCGCGGTCGACGCAAGTTAACACCGAGATATCCTTTCTTCGACACCGGCGATACGGTCGGTCACTCGTCGGTTGACGAACCCATGCAGGTGGGTAGAGCTCGGCTCTCCCGGGAGGAGAGAGATCGTCGGAGGACGAGGGGACTATGCTTGTACTGTGGCGCGGCTGGCCATTTCCTGGTGAAGTGCCCCGTAAAAGACCAGGCCCGACAGTAGGTCTGAGGCTACTGTCGGGTGGGGTATCTCTCTCCTCCCGGGGCTTGAACAACATCACGGTAAAGAATACCTATCCTTTGCCGTTGATGTCTTCAGCCTTCGAGAGGTTGCAGGGAGCATCCATCTTCACTAAGTTAGATCTTAGAAACGCTTATCATTTGGTTCGCATAAGAGAGGGGGATGAGTGGAAGACCGCGTTTAATACCCCCAGAGGGCATTTTGAGTATTTGGTTATGCCTTTCGGGCTCTCTAACTCTCCCGCGGTCTTCCAGGCACTCGTCAATGACGTGTTGAGAGATATGGACGATCAGTTCATATATGTCTACCTGGATGACATATTGATTTTTTCTTCTTCTCTCCAGGAACATGTTCAACACGTCAGACGAGTGCTCCAGAGGTTGTTAGAGAATGGGCTTTTTGTCAAGGCGGAGAAGTGCGCGTTCCATGCACAGTCGGTTCCTTTCCTGGGTTTCATAGTGTCGCCGGAGGGGGTTCGCATGGATCCTGACAGGGTTAAGGCTGTGGTAAATTGGCCAACCCCTGATTCCCGCAAGGCCCTGCTGAGGTTTCTGGGGTTCGCTAATTTTTACCGGCGTTTTATTCGCAATTTCAGCCAACTAGCCGCTCCTCTGACTGCCTTGACCTCCACCAAGATGACGTTCAGGTGGTCGAATGCAGCCGAGGCCGCATTTACCAAACTCAGAGGCCGCTTCGTTTCGGCTCCCATTCTCCGGGCCCCTGATCCCACACGTCAGTTCGTGGTGGAGGTCGACGCGTCAGAGGTGGGGGTAGGTGCAGTGCTATCCCAACGGGCCACCTCGGACGACAAAGTGCATCCCTGCGCGTTTTTTTCCCATCGACTGTCTCCTGCCGAACGCAATTACGACATCAGTAACAGAGAGTTGCTGGCCGTCAAGCTAGCGTTGGAAGAATGGCGTCACTGGTTAGAGGGTTCGGGGGTTCCTTTCATAGTTTGGACCGACCATAAGAATCTTGAATATATTCAGTCCGCCAAACGTCTTAACTCCAGGCAGGCTCGTTGGGCACTATTTTTCGGACGTTTTGAATTTTCCATCTCCTATCGGCCGGGTTCTAAGAACATCAAACCCGATGCCTTGTCACGCATTTTTGACATTTCGGACCGCCCGGTGTCTCCCGAGTGCATTATACCTGAGAGATTGGTTGTCTCTGCAGTCACTTGGGAGATCGAATCGAAGGTCCGCACGGCCTTGGAAGGGGTAACGCCTCCGCCTGGATGCCCAACGGGCCGGTTGTTTGTGCCGGAGGGGTTACGGTCCAACGTCATCCAATGGGGTCACTGTTCCAACGTGGCTTGTCATCCAGGAATCGGTTGCACCATGTTTCTGATTAAACAACGATTCTGGTGGCGGGCCATGGCTCGTGATATCCGAGAGTTTGTGTTGGCCTGCTCAGTCTGTGCTCGGGGTAAGACTTCCAATCGACCTCCAGAGGGGTTACTTCAGCCGCTGTCAGTCCCTTCGAGACCCTGGTCCCATATCGCGCTAGATTTCGTCACTGCCCTCCCACCCTCCCTGGGTAATACGGTTGATTTAACCGTAGTGGACCGGTTCTCGAAGGCGGCCCATTTTATTCCCTTGCCCAAATTGCCCTCAGCCAAGGAGACAGCGGCTACGGTAGTTGATCACGTCTTTCGCATTCATGGCCTCCCGGCAGACGTGGTTTCCGACAGGGGTCCCCAATTCGTGTCCAAATTTTGGAGAGAGTTTTGTCGACTACTGGGGGCGACTGTGAGTTTGTCTTCTGGGTTTCACCCTCAGACCAACGGTCAGACTGAGCGGGCCAACCAGGATCTCGAGAGGGTGTTGCGATGTTTGGTCACTCAGAATCCCACTTCCTGGTGTCAGCAACTTTCATGGGTTGAGTACGCTCACAACTCGTTACAGGTGTCGTCCACGGGCCTTTCGCCGTTTGAGTGTAGTTTAGGTTACCAGCCACCTCTTTTTCCTAGTATGGAATCCGAAGTCGCGGTCCCCTCTGCCCACGCCTTCGTCCAGAGGTGTCACCGTACCTGGACGAGAGCCCGAGAGACTCTCCTCCGGGTGGGGGCGTGCACCAAGGCTAAGGCTGATCGCCACCGGTCGAAGCCTCCCGTCTACGTCGTTGGTCAAAAAGTGTGGCTTTCTACCCAGAACATTCCGCTCCGGTCCGTGTGTAATAAGTTGGCTCCCAAATTTATTGGCCCGTTTCCTGTCACCAAGATTATTAGTCCGGTGACAGTCCGCCTCAAACTCCCTCCTGCGTACAGGAGAATTCATCCCGCGTTCCATGTTTCCAAAATTAAACCCGTTTTTCGGTCTCCCCTTAATCCGCCTACTCCGGTTCCTCCCCCGCCGCGACTCGTAGATGGGGAACCCACCTATTCGGTCAATCGCATTCTGGACTCGAGGCGGAGGGGATGAGGTTTTCAATACTTGGTGGACTGGGAAGGTTACGGTCCGGAGGAGAGAAGTTGGGTTCCGGCCAGGGACATATTGGATCACTCCCTTATTGATGATTACAATCAACAGGTAAGGTCGGCTGGGAGCGCCGAGAGGCGCTCCTAGGGGGAGGGGTACTGTCACGGTTCATGGGTTCCCGGTCCCGTCCTCACCGTGTCTTGTCTGTATGCGTGTGCGTATGTGTGAGCAGGTGTCTGTGGGTGCGTGCGATTGAGGCTAATTCGCTCCAGCTGAGAGTCATCACCATTGGGCTATATCAGTTCCTGTCACGCTCTCTCTCTTGTCAGATCCTTGCAGTTTGCGGTCGACGTTTACGAGGCGTTTCTGGTTCCTGGTTTCCGCGATTCCTGAGCCCTGCTGCTTTCCTGGACTCCGATCGCCGGAGACTCGTCTGCCCATTGCTTCCCTGCGCTACCCGCCTCAGCCCCTACGGAAAGCTCCGTTTCTGCCTACGGAAGCTCCGCCCCTCTGCCTACGGAAAGCTCCGTTTAGTTCTCGCTGTGTATTACTTCTTGTAATAAACTCTCTTTTCCGCAACTGAATCCTCCCGTCTTCATTGTGACAATAAGAGCATGAGAAGAATTAACAAAAAAAAGAAGAAAAAACGGTCAACTTAAATACATTTATTTCAAACAAAGGAGAAGCAGGCAAGTCCGTGGCAACACCGTGTGCACATGCGCAGCTCATTCACATCCATGTCAGCTGCCGTGCGGTCACTGGAACGTGCTGCTCCTCTCAGCCGGAGCCAGCGCTCACTGATCAGAGCAGACACAGGGAGAGGTGTAACTCAAGATCTCGCGCTCGCAGGACAGTACTGGCCACATTTGGAAAGTTGCTAAGGTTTTTCCAAAAGTCGCTAGATTTGTTGCTAGGCGCTTTTAAAAAAAAAAGTCGCTAAAGGGGACTGAAAAGTCGCTAAATCTAGAGACAAAGTTGCTAAGTTGGCAAAACTGGATACTTCACTTCATTTGTAAGTTGCTTTGGATAAAACCATCTGCTAAATGACTAGGGGTGTGTGATATGGACAAAAATGATTTCCCGATATTTTCTGTGATTTAATTGATAAAGGTAATTAGACAACAATTTGCTGAGTGTTATTGGGTCTGATGTCTTAAGGACTACCGTGGACAGCTGATTTCTCAAGTTTTTGATATTATTCATATTATGTGTGGTAGTCAATTCACAGCAGTGATAGAAATTCATCTTTTCCAATCAGTTTAAATTGATTTGTACCTTTTATGGGCATTTTTACCTTTATAAAGCCTTTTTTTTCTAAAAGTTTGCATCATCTTTTGTGTAAAATTCTTACATTTAATCAGTTATTTAGAATAATACGACATTTGGGCTGTTTCCTTCATGAATGAATCAATGGTTTAAATGATTTGGTTCAATCACAATGACTCACTTATTAAGAGGGACTTGCTTCCACCTAGTGTCAGTTTTAATTTCACATTTAAAGTATATTTACATTTTTTTTTTATAATTTCAATTATCAGTAACTGCATTCATGTCCCTTTGAGCTGCATTAAACAGTGTTTGAATACATTCAAATGCCACTTCAGATGCAGCTTCTGTTTTTCCTCTGTATTGCAAAGAATTATATGCAACTATTACTGAAGATTCAAACACTCACTGATGCTCCAGAAGGAAAAAACATGTATTAAGAGCTGGGGCATGAACACTTTTTGAATTTGAAGATTGGCAGTACATCCAACCGGCCTCACAACCGCAGACCACGTGTAACCACACCAGCCCAGGACCTCCACATCCAGCTTCTTCAAGATCGTCTGAGACCAGCCACCCAGACAGCTGCTGCAATAATTGGTTTGCATAACCAAATAATTTCTGCACAAACTGTCAGAAACCGTCGCAGGGAAGCTCATCTGCATGTCCTCATCGGGGTCTCGACCTGACTGCAGTTCATTGTCGTAAATGAATTGAGTGGGCAAATGCTCATATTCGATGGCGTCTGGCAGTTTGGAGAGGTGTTCTCTTCACAGATGAATCCCGGTTTTCACTGTACAGGGCAGATGGCAGACAGAGTATGGCGTCGTGGGGGTGAGTGGTTTGCTGATGTCAACGTTGTGGATCGAGTGGCCCATGGTGGCGGTGGGGTTATGGTATGGGCAGGCGTATGTTATGTACAACAAACACTGGTGCATTTTATTGATGGCATTTTGAATGCACAGCTATACTGTGATGAGATCCTGAAGCCCATTGTTGTGCCATTCATCCACGACCATCACCTCGTATTACAGCATGATAATGCACGGCCCTATGTTGCAAGGATCTGTACACAATTCCTGGAAGCTGAAAACATCCCAGGATTTCATGGCCAGCATACTTACCGGACACGTCACCCATTGAGCATGTTTGTAATGCTCTGGATCGGCGTATACGACAGTGGGTTCCAGTTCCTGCCAATATCCAGCAACTTCACACAGTCATTGAAGAGGAGTGGACCAACATCTCACAGGCCACAATCTGATCAACTCTATGCGAATGAGATGTGTTGCACTGCTTGAGGCAAATGGTGGTCATACCAGATACTGACTGGTTTTCGGATGCCCCCCCCAATACATTAAAACTGCACATTTTAGAGTGAACTTTTATTGTGGCCAGCCTAAGGCACACCTGTGCAATAATCATGCTGTCTAATCAGCATCTTGATATGCCACACCTGTGAGGTGAATGGATTATGTCGCTCACTAACACAGATTTAGACAGATTTGTGAACAATATTTGAGAGAAATAGGCCTTTTGTGTACATAGAAAAAGTCTTAGATCTTTGAGTTCAGCTCATGAAAAATGGGGGCAAAAACAAAAGTGTTGCGTTTATAATTTTGTTCAGTTAGAACCTTATAATTCCATGGTAACGATATATGCAGTCAAAACATTTCCAAACCCAACCCTCAAAGTTCTTAAACATTATGATCTTTCTTTTTGTTCTTGTTTATAAATGCTAAAATATAGCATGCCAGACCTAATGTTTCAAATCTAAATAGTAAAAAGCCTTTGCTCATGCAAATGGAGCAGAGCAGTGGCCTATAGATGTGAGGTCCGTTGTGATTTTTCCAGCCCATTTCCTTGTTTTTGGAGGGTGCAAAGACCAGTAGAGATGATTTTACCAGAACTTTCAAGATTTTAAGGAGGACAAAACACCCATCAAGTTCTGTGTTTGTATTCAATAACAAGACATGACAGAATTAAGATTAATGCTGGATTCAGTTGCATTATATGATGAACACTAAAAGGGCTCAATCAATACTATTTAAAGTGTAAGTACCATGGATACTTCATTAAGATTTAGTTGTTTTTTTTGCCTAAAGATGGATCAGTATCGCAGACTCTCAGACACCAGTGCTGACAGCAGTACCTCAGACCACTGCATGAACATTCCTGCTGGTGTGATCAGTGAGTATACATTTCACATTGAATTTAAGCAACATCAGTTTTATGTTGACAGCATAAAGCATCAAATCTCCCTTAGAAAAACAAAAAACAATCTGATGGCAATAGTGG
This sequence comes from Schizopygopsis pylzovi, assembly GCA_027422435.1. Lineage (NCBI taxonomy): Eukaryota > Metazoa > Chordata > Actinopteri > Cypriniformes > Cyprinidae > Schizopygopsis > Schizopygopsis pylzovi. The sequence continues at coordinate 1,988,750 of CM049819.1, forward strand.
ACCAGAGTCAAAGGAGGACTGAAATAATGCATCTCTTTTTTTTTAAGTTAAACAGTGCAATATATTTCAATTATATTGCTACATATTTATGTTGTAATAGAGAATCATAATCTTGTTGTTGTTTGACATAACGGTACATCATTGCCATAGAAACCAATGCATATATTCCAGAAAATGAAAAAGTGTCAAGGGACAAACTGAATGTTACTATTAAACAGTGTGGAAGTCAATTGTTTACATCCGTTTCTAATTGTATACACAAATAATTGGATTTGGAGTGACTGTGTGAACAAACAGTTATTTGTCTCTCATTGGCCTATAAACTAGGCCCCCGATAAACAAACCCCACAAAATAAATGAAATCATTTTTTATACAGAAATTTTTTCTGCTTGTTTTGACTGTTTTGACCAGCAGGTGTCACCTTGCGGTGTTTTGAGCACTTAAAATAAACATTTTACGAAGCGTTTGTGTCATTTGATTCTATAGTTACACTATTGTTGTAGAAATTATTCTAAATCTTGATTATAGAAGTGCTAAAAGAACATGGATACACCATAGAGAAAGAACTTGGACAAGGGATTTCAGGAATAGCGTTTCTGGTGAAAGACACTGATGGAGACCCTTATGTGGTCAAACAGATGAATTCCAGAGATGTAAGCCTTTACCAAACCTTACCTAAGTATTGCCTAAGTAACCATAGCATTGACATAATTGTCTTTCCAATAAGAGTGTTGCTTTCAAATGGAACTTGTTTCCTTCCTTTTTAGGGGAAGGAGCGGGATGCAGTCAGAAAAGAAGTTGAGATCCTGAAAAATCTGAACTTTGGATATATTGTTACTTATGTGAATTCATTTGAAGGTTTTTTTCTTCTTCTTCATTATACACTAATTTCCCTTTGTTCCAAATCAAAAAATGTGGTAATAATGTTTCTCAAAAATGAATGAGAACTAACGATAACCACAATAGACTGAAGAAGAATAATAGCTCAATTAAACAAAAATATCAGTGTAGCTGTCAGAAAATGAAGCTAATACATTGAGTTAAATTATTCTCTGACTGAATGTTAATTTATTTAGATAAAGAAGCTGGACGCATTTATATTGTGATGGAGTACTGTGAAGGAGGTGATCTTTCAAAAGTCATGGAAACACATAAAGAAGAAACTTTTTTTGAAGAAAAACAGGTGAGTTTCTTATGCAGACATACATGCTGCACATATTCCATTCTTTATACTTTAAACAACCCTAAATTTTTTTTTTACAATTTGTGAGATTAAACAACAAGATTTAGGATGCATATAATACTTTAAGAACAAAATGGTGCTATATAGCACTAAAAGTGGTTATTTGGCACCGACTGTACAGCACCAAATCTTTGGCACCGCTACCATATACAGAACCTGTTAAGCTCCTATATGGTTCTTCAGCGGTTCTTTGGCACTGCTACCATATACAGAACCTGTTAAGCTCCTATATGGTTCTTCAGCAGGTCTTTGGCACCGCTACCATATACAGAACCTGTTAAGCTCCTATATGGTTCTTCAGCAGGTCTTTGGCACCGCTACCATATACAGAACCTGTTAAGCTCCTATATGGTTCTTCAGCAGGTCTTTGGCACCGCTACCATATACAGAACCTGTTAAGCTCCTATATGGTTCTTCAGCGGTTCTTCAGCAGGTCTTTGGCACCGCTACCATATACAGAACCTGTTAAGCTCCTATATGGTTCTTCAGCGGTTCTTTGGCACCGCTACCATATACAGAACCTGTTAAGCTCCTATATGGTTCTTCAGCGGTTCTTCAGCAGGTCTTTGGCACCGCTACCATATACAGAACCTGTTAAGCTCCTATATGGTTCTTTAGCGGTTCTTTGGCACCGCTACCATTTAGTTTTTTCGTGTACCCATAAAATACAATGCCTTTGTGGGAACATTACACACACACACACACACACAGATACTCACACTGACTAATACAAATGCACAAACACACATTTCTCCATGTGTGCAGATCCTCGACTGGCTTGTTCAGATTTGTCTGGCTCTGCAGTATCTCCATGGGAAGAAAATTATCCATAGAGATATTAAACCTCAGGTATGCACTAATAAAGCTCAATAATCATATTGATATGATAATCATATCAAAAAGTAAAACCTGTAAGACTTATGATATTTATCTTATCATTGTAGAATATATTTCTGACTGAAGATGGTTACATCAATCTAGGAGATTTTGGATGCTCAAAAGTATTAGAAAGGTAAACAAAAATCAGTATTGGGAAATAGTGATGGATGCAAAATGCACATTATTGGCCAAAACGAAGTACTGAACCCTGATAGGTTTGAGTTGACATAGCGACCCATTGCCCCGCCCGGGAACCCGACGCTTTTGAAATGCGGGGAGCCCCCGTTCCAGTTTTTCTCGTTTTCTCCGTTTGGGTTTCATTTTTAAAAGACAATAAAATATTAACTTTTTATTTTTTTTTTTATTTTAAAAAAGTTTGTTGTTGTTGCCACTACGTCTGTTGCCACTACGGTTGTTGTTTGCCACTACGTTGTTGCCACTACGTTGTTGTTGCCACTACGTTATTGTTTCCACTACGTTGTTGTTGCCAAACTACGTTGTTGTTTGCCACTATCGTTGTTGTTGCACTACGTTGTTGTTGCACTATCGTTGTTGCCACTACGTTGTTGTTGCACTACGTTGTTGTTGCACTACGTTGTTGTTGCACTACTTGTTGTTGCCACTACGTTGTTGGTTGCCACTACGTTGTTGGTTTCCACTACGTTGTTTGCCAATATCTTGTTGCCACTACGTTGTTGTTGCTTACTACGTTGTTGTTGCACTACGTTGTTGTTGCAATATCGTTGTTGCCACTAGTTGTTGCCACTACGTTGTTGTTGCTTACTACGTTGTTGTTGCACTACGTTGTTGTTGCCACTACGTTATTGTTTCCACTACGTTGTTGTTGCCAAACTACGTTGTTGTTTGCCACTATCGTTGTTGTTGCACTACGTTGTTGTTGCACTATCGTTGTTGCCACTACGTTGTTGTTGCACTACGTTGTTGTTGCACTACGTTGTTGTTGCACTACTTGTTGTTGCCACTACGTTGTTGGTTGCCACTACGCTGTTGGTTTCCACTACGTTGTTTGCCAATATCTTGTTGCCACTACGTTGTTGTTGCTTACTACGTTGTTGTTGCACTACGTTGTTGTTGCAATATCGTTGTTGCCACTAGTTGTTGCCACTACGTTGTTGTTGCTTACTACGTTGTTGTTGCACTACGTTGTTGTTGCAATATCGTTGTTGCCACTACGTTGTTGGTTTCCACTACTTGTTGTTTGCCACTACGTTGTTGCCACTACGTTGTTGGTTTCCACTACTTGTTGGTTTGCCAATATCGTTGTTGCCACTAGTTGTTGCCACTACGTTGTTGTTGCCACTACTTTGTTGTTGCCACTACGTTGTTGCCACTACGTTGTTATTGCCACTACGTTGTTGTTTGCCACTACGTTTTGTCTGGGTAGACCAAACTACCTTTAAATTCAATCTGCTTAAGCAAAGTTCAACTTTTTTTTTTTTCCAAAACTTGGATAAAAATTCCGTTTTGCGGAAAATCTAACGAAAAATAAAAAAAACATTTTTATTAGTATTGTTTTGTCTAAATTCAGAAGTATAAAAAAAGTATGGGGAAACCCTATGAGCCAGTATTTTGCACCGCTACCATATACAGAACCTGTTAAGCTCCTTATAGTTTTAGCGGTTCTGTGCAAGGAGGTGATCTTTGCAAAAGTCATGGAAACACATAAAGAAGAAACTTTTTTTGAAGAAAAACAGGTGAGTTTCTTATGCAGACATACATGCTGCACATATTCCATTCTTTATACTTTAAACAACCCTAAATTTTTTTTTTACAATTTGTGAGATTAAACAACAAGATTTAGGATGCATATAATACTTTAAGAACAAAATGGTGCTATATAGCACTAAAAGTGGTTATTTGGCACCGACTGTACAGCACCAAATCTTTGGCACCGCTACCATATACAGAACCTGTTAAGCTCCTATATGGTTCTTCAGCGGTTCTTTGGCACTGCTACCATATACAGAACCTGTTAAGCTCCTATATGGTTCTTCAGCAGGTCTTTGGCACCGCTACCATATACAGAACCTGTTAAGCTCCTATATGGTTCTTCAGCAGGTCTTTGGCACCGCTACCATATACAGAACCTGTTAAGCTCCTATATGGTTCTTCAGCAGGTCTTTGGCACCGCTACCATATACAGAACCTGTTAAGCTCCTATATGGTTCTTCAGCGGTTCTTCAGCAGGTCTTTGGCACCGCTACCATATACAGAACCTGTTAAGCTCCTATATGGTTCTTCAGCGGTTCTTTGGCACCGCTACCATATACAGAACCTGTTAAGCTCCTATATGGTTCTTCAGCGGTTCTTCAGCAGGTCTTTGGCACCGCTACCATATACAGAACCTGTTAAGCTCCTATATGGTTCTTCAGCGGTTCTTTGGCACCGCTACCATTTAGTTTTTTCGTGTACCCATAAAATACAATGCCTTTGTGGGAACATTACACACACACACACACACACACACACACACACACACACACAAAGATACTCACACTGACTAATACAAATGCACACGCACACACACACACACACACAATTCTCCATGTGTGCAGATCCTCGACTGGCTTGTTCAGATTTGTCTGGCTCTGCAGTATCTCCATGGGAAGAAAATTATTCATAGAGATATTAAACCTCAGGTATGCACTGATAAAGCTCAATAAATAATATCACAATGTAAAACTTGTAAGACTTATGATATTCATCTTGTCATTGTAGAATATATTTCTGACTGAAGATGGTTACATCAATCTAGGAGATTTTGGATGCTCAAAAGTATTAGAAAGGTAAACAAAAATCAGTATTGGGAAATAGTGATGGATGCAAAATGCACATTATTGGCCAAAACGAAGTACTGAACCCTGATAGGTTTGAGTTGACATAGTTTTTTTTCTTTGCAGAGCTGATGCATATGCTAATTCAGTTGTGGGTGCAAAGCCCTATGTCAGCCCAGAAATTTATCAGAAGAAATGCAATTCCAAGAGGTAAGCTTTAGGACAAATAAATGTATATACAATATTGATATGCTCAGCATTATAAAATGGTGACAATTTTCTTAAGATCGTTCCATGAAGGTTGATTATTTTAGTTGTCTAAAAATGTATCAGTTATGTGCAGGACAGTAAAAAATGAATTGTGGGTTCTTTTAACTGTCATTACAAAATGTAGGTGACAATTAAAAATAGTGTGTATATTTTATTAAGGAAATTGTGGTTCAGTCTTGTATAGAACATTTTAAGATAATTAGTTAAATAAAGCAGTTTTATTTAGAGACAGCATTTGGCTGTGATTGTTAGTTCCCAGCATACTTAGCATGTGGCTGGATATAGAGAGTGAATATTGCAATTATATGCTGTGTTATGTGTTTTTGAGTGAAGGGAAACATCTGTTAATCTTTATTGTTCAGTTATATTTGATATTTGAAAACGTTTCCGTTATGTTTAAGATGTTGGCATTACTTCTCCACAGAAGAGTAGAGATTATGGTTAGGTTGTGGATAACTGCATATGTTAATACAGTTGTGCGTGTTGTTTTGATCAATGAGTCATATCTGTATTAATGCTAGTGCAGCAACAAGATGCTTCCTACTTATGCCATTTTAGCAGCATACAAACATTTCATTTAACAACATAACTCAAAATCAAATTCAAACTAATGTTTTGCATCCACTCAAAATCACACAATTTTCAGACTTATATAATAAGTATTTTTATAATATAAAAGCAGAAAGCACAATTCACTAAAAATATTAAATTCATTGTGTGACTAAATAGTTTTTGAGATTTTACATGATTTATTCAGGTAGATTCCGTTAAATAAATCAATCCTTTAAAACTATTAAAAAATAATGTGTAGAAGTGTTACCATATTCTTTTAAGTATATAGCACATTAACTTTTTTTAACAGTGTACACATACTTCTTAATTTTCATTGTCACATATTGGCTGTTTTAGTGACATATGGTCATTGGGATGGTTGCTCCATGATCTCTGCATGCTTGATGTGTGGGTGAGTATTCAATTATTATTATTATTATTTTTCAAAAAGCACCATTTTACTGTTACATTTAAAGTCCAGTGATGATACAAAAATGGCAAAAGGGTGCCATCGTGTGGGTAGTTAATTAACTTGACGACTTCTTGATGGTTAGGAGTGGGAATCTTTGGATTCTTTTGGAATCTGTCTGTTCTGCAGTTTTGTGGGCAACTGCTAACAGAGGTCCTACAATTTATTCATTTGTTACCATGTTTTTTTGTTGTTTTTTTTTGTCCTGTGTCAAACCTGGGTCTAGATCAGGAGTATCCAAACTCAGTCCTGCAGGGCCACTGTCCTATAAGGTTTAGTTCCAACTTGCCCCAACACACCTGCCTGCAAGTTTCTAGGATGCCTAGTAAGACCTTGATTCGCTGGTTCAGGTGTGTTTAATTTGAGTTGGAGCTAAACTCGGCAGGACACTGGCCCTCCATTAGCAGGATTCTAGAGCTGGTCTAAATCAGGTGTAGGCAATGTTGGCCCAGGAGCGCAGCTGGCCTCTGTAGTTCAGCTCCAACCCTAATCAAACACACCTGAACAACCTAATCAGTGTCTGCAGAATTACTAAAGCTAAAAGCAGGTTAGTATTTATTTATTTTTCCCTCGGGGTTGGAACCTAAAATCTGCAGGATAGCAGCTTTCTGGGACCGACGTTGCCTACACCTGGTCTAGTTAATTACCGTGTTTAATCTGGGGTATTTTTCTATGCGTATATAGTCCTGCGTTTGTTCCTTTCTTTGTCAGATCTTGTCATTGTTACAGTGATTGTTATGTGTATCATGCTATTCTGAGTTTTTTTCATTAAAAACTGCTTGCAGTTATATTAAACTATTTTTTATTCAATCCCTAGTGACACTAAGCAGATTCTTATTTTATGTATTTATTCTTTCCTCAACAGGCAAATGACATGCAGCGTAACATAATCCATTCAGTCAGTATGACAGGAAAACCTCCTCATATCTCAGAGAGATACTCAGTAGAACTGAGAGAATTAATCAGACAAATGCTCAGCCTTGACCCTAAAGACAGGCCTTCAGCTGAAGCGCTTCTAGCTAAACCATTCCTGGAAGATGCAGTGAACAGAAACAGCAGAACTCCAGAGGCACTGCTACAGAGTTTCATTAAGTCTATCAACACCTTTGATAAGGCCTACAACAAGCACTATAAAGACATTGGGGATTTAGTAAGTGAGTGGGGAAGAATAACAGATTCGATGGAGTCTGCACATTACAGTGCCACAGCAGGCAGTCTGTCAGGTTCAGTGATTGGAGCCGCAGGAGGAATCACTGCATTAGTTGGTTTAATTTTGGCACCGTTCACTCTCGGTGCATCTCTAATTGTTACTGGTGTCGGTGTTGGAGTTGGAGTTGCAGGTGGAGTAACAGGTGCTGCATCCACCATTACTAATACTGTACAACAAAAATCATTCAGAGAGAGCCTTGAACAAATTCAGAAAAAGTATAAATCTGCAAGCGAACCGATTCTCACACCCCTGAATACACTGAGAAAGGTACTGCGAAAAATCACAAAGTTCCAAATTTTTTTTGCTACCTCAGCTTTAGACAATGTACAAATATCATGCAATTTAGACAAAAGACATATTTTGTGTGCCACACAACTCATGAATTTAGGTCTGTTGGCAAATGTTAGCAGAATTGCTACTCAGACTGCAAGAGTAGGACGAGTAGTAGCAGAAGCAGTCTCAGGTGTGTTAAGTGGACTACTAGTCATACTTGATGTTGCCTTCATAGTGATGGATTCTGTAGACATTCACCAGATGAGACAGGGAAAAGTAGATGATCCAGAAAAGGTCACATCCAGTGTTCTCAAATCCATTGCAGAGATGAGGAGAACACATAAGGAACTTTGCAATGTCCAGAAGGAAATTCAAAAAACAAGAGAGGAACTCAAATGCTATATAGAATTGGCCAAGGATGACTGGGAAATAGACAATGATTTAAACAGTTTAAACATATAGATATGATTTCAGTCCGAGAAGCAGGAAGCATCCTATATTGCTCTGAAACCGGAATTCACGTGTGTAGCATGAGGTTGAGCTTTTGTGATTTATATCAAGTTGTCATCTTTTGTTTATATAGCGCTTTTTACAATATACATTTTATAAAACAAAGCATGTTTACAATGATACAAATATGCAACAAAGTTTGGTTGAATAAAAAGTGTCATTGTTCAGCTTGAGTCAGTTCAGTGTGGATTCAGGCCCATTGTAGAGATCTTGTAATTATTTTTTTTCATTTAATCTATTCAGTAGCTCTGGAGTAAACAGTGATGTCATAGTCCACTCAGTTCAGTTCTCATATAATAGTGTCAATGTAGTCAGATCAATACTATAGTTGAATAGTAGGTGTCCACAACTAAACAAGAGGTGACAGTGGCAAGGAACTCAAACTCCATTAGGTGACAGAATGAAGAGGAAGAAAAAAAAACAATATAGCATATACTATATATCCATTATATACAAGTGTTTTCTATTACATAGGTGTAGATTTGTTTATGAATGAGCTTTTATGGATTACTATTTGTTTTATAATTGTTTTGAGTGATTTGTGGGTAATTAATACACTTTACCAAGGTAATATTTTATGTATACTGTTATGTTTTTTATTTCTTTTTCTCTTTGTTTGCTCTGTTTCATGCCTTTGTTTATACATTAATTCCATTGGTCATTCATTCACTCTCTGGTTTATTGCTCTGGTTAATCATTGACTATCAGATTCTGTTCACCTTGTTTTTACACACATGGTCAGAATTATTGGTACTCTTGGTAAACATGATCAAAGAAGACTGAAAATAAATCTGCATTGTCAATCCTTTTGCTCTTTTTGTATTACAACATTCTAACCTTTCATTGGATGATAAGAATTTAAATGGGGGGAAATCTCATTATGAAATAAATTATTTTCTCAAATACATGCTGGACACAATTATTGATACCCCTAGAAATTCTTATGAGTAAAATATCTCTGAAGTATTTTCCCATTCATATTTACAACTTTGAGCACTCCAGGGTGATTATGAACATGAAATTATTAAGTCATGACTTCCTGTTTCACAGAAATATAAATAGGACGGAAAACAAAGCCCAAATTTCCTTTAATCATCCATCACAATGAGAAAAAACAAAGAAATATTTCTGATGGAGAGAAAAAGATAATTGAGCTTCACAGATTAGTAAAGTGGCTTTAAGAAAAGAGCTAAAGCAGTGAAAATTCCCATTTCCACCATCAGTGCAATCATTTAAAATGTCCAATCAACATAAATGTTACTAAACTGCCTGGAAGAGCATCGTGTGTCTATATCGTCCTAATGCATGGTGAGAAAGTGGCTAAAGAATCTCCAAGGACCACAGCTGGAGAATTACAGAAAATAGTTGAGTCTCGGGGTCAGAAAACCTTAGAAAAATTGTTAAACATCACCACATGTTGTTCAGGAGTGATTCCAGAAATATTATCCTAACTCATCCAAAAACAATCTCCAGCATATTCAGTTATCAGACACAACTGTAACTTAAAATGGGACTGGCTTCTATGGTCAGATGAAACTAAAACGTCTCAGGTTACGTATGTAACCATGGTTCCCCGAATGGGGAACGAGACACTGCGTCCCCTAGGGGTCGCTACGGGGAACGCCCTCAGCGTGACTCGTGTCTGAAGATACATATGTAAAAACACCACCTGTTGGCCGGCGACAGCCCATGACGTCACTACCAGCGTGCCACAGTATAAGTGCCGCCGGGAGAATACATCATCAGCTTCTTCGTCTGAAGCTTGCGTCCGAAGCATGGTCCAAAGCCTAGGGGACGCAGTGTCTCGTTCCCCATTCGGGGAACCATGGTTACATACGTAACCTGAGACGTTCCCCTCCATGGGAACTCGAACTGCGTCCCCTAGGGGTCGCTACGGGGAATGTTATACCCACTTCACCATGCTGAGGGGAATGCAAGCCAATTTCGCAAAAAAGGCGAGCACTAAGCCAACTCTACCCGGCTAAGGGAGTTGCCCCTGGGACGGCTGATGGCTGTCAGTGATATTATCCCCTTCGGCCAAAGGCCCGAGCTGCATACCCTAGTACTTACCTGTTAGGCGCCGGGATTACCGGGCCTAGGGTAGAGCTCAAGGTCTTGGAATCAGAAAATGATTCCTTTAAGGGGATATGGCCAGGCACCTGGCTCACTAGGTCCTGGCCGATCACTCAGGGGTTACCACTTGCTCTGTCCAAGCTTACTGAGGGAACTGTCTCAACAGACCTCTTGGTAGCGTACACCCCCTTTTTTTTTTTTTTTTTGGACCCAACATATATGGGACAAGGGAGCGGGGCCCAAGGCACAAGCCGGGGCTTTAACCAACTCAAAGAAGGGCACGAAGCTGTGCGCATAACCCTACCCTTACGGGATTTTTAGAAAGAACGCAGAATCTTTGACGTGCGGACTTACCACTGAGTGGATTTTAGAAAGTGCCCAAAGTCTCGCGTGTGCACTTATTAGAAGAACGTTCTATGCCCTGGAGCGGAGAACTACTCATTCCTCGGAGTGAGAGGGAACTCAGACGCTCAGAAGGGAGCGGCAAGCTCATAGATGACCCTCTGGTTGAGGGGAGCAATGCTGGCTCGACCAACAAGGCGAGCGACCTATCACAGAGCTCTGGGGGGCGGAGAAACTAGGTGACCCTCTGGTTGAGGGGAGCAGTGCTAGCTCTACCGACGGCGAGCTCTGGAGAGCGGAGAACTCATTCCTCGGAATGAGAGGAACTCAGCTACCAATGAGGAGCTCTAGAGCGGAGAACTCACTCCTCAGAGTGAGACCTATAACGAGCTCTGGAGAGCGGAGAACTCATTCCTCAGAATTAGAGGGAACTCCGCCGCTCAGCAGGGAGCGGCATGCTCATAGCAATGCTAGCTCGACCAACCAGGAGAGCAACCTATCACAGAGCTCTGGGGAGCGGAGAACTCATTCCTCAGAATGAGAGGGAACTCAGACGCTCCGCAGGGAGCGGCATGCTCAAAGGTGACCCTCTAATGAGGGGAGCAGTGCTAGCTCTACCGACGGCGAGCTCTGGAGAGCGGAGAACTCATTCCTCGGAATGAGAGGAACTCAGCTACCAATGAGGAGCTCTAGAGCGGAGAACTCACTCCTCAGAGTGAGACCTATAACGAGCTCTGGAGAGCGGAGAACTCATTCCTCAGAATTAGAGGGAACTCCGCCGCTCAGCAGGGAGCGGCATGCTCATAGCAATGCTAGCTCGACCAACCAGGAGAGCAACCTATCACAGAGCTCTGGGGAGCGGAGAACTCATTCCTCAGAATGAGAGGGAACTCAGACGCTCCGCAGGGAGCGGCATGCTCAAAGGTGACCCTCTAATGAGGGGAGCAATGCTAGCTCTACCTATATCGAGCTCTGGAGAGCGGAGAACTCATTCCTCGGAATGAGAGGAACTCAGCTACCAATGAGGAGCTCTAGAGCGGAGAACTCACTCCTCAGAGTGAGACCTATAACGAGCTCTGGAGAGCGGAGAACTCATTCCTCAGAATTAGAGGGAACTCCGCCGCTCAGCAGGGAGCGGCATGCTCATAGATAACCCTCTATAGTGAGGGGAGCAATGCTAGCTCGACCAGCACGGAGAGCGACCTATCACAGAGCTCTGAGGAGCGGAGAACTCATTCCTCAGAATGAGAGGGAACTCCGCCGCTCAGAAGGGAGCGGCACTATCACAGAGCTCTGGGGGGCGGAGAAACTCGGACGCTCAGAAGGGAGCGGCATGCTCATAGGTGACCCTCTGGTTGAGGGGAGCAGTGCTAGCTCTACCGACGGCGAGCTCCGGAGAGCGGAGAACTCATTCCTCGGAATGAGAGGAACTCAGCTACCAATGAGGAGCTCTAGAGCGGAGAACTCACTCCTCAGAGTGAGACCTATAACGAGCTCTGGAGAGTGGAGAACTCATTCCTCAGAATGAGAAGGCACTCCGCAGCTCAGAAGGGAGCGGCAAGCCCAACCATGAGCTCTGGAGAGCGGGGAACTCATTCCTCAGAATGAGAGGGAACTCCGCCGCTCAGCAGGGAGCGGCATGCTCAAAGGTGACCCTCTATAGTGAGGGGAGCAATGCTAGCTCGACCAGCAAGGAGAGCGACCTATCACAGAGCTCTGAGGAGCGGAGAACTCATTCCTCAGAATGAGAGGGAACTCAGACGCTCCGCAGGGAGCGGCATGCTCAAAGGTGACCCTCTAATGAGGGGAGCAATGCTAGCTCTACCTATATTGAGCTCTGGAGAGCGGAGAACTCATTCCTCAGAATGAGAAGGAACTCAGACGCTCAGCAGGGAGCGGCATGCTCATAGATAACCCTCTATAGTGAGGGGAGCAATGCTAGCTCGACCAGCAAGGAGAGCGACTTATCACAGAGCTCTGAGGAGCGGAGAACTCATTCCTCAGAATGAGAGGGAACTCCCCTTTTTTTTTTTTTTTTTTTGTCTTAGCTTAGCAGGAAATTTCCACCTAACCTCGGTCAGGTGAAATTTACGGTGGTTACAGGGGAATTAGAGAGGAATGAGAGGGCTTGCCTCTCTCTGACCCGCGCCTCTCTCTCACCCTAGCCGCAGGAGGGGGAGGGGCATGAGTCGCGAGACTAGCCTTCTGAGCCCATCTCTGACCCTCAGACCGAGATGGGCTAGGACCCCTGGTTGTTCGGGCTCAGACCTGGATTATATAGAACCTTATCCAGGTCTTTCAGCAGATCAGTCTGGTACGCCTTAGTGTGCAACGAAGCGACGGTCTGACCTGCTGCTGCATATACCCTGCCATTTAAGCGAGATTCAGGGGCTTAGGTGGCCAAGGGAGAGCCTTGAGAGAGGATGTCTGCCACAGAGAGATAAGCTGTTTATCATCTCTTGCACAGGGGACATCCCCTCAGAAAAAATAACTTTTTTTCACTCCTTCTCACTCTCCACATCGAGGTTTTATGAAGAAAGGAAGGCTCACTCGAGCTGGGGGTGATTGGCCAGAAAGATTAATTTTTATGATCCACAACCCCCAAAAACTCGTTCATATGCAGAGAAGAGCACTAGTCGCTGAATCTGATTATGTCAGAAAGATCGCATCATCACAATCCAGCAGCTCACTCTCGTTCTCGGCCGACGCGCGCGAAAAGGGGCGGTCCCTCTTTTCTTTCTCACTCATCGGCCACATCCAACTGCTAACCAGATTGCACGCTTCAAACAAACCAGTCAGTGAAGACGAAAAAGCTGATGATGTATTCTCCCGGCGGCACTTATATTGTGGCACGCCGGTAGTGACGTCATGGGCTGTCGCCGGCCAACAGGTGGTGTTTTTACATATGTATCTACAGACACGAGTCACGCTGAGGGCGTTCCCCATAGCGACCCCTAGGGGACGCAGTTCGAGTTCCCATGGAGGGGAACATGAGCTTTTTATGAGCAAACACTCAAGATGGGTTTGGTGCACACAGGGATAAAAGTACCCCATGTGTACAATGAAATATACTGCTGTATGTTTGATGTTCTGGACCTATATTTCTGCTGTAGGTCCTGGACATCTTGTTTAGACACATGGCATCATGGATTCTATCAAATACCAACAGATACAAAATCAATAAGTGACTGACTCTGTTAGAAATCTTATAATGGGCCATGTTTGGATCTTCCAACCGTACAACAATCCAAACACAAACCTCAAAAACAACACAAAAATGGGTCATTGAGCACAATACCAAGTGTACCAGTACAAAACTGTAAATGTTGAGAGGTTGTAACCAAAAAAAAGCTGATACAAGAACAAAAAAGAGGAAAATGGCTCACCAGAAGAAAAGTGAGAGGTACCAGAAGAAAAGTGAGAGGGTCACCAAAGAAAAGGTGAGAGGTACCAGAAGAAAGTGAGAGGGTCACCAGAAGAAAGGTGAGAGTCACCAGAAAAAAGGTGAGAGGGTACCAGAAGAAAGTTGAGAGGTCACCAGGAAGAAAGTGAGAGGTACCAAAACATTCTGCTGGTCATTCCAGTCCTCTGACCTGAACCCTGTAGAAAATGAGAGAGCTGAACTGAAGAGAAGAAGCACCGTCATGGATCTGTAAATCTGAAGATCTGGAGTTATTCTGGATGAAGGAATGGTCTCTGATCTCTTGTCAGGTGTTCTCTGATCTGAACCCTGTAGAAGATGAGTGAGTGAACTGAAGAGGAGAAGCTGTGAATATGAAGGATCTGGAGTGATTCTGGATGAAGGAATGATCTCTGATCTCGTGTCAGGTGTTCTCTGACCTGAACCCTGTAGAAGACGAATGAACTGAAGAGGAGAAGCTGTGAATCTGAAGATCTGGAGTGATTCTGGATGAAGGAATGGTCTCTGATCTCGTGTCAGGTGTTCTCTGACCTGAACCCTGTAGAAGATGAGTGAGTGAACTGAAGAGAAGAAGCTGTGAATCTGAAGATCTGGAGTGATTCTGGATGAAGGAATGGTCTCTGATCTCGGGTGAGGTGTTCTCTGACCTGAACCCTGTAGAAGATGAGTGAGTGAACTGAAGAGGAGAAGCTGTGAATCTGAAGGATCTGGAGTGATTCTGGATGAAGGAATGATCTCTGATCTCGTGTCAGGTGTTCTCTGACCTGAACCCTGTAGAAGATGAGTGAGTGAACTGAAGAGAAGAAGCTGTGAATCTGAAGATCTGGAGTGATTCTGGATGAAGGAATGGTCTCTGATCTCGGGTGAGGTGTTCTCTGACCTGAACCCTGTAGAAGATGAGTGAGTGAACTGAAGAGGAGAAGCTGTGAATCTGAAGGATCTGGAGTGATTCTGGATGAAGGAATGATCTCTGATCTCGTGTCAGGTGTTCTCTGACCTGAACCCTGTAGAAGATGAGTGAGTGAACTGAAGAGAAGAAGCTGTGAATCTGAAGGATCTGGAGTGATTCTGGATGAAGGAATGGTCTCTGATCTCGGGTCAGGTGTTCTCTGATCTGAACCCTGTAGAAGATGAGTGAGGTGAACTAAAGAGAAGAAGCTGTGAATCTGAAGATCTGGAGTTATTCTGGATGAAGGAATGGTCTCTGATCTCTTGTCAGGTGTTCTCTGACCTGAACCCTGTAGAAGATGAGTGAGGTGAACTGAAGAGGAGAAGCTGTGAATCTGAAGATCTGGAGTGATTCTGGATGAAGGAATGGTCTCTGATCTCGTGTCAGGTGTTCTCTGACCTGAACCCTGTAGAAGATGAGTGAGTGAACTGAAGAGAAGAAGCTGTGAATCTGAAGATCTGGAGTGATTCTGGATGAAGGAATGGTCTCTGATCTCGTGTCAGGTGTTCTCTGACCTGAACCCTGTAGAAGATGAGTGAGTGAACTGAAGAGAAGAAGCTGTGAATCTGAAGATCTGGAGTGATTCTGGATGAAGGAATGGTCTCTGATCTCGGGTCAGGTGTTCTCTGACCTGAACCCTGTAGAAGATGAGTGAGGTGAACTGAAGAGAAGAAGCTGTGAATCTGAAGATCTGGAGTGATTCTTGATGAAGGAATGGTCTCTGATCTCTTGTCAGGTGTTCTCTGACCTCATCAGGCATTATAGGAGAACATTTAGAGCTGTTAAACTGGCAAATGGAGGTATCAAAACTTATTGAATAAAAGGGTGCCGTTAATTGTGGCCAATGTGTATTAAAGAAAAACATTTATTTCATTATGATATTTCCTCCCATTTTAAATTCTTATTCTCCAACGAAAGATTAGATTTTTGAAATGTTTTTAAATAAAATATTACAATTATATTTACCAAGGGAGACAATAATTCTGACCACCACTGCATATATACATATACATATATATATATATTTTTTTTCAGTCATTGTACAGATTTGCATAGGTAATAAATATATATTAATATATTATATTATCTTATATAAATCGACATTTGCATTGCTCAACACATTTTACATTTCTATAGTAAAACAGTTATCAAATATGAAATGTTTCACTAATTCACACTCTGTTTCAGTGAACAGTAAATCCTGCTTACTTTGATCTGCTAAAAATGTGTTTGTTTCCTTAAATACACATTTATGCAACTCTCACGCAGATTGTCATATGTTGTCAGTCTAGTTGCATTGTTCAGGTAGAGACTACAATTACATTTGCAGCTGTTATACTACATTTCAGTTGTTGCATAAAGCTCCCAACTCTTTCCCTAGAAAGGTTACATTACTGTTCCAGGTTCAAAGCAAAGGTTTTAACATGAAAAATACTTTAAAATCACACAAATAATTTATTTATTTGTTAAATCACACCTCAGTTGGTCTGTGTCTGTGATAACTAAACAATTTCTAACTAGTATTTCATAATATATTTATGTTAGATCTGATTACTGTCATAAAATAAGCTTAGAGAGTATCATGTATGTTTAAAGTAGTATACATGAATATAGGCAATAGGCGTACAACTATAAAGTATTCATCAAAATTAATTAAATCAGTGAAATGCAAACTCAGAATATGAAGCAAACCTGCAATAATTAAATAAGTTAAACAACACATACTGACAAAAAAATGTATAGCCTGATAAAAGCGTCTGCTAAATGCATAAATGTAAACTTTATATTGAATTATATCATGTTTTTACTACTCTGTTTTGCTAAAATTGTTCAAACTATATTTGGCTTAACTCTGTTAACTCGGTTTTCTCAGAGTGAACACAATCTACAAACCAGCAACAAGCTAAGAAAACATGTTTGAGAAACACAACAGTGCCTTTAGATCTTTAGCCTGTGTTTCAGTATATCACTTTTATTTTCACAACTAGATAGCCTCAGTGTACACTTTTCAACTTTTGAATAATAATCCTTGCTCAAAAACAGACGGATGAGAGCAACAGCACAAAACGTACGAAGCTCTAGCAACAGTGTTTAGACTGAAAATAGCACCGATCAAAAGTTGTAACACCTTCAGTTTATTAAAGTCGTGCATATGGCAAACACATTTTCATCACCATAAACACTGTTCATGTGCACACAATATAACACATTTGTTTCTTGGTAGTTTTTTCCCCTGTTTAGTTCTCCTAAAAGTTATCTCAAGTAATGAAAAGATACATTTACTTTGCATTAAAGTGTTCAAGTCTTATTAGAGAACACAACATTTGAATAATTCTGCCCACAACTTCAATTCTTTCGATCAGCAATGCAGAGTAAAAGCAGTGTTTGTAATCTTACATGTGAATGTATGTGAATGATAATATTTAGCAAGGCTGATGTTCTATTCTATCTATTGCTTTAGTAATATCTTCCATGCTATTCTGTAACTGAATCATTTCTATCCACATCAGATCAAGTGCGGTTCTAACTGGCAGAACTCCGACGAAACGGACTCCAATCAAACATGACGTTTGAGACTGTATCTGCGCAGCCAGTACACTAATGTCATATATCTGTATGAAGCGCACTAATTCACTGGCAGATGAGAAATATCGATTTAAATACCCAACACCACGCTCTGGGTAATTGAGGTCTCTCAATATTTCATGAACCTGCTGGCTGATCTCATTCATCTTATCCATCATAGGGCTGATGTTATAGTGAAATGTCCTCAGTTCAGCTTCAGTGTCTTGTATTAATTTGGTCTGCAGGCTCATGATCTTCTTGTTCCAGATTTGATCACCGATTGCAGCGCCTGAAACCACAACTACTCCTGCTCCTGTGATAAGAGCAGAAATGCACCGATGAACTGGAGCTAAAACTAACCCCAAACCCACCATCAAGCCTCCAGCTACTTCTGCATTTGATGCATTAGAAATGGCTCCAGTAGCACGTCTGAAGTCTTCTTCAAATGTCCTGATGATGAGATGCAATCTCTGCACGCATTGCTCGACTGGAGAGAAGTCTCTCAGATAGAGTGCGACCAGTTGTTTTTCCAGAGGATTGAAAACTGATCTACAGGAAAAAAATTAAAATAATAATAATAATTATAATAATGAATTGTATTGCATGCATTTCCAATAATAATAACCACTACTGATATGTAGCTTTAATAGTTTGGTACACATGTTTTGCTTATAAAACAACTTTTCTTCACAGTGCAGAAATCCCATCTTTGTGTTAACACCCAATAATTCAGATTTCAGTGAGTAATGCATAGAACCTCCTCTTACAGCATTGTGGGAGGTGTCTCTTTGCTCTTGCGCTGACGCTTGCCTTTTCTCCGTTTTATTTCCCCTTCATTGTCTCCACAAAACATCATAACAGCTAAAACAAGCAAATACATTAATATTGACATTTCAGGAGATACATTTATACAAAATCTGCCTGTAGAACAACAACATTACAAATTAAGACTAGCATAACTTAAATCATAAATCAAACTAAACACTGTATCAACAAAGACCAAGATACACAAAATATAAAATCTGAGATATACACCCTTCTCAACACACTAGTGTACACTTTTTACTTTTTACATTAATATAAAAAAGGCATTAAAACATGCAATCATGTCACGTGAGATTGATTTGTCTCGAAAATGATTTATGAGCAATAATACACATAAATAGTTCATAATTCCACACACAGTACGAGGAGTAAAGGGTACAATTAAAACACGCATCCTTATAGCTATGAAATATGAAATCAACAGCCTCTTTATCTCTTCCAACCATAGCAGCACTTCTTCTCTCAGATATAACCAGCACACATTTTCATAAACTGCATTAATGTTATAAAAGAAGTCAATGTTTTACAGTCATAAGAGCCCAGATTAAGCTCTTCGGTGTTGAATGGAGGAAGTGAAATTAAATCCTTGTTTTAGAGAACCATGTCCTTTATTAACACACTATAATACTGTATATTCTGTGCATCAGTCCCCACTGTACAGAATACTCTACCCAAATAAATCATCCGGTGAGGAAAATACAAATAACACATACATGTTCTACAAACACTGCATGTCCTGTCACTGTATGTGCTGTTTTCATGTCTCTTTACCTCGGTTCCTCCATCTGTGATCCTCTTCTGCTTCTGCTTGAACCGCTCTTCAAAATAAACTCTTTCTTTTTCAAGCAAATCTCATTCAGCTGCATCATCGCCATCAAAATAAAAGTCTCTAGAGGACCAATCACTTAAACCCAGGAAAAATAATAATAATAATAATAATAAAGACAGTTTTTAATTTCACACACACACAAAAAAAAAATAATAATAATAATAACAAAGACAGTTTTTAATTTCACACACACACAAAAAAATAAGGTAAGAGGTTGATATCAATTTATTTTTGCTACATTTAAATAAACAAGTTTAGTTTACCTACTTTCATTTTTATTATTATTATTATTTAAATATAGATAAAATAAATAGTTAACCACATACCTTAAGAAAATAATAGATTTTTTTCAGCGTATATAAAAATGGTCTTTTAACATTATGGCTTTGTGTTAAAAACCTTTCAAAGTATAAACATTTTTTTGTAGCGTTTCCTTTAAGAATACTCGTGTTTCTGCTCATTATGGGATAGCATGTTTATAGTTCTGATGAATTAGTTTAAAGGCTGACAGAGATATTTTTGTTTGACTGCATTGGTAATGCTGGAGGCAGCACTTGTTACTCCAGTGGTTCTCAAACCTGTCCCAAGGACCCCCAAACACAGCATATTCTGTATCTCCCTCATTTAACATACATGTTTAAACTCATCAGCTCGTTAGAAGCGTCTGCAAGACTTGAAATGAGAGAGACTTACAGAATGTGTGTTTGCTGGGGTCCCCAGAACAGGTTTGAGAACCACTGTGTTACACCAGCACCAGCACCAGCACCTGCACCAACACCAGCACCAGCACCAGCACCAGCACCAACACCAGCACCAACACCAGCACCAGCACCAACACCAACACCAGCACCAGCACCAACACCAGCACCAACACCAGCACCAGCACCAGCACCAGCACCAGCACCAGCACCAGCACCAGCACCAGCACCAACACCAGCACCAGCACCAACACCAACACCAGCACCAACACCAGCACCAGCACCAGCACCAACACCAGCACCAGCACCAGCACCAGCACCAGCACCAGCACCAGCACCAGCACCAGCACCAATACCAGCACCAGCACCTGTAACAATCAGATATATACCAGGAGTGAAAAGCACTCACAGTGGGCTCCAGAAATATTGCACCCTAAATAAATATGAGACCATGGTCAAATGTGGCAACCTTTTTAATAACAATTTGTGGTTACATGAGACCTGATGTACTTTTGGGGACCACGAGACCGAACTAGCATCTGCAATTATCCAACTGTGATCCTTATAGAGTTAAGTTTTCTATCTTTAAGACACATTTCATGATGAAACATCAGTACTCTTAGATTTCATTCTGTCAGCTACTAAAACTGACCTGAAGATTGCAGCGGATAGGACTGCTGAGCGAATCACTGATACCCCCCCCCTCTCTCCGAGATTAATACAGCTTTAAACTTAATCTGAAATGAAGAACATGAATGAAGTCTACTATCAATCAGTTGTAATACAATAAAAACACAAATGCAGAATGTCAGATGCAGAAAGGAAACTCACAGGAAGGGACTATGAGCAGAAAGTCACATGACCTTCTTCAGAGCGTCATCTGGTGGACAGCAGTGATGAAACATCGCCATACATCCATACACATATTACATATATTACATATCCATGCATGAAATACTTTTACCCATCTTCAAGAATCGGCTAAAACACATCTCTTCCATCTTTATTTGACCCTCTAACTCTAGTACTCTCTATTCTATTATTTTCTATGTTCCTTTTAAACTTGCACTCAATTCATTTACTAACTGCTTGTTTTCTTAAAAATAAAAAAATAAACTAACAATAGCTTCTCTAATCTTTTTGTATTATATCTATTTGTTTTATTTTTCTATATTATACAACTAACCAAAGCAAAAAGGGTCTCTCATACTTGCTTACTCTTCTTTTTCTATTACATCTGTTTTTATTAATTGCATAATAAATAAATAGAAAACCTTGCTAGGTGTACTGCGTTAAGATATCTGAGACTTGTCATAGCACTTGTTTTGGTTTGATTTGTAAGTCGCTTTGGATAAAAGCGTCTGCTAAATAACAAATGTAAATACTTAATATATTGTACAATTAAGTAAAAACATAATAAGCTAATAGAAAGGGGAACAATGTCTACCCTATACAAATATTTATATTTACTTGTAACGGAGACGCTGAGGCTGAGTGAGAATCCATGTGCGGAAGTTTATTCAAGGCAGTTACCACAAACACATACGAGAAGGCAGGCAGAGGATCAAAACCAGAGTAGCAGTCGAATCTGTCAACATACAAAGGGGATATCCAAAAGGCAAGAGTGAGTAGGCAGGCAACAGGTCTAAGCAAAAACATCAGTCCAATCAGGTAACCAAAACAAAGGGAGAATCCAGGTAATCGATAAACAGAGAGCTAGGCAGAATCATACACAGTAGTCAGGCAGAGAAGATCAGGAAATACCGCTTGGTAAGGCAGGTAAACTGGCAATACTTCGCACAGGCCCAAACGGCTAGCATGCTTATATATGCTACAAACAGGAAATGAGTGTAGAAGTAGAGGGAGTGGAGCACAGTCAGTACTCGGGTGAGGGCTCCCTCTGCTGGTTTTGCATTACATTATTGTATGTATGTGCAAAACATTTTTGGACACATATGTCTTGTACATATATCCATCCATCCATCCACCCATCAGCTGGATATGTCAAAACGTTCTTTAGTTAAATGAAGAGAAAACTGACATCATTGCATTTGGAAACAAGATGATGTTCTCAAGGTGAATGCTTACCTTGAGTCTTGGGGTCAAAAAAGGTCAAGATTCTTTGTGTGATTCTGGAGTTAGGCCTTAGTTTCAATAGTCATGTCAAAGCAATAATTAAACAGTTTAAACTCATCCAGAATGTTAGAAAATCTGAGCGTATCACACTAGTCCTCAAGTTTTGAAGTATTATTAAATGGCCCAGGACATCAATACATTGCAGATATGCTCACTGAATATAAACCTAATAGACCACTCAGATTAGAGTTTAGTCGGTTAGAAATGGTCATTCACTCCCTCACCGACAATCCCTGCCAGACCTGAGACTCGAACCCAACTCTCTAGCCATTTCATTTTGAACTCATTTACCATGCTAAACACAGTTAAATATATATTTTTTTTATTTCATACAAGCCACCTGAGAATTATTGTCCACTGTAACCTTGACTACTTTATCTGCCCGAACAAGTAAAATGGCATGCGTCAGCAAACTTTCCCATCTCATCATTTCACGAACATGAACTAACAAGCGGTTACATGCCAGTAGGAGTTGATGCAACCGAGAAAGTAAAAGCTGCATTGAGGAGTGAAATAAATACAGACAGTTCTCACTTAGTAGTTGATCAGAGGTTTTATTATGCTTCGTTATCAATAAATAGAATGTACTAGAATATCCCATAGTAGCTAAGATACAGGAAAACATTTCACATGCTTCATAGTCTATGTAGACTATCATATATATGGGATATTATTGTACATGCTATTTCTTTTTCACAGTGTGCTCGACTGGACTGCTGTCTCCTTGGGTTCGAAACCTGGGTGTCATCTTCATTATTACTTTTACTTTTATTACTTTTTGTTCCATATAAAGATTTTTATTCAAAAATATTAATTGTTCTGTTGTTGATGAACTTAGCCTACATGTTTTTTTTTACATATTTATCCAGCCTTTGAAAAAAACCTCTCACAAAACCCCACGAAGTGAAGATGCGTTAACTCCACTTGTATACTTTGTGGGAGTTCGGTTGAGACAGATGTGCGATCGTGTGATTTGTTCCCGACCCTGTCAATCAAACGCAGAATCGACAGGCATGCCACGTCTCGAAACACCCCGATGCTTCGAATCGCTTTAGTCACGTGACACCGGTATTTCGAAACATCAGCGCTTCGGGATCTCCACACCGCATCCCCACCCTTTTAGCACGCACGCGCAGACTGCGCGAGAGCGGGAGATGGCTGCTCCACCACTGGTTACTACAGCGTTTATCAGAGTGTTCCTCTTTGGCATGTGTGTGAACAGTGTGCTTGTGCTAAGTATTACCAGTGCCTCGGGTTTTACTACAGCCCTCTTCATTTCCCAGCAGCCTGTTTGTACAACGAATTCTCCTACAAACATCTTATTCTCTCCATAACTAACAGGTATGCTTGAGCTCCTGACAATTATGAAATGAGGAAAAATGTGAAACTAATGCCATCCACATGAATTCCTGGGACCCAATAAAGGTGTTTTCTTACTGAAATGTGAGTAGCCTATTATTGATTACATTATTTACAAAAGTATGTGTATGCAAAAGTAACCATTCAAAAAATAACTAGTGCACAGCTAGACTTCTGAATAACATTGATTACACTGTACAGCATTATCAAATGCATCACACTTTATATTATCTGACTTACTTCCTTGATCCACTTGTAACAGAGGTGGAGAGTTAACTTCAAAGCTTAAGTCATGTGAATGCTTCATTACCCCGGATGCATTACTATGTACTATGTACATGAGCAAATGACTCTTTAATTATGATATAATGGCTTTGCAATGCAAGTATCAACACTATTAGCCATGTATTATCGTGGTAGGATATTTTTGTTGTTGTTGTTATTGCCACCTTTTGGACAAACTAAGATATACTAACTGCTTCAAAGAAGCTTCAGGAAATAGGAAAATAATCATGTCAGTGCTGCAATGTTTATCAAGCAACTTCAGTTTCAGCTGCTAAGCAGTTTTACAGGAGACGATGTTGTTATGCTGCTCAAATCAGTTCAAGTTTTGTGCTCTTATCTGATAGTGTCAGCACAGTTAGTTTCATCATATTGTCTTCCTAGCTGGTCCTGACATGATGCATGTTAATTAACACTTG
This sequence comes from Schizopygopsis pylzovi, assembly GCA_027422435.1. Classification (NCBI taxonomy): domain Eukaryota; kingdom Metazoa; phylum Chordata; class Actinopteri; order Cypriniformes; family Cyprinidae; genus Schizopygopsis; species Schizopygopsis pylzovi. The sequence goes on from CM049819.1 coordinate 2,012,850, forward strand.
TGTTATTTAATCACAGAAACAATGACTTCACCCAGACGTCACCATCGGCGCGGAAGCATGGAGGAACCAGTTAGCATGTCGTGAGAGAAATACATTATGTTTATGATCATTATGGGTTTTCACTTGAAGCAGAGGATTAATAAAAACCTGTCGTCAGACTGTATATGCAGCATTAAGTATCGTACTAAAGAAAGGGTTTAATCTATATGTATCAACTATAGCACACATTTACCATATATGTATGTTGTGTTGTGTTTTTCCTTTAGATCTGATTTCATTCATCTCGGAGAGGAACTGCTTAGACTTCAGAAGGACAGTTCTCTTGAGTTCAACAAGCATATGGACAAGATGGGGGATCTGCTCAATGAGTTTAGAGAAGTCTACATACGTGCTGCGTGTTCCTCTATAGCAGGAGCGAGGTTGGGGGGATTTGGAGTGGCTGTCATGTTTGCTGGATTGGCTTTATTTGTATTTGATGAAGATGTTTGTGCCATTATTGCTGGAGCAGGGGCAGGTATGGCTGTAATTGGTGGATTTAGATTTGTTTTGGGGCGATACAGGAAAACACAACTGAAGAAGAACTTAAAACAATCCACTGAAGAAGAACTTAACGGAATTCAAGATCAATTTAGTCGTACTATTGACTTGCTGGAAAAAATCTGTCAACGTACTGCGGAAATACTGAGAGACCCTTCGCTGTCAGACCACAAAACCCAGGCATTGAGTGAACACTTTGCCTGCTGCTTTGAAAAACGGCATCTCTTTCAGGAACATGACACGAGTAACGTGGATGACCAGATGTCTAAAATTTTGCATTTGTCTGGAAAGCTTTCAGAAATTATCGCCAAGGTTAGTTCTGTGCCTGATATCCTCAACGAGATCATCGAAGACAACAAGAGGCAACGTGACAAACCTGCAAAACACACTCATGAGCAAATACATAAAAGAGAGTTTAAGGAGAAAGCAGATCAATTCATTAATGATATGCAGAGAGAAATTTGCGAGGTGAAAAACAGAGTGAAAGAAATCAAACAAACAGCAGACATAATATTAAATAATATGGATTTAATTTGACAAAATAAAAAGTATGAACTGCTGAGACAGCTTCTTATTGGATCCGCCTGACAGAGGACAACATAAATAGCGAGCAACTTCATATTGCATTGAATTATTAAAAAAATAATAATAATAATAATTTTATTGGAAATTGATGCTTCTGTTAAATGCAGAAATCCAGAAGTATGACTACTGTGTATATTTTTTTTTTTTTGCTGTATTATTGATCAAAATAAGTAGATGTTGTTGTTTTGTGTATATAAAGTGTTTATATTAATCAAGCAATGGATTTATTTGCATTTTGATTTAGTTAGGCAATAATACAAATCATTATCTCTATCTATCTACCTACCTATCTATCTATCTATCTACCTATCTATCTATCTATCTATCTATCTATCTACACTGAGAATAAAAATACTTTTGGTGTAGCAAATTTTTTTTTTTTTATACGCAGCTGATCATAATTTTTACATTGTAATATGAAATTTCAATGACTACTAGAATTTCCCAAGTAAAATTGTACATACATGCACATTTCATTCATGCAATAAACGAGTTGAATGGAAATAGTTACATATTATTGTTTACTCTTGTAATAATAAGCTTTATAGTCATTGCACATAAACGTAGTAATATTAAGTGAATTTTTATTAAAAAGTATAGCACGTTTGAAACCGTGCATGCGTGTTTAGTACGGTTGAGAATCTTTGGCTAGACAGTGAATCAATTTCATTCACGATTCCTAGGTTTTCTATTATTTTCAAGAACGATTTTGGCAAATTCAAAACGATTTAATTTGATTTGATTCACAATGAAATTTGATTCGATTCGTCTATAACGATTCGTTTCTGTATATTTTAGGCATCTACATGTGAGCAAAATGTTTTAGTTTTTAGGAAATTCATCACCATTCAGTTCAATGCATTTGCAGCAACTTGATCCAGATCAGTTTAACTTCATAGGACGTTGCCTTAATGTATTTTAAGCAAGAAAAAATACTATATATTCAATGCACCATAAGTGTATAACCCCAGCCTAATCCCAGCTGAACACCTTGAGCCAAAATTCAACAACCTTGAGCCAAAAACTCACCAAACACCAATGACTTGTACATTCATTATATGGACAAAAGTACTGGCACCCCTTCTTTAGAAGAGAAAAGGGCACTTCCAAACTGTGCCAACAAAGATTGAAACATAATTCATGTACATAAAAATGGTATTTCCACCTCTGTTGCAATAGTTTTGACGTGTATGAAATGACTACCCATATGTACATTAGTCATTAGTGTTTGGTGATGAGTTTTTGGCTCATTTAAAGTCACACCAGAGGTGTTCAGCTGTCTTTCTGCAGACCAGTCAAGTTCTTCCACACTGACTGAATCATCATTTCTCTTTGATTCTTGTCTTATACACAGAGACATTGTCATGTTAGAATAGAAAAGAGTCCAAACTGTTGCTATAACATTAGATTCCCTAGAATATCATAATATGCTTAAACATTAAGATTTGTACTCATGGAAATTACTAAAGTAGTCAAACCTTTCAGTAGAAGGGGGTGCTAAGACTTTTGGCATTATAGTGTATATGGACTCAAAATAAATTCCAAACATACCTGTAAAAACACAAGGCAAAATACAGGGCGTCCAAAAGCTAATGCTAATCGAAGCATACAATCAACTGACAAATCAGTGCTGATAATTACTGTACATAACTTTCAAAAGATTAATTCATTTAATGATTAATTAAAAAAGTATACTGTAATTAAAAAGTATACTGTAGTACAGTTTATTTGACAATATTAAATTATTGCTAGTTGAACGTATTAGTGACATTAATTAAACAGATCCGTTAGATCAAACATGGGAAACACACTAATAACTATCACTAATATTGTATATTATTTGTTTGTTTAGTCATAACGTCAGTATTTAGGGGTTGTTTTTGGTGGGACTCTTATTAGTGACACACTCTAGGCACTCGTGGTTTGCTGGCATTTCAATCTAATAAAGGCTGGCTGCTATTGTAAACCGAATTAATAATTATCTGTGCATCTTATTTACAGTTATGTACAGTTATTAATAGTATTATTTTGTTGTTTAATTGTGTTGGCTTCGGTTAGCATTAGCTTCTGGAACATTACCTTATGTGTGTTTTTACAGGTATGTTTGGATTTTCTTTTGAGTCCATATATGATGTAAATAAATAATAAAAGGACTATAAATAAGCTTTATCGTTGTTTGTTGTACTACATAAATTCAACATTTATGGCTGAATTATATCATGTTTTCACTATTCTGTTTTGCTAAAACTATATTTGGCTTAACTCTGTTAACTCGGTTTTCTCAGAGTGAACACAATCTACAAACCAGCAACAAGCTAAGAAAACATGTTTGAGAAACACAACAGTGCCTTTAGATCTTTAGCCTGTGTTTCAGTATATCACTTTTCATTTTCACAACTAGATAGCCTCAGTGTACACTTTTCAACTTGTGAATAATAATCCTTGCTCAAAAACAGACGGATGAGAGCAACAGCACAAAACGTACGAAGCTCTAGCAACAGTGTTTAGACTAAAATAGCACCGATCAAAAGTTGTAACACCTTCAGTTTATTAAAGTCGTGCATATGGCAAACACATTTTTCATCACCATAAACACTGTTCATGTGCACACAATATAACACATTTGTTTCTTGATAGTTTTTTTCCCCTGTTTAGTTCTCCTAAAAGTTATCTCAAGTAATGTAAAGATACATTTACTTTGCAAGTCTTATTAGGGAACACAACATTTGAATAATTCTGCCCACAACATCAATTCTTTCGATCAGCAATGCAGAGTAAAAGCAGTGTTTGTAATCTTACATGTGAATGTATGTGAATGGTAATATTTAGTAAGGCTGATGTTCTATTCTATCTATTGCTTTAGTAATATCTTCCATGCTATTCTGTAACGGAATCATTTCTATCCACATCAGATCAAGTGCGGTTCTAACTGGCAGAACTCCGACGAAACGGACTCCAATCAAACATGACGTTTGAGACCGTATCTGCGCAGCCAGTACACTAATGTCATATATCTGTATGAAGCGCACTAATTCACTGGCAGATGAGAAATATCGATTTAAATACCCAACATCACGCTCTGGGTAATTGAGGTCTCTCAATATTTCATGAACCTGCTGGTTGATCTCATTCATCTTATCCATCATAGGGCTGATGTTATAGTGAAATGTCCTCAGTTCAGCTTCAGTGTCTTGTATTAATTTGGTCTGCAGGCTCATAATCTTCTTGTTCCAGATTTGATCACCGATTGCAGCACCTGAAACCACAACTACTCCTGCTCCTGTGATAAGAGCAGAAATGCACTGATGAACTGGAGCTAAAACTAACCCCAAACCCACCATCAAGCCTCCAGCGACTTCTGCATTTGATGCATTAGAAATGGCTCCAGTAGCACGTCTGAAGTCTTCTTCAAATGTCCTGATGATACGATGCAATCTCTGCACGCATTGCTGGACTGGAGAGAAGTCTCTCAGATAGAGTGCGACCAGTTGTTTTTCCAGAGGATTGAAAAAAGATCTACAGGAAAAAAATATATAATAATAATAATGAATTTGTTTTTCATGCATTTCCAATAATACTAACCACTACTGATATGTAGTTTTAATAGTTTGGTACATGTTTTGCTTATAAAACAACTTTTCTTCACAGTGCAGAAATCCCATCTTTGTATTAACACCCAATAATTCAGATTTCAGTGAGTAATGCATAAAACCTCCTCTTACAGCATTGTGGGAGGTGTCTCTTTGCTCTTGTGCTGACGCTTGCCTTTTCTCCGTTTTATTTCCCCTTCATTGTCTCCACAAAACATCATAACAGCTGAAACAAGCAAATACATTAATATTGACATTTCAGGAGATACATTTATACAAAATCTGCCTGTAGAACAACAGCATTACAAATTAAGACTAGCATAACTTAAATCATAAATCAAACTAAACACTGTATCAACACAGAACAAGATACACAAAATATAAAATCTGAGATATACACCCTTCTCAACACACTGGTGTACACTTTTTACTTTTTACATTAATACAAAAAAAGGCATTAAAACATGCAATCATGTCACGTGAGATTGATTTGTCTTGAAAATGATTTATGAGCAATAATACATATAAATAGTTCATATTTCCACACACAGTACGAGGAGTAAAGGGTACACTTAAAACATGCATCCTTATAGCTATGAAATATGAAATCAACAGCCTCTTTATCTCTTCCAACCATAGCAGCACTTCTTCTATCAGATATAACTAGCACAGATTTTCATAAACTGCATTAATGTTATAAAAGAAGTCAATGTTTTACAGTCATAAGAGCCCAGATTAAGCTCTTCGGTGTTGAATGGAGGAAGTGAAATTAAATCCTTGTTTTAGAGAACCATGTCCTTTATTAACACACTATAATACTGTATATTCTGTGCATCAGACCCCGCTGTACAGACTACTCTACCCAAATAAATCATCCGGTGAGGAAAATACAAATAACACATACATGTTCTACAAACACTGCATGTCCTGTCACTGTATGTGCTGTTTTCATGTCTCTTTACCTCGGTTCCTCCATCTGTGATCGTCTTCTGCTTCTGCTTGAACCGCTCTTCAAAATAAACTCTTTCTTTTTCAAGCAAATCTCATTTAGCTGCATCATCGCCATCAAAATAAAAGTCTCTAGAGGACCAATCACTTAAACCCAGGAAAAATAACATTTCAGAACAAAACAAACATATAACAAACACAGACAGTTTCTAATTTCACACAAAAAATAACATTTCAGAACAAAACAAGCATATAACAAACACAGACAGTTTCTAATTTCACACAAAAAATAACATTTCAGAACAAAACAAGCATATAACTAACACAGACAGTTTCTAATTTCACACAAAAAATAACATTTCAGAACAAAACAAACATATAACTAACACAGACAGTTTCTAATTTCACACAAAAAATAACATTTCAGAACAAAACAAACATATAACTAACACAGACAGTTTCTAATTTCACACAAAAAATAACATTTCAGAACAAAACAAACATATAACAAACACAGACAGTTTCTAATTTCACACAAAAAATAACATTTCAGAACAAAACAAACATATAACAAACACAGACAGTTTCTAATTTCACACAAAAAATAACATTTCAGAACAAAACAAACATATAACTAAAACAGACAGTTTCTAATTTCACACAAAAAATAACAATAATAATAATTCATTGAATTTACTATATCTTTTTAAGGTATATTTTATTTTAGCTACATCTAAATAAACAAATTTAGTTGATTAACTTTCTGTTTTATTATTATTTAAATGTAGCTAAACTAAATAGTTTGCAACCGCTTACCCTACTTTTTTTTCAGTGTATAAAAAAATGGTCTTTTATTAAAATCATGGTTTTTAAAACACCTTTCAACATATAAACACACCATGTTTGTTCTTGTTCTTGTACAGTGCTCCTTGTTTCTTCTCATTATGGGATCACATTTGCTTTTAGTTCTTCTGAATTAGTTTATTTGATATTTTAGTTTGAGGGCATTGGTAATGCTGGAGACAGCACCTGTTACACCAACACCTGTTCAGAGATCAGAGATGCACCAGGAGTAACAAGCACAAGCTCCATTGGCACCCTTAATAAATATGAGACCATGAGAAAATGTGGCAACCTTTCCGATAACAATTTGTGGTTACATGAGACCTGATGTATTTATGGAGACCACACGACCCAACTAGCATCTACACTTATCCAACTGTGATCCTTATAGAGTCAAGTTTTCTATCTTTAAGACACATTTCATGATGAAACATCAGTACTCTTAGATTTCATTCTGTCAGCTACTTAAACTGACCTGAAGATTGCAGCGGATAGGACTGCTGAGCAAATCACTGATACCCCCCCCCCCCCTCTCTCTCTCTGAGATTAATACAGCTTTAAACTTAATCTGAAATGAAGAACATGAATGAAGTCTACTATCAATCAGTTGTAATAAAATAAAAACACAAATGCAGAATGTCAGATGCAGAAAGGAAACTCACAGGAAGGGACTATGAGCAGAAAGTCACATGACCTTCTTCAGAGCGTCATCTGGTGGACAGCAGTGATGAAACATCGCCATACATCCATACACATATTACATATATTACATATCCATGCATGAAATACTTTTACCCATCTTCAAGAATCGGCTAAAACACATCTCTTCCATCTTTATTTGACCCTCTAACTCTAGTACTCTCTATTCTAATTCTATTATTTTCTATGTTCCTTTTAAACTTGCACTCAATTCATTTACAAACTGCTTGTTTTCTTAAAAAAAATAAAAAAATAAACTAACAATAGCTTCTCTAATCTTTTTGTATTATATCTATTTGTTTTATTTTTATATATTATACAACTAACCAAAACAAAACATGTCCAGTAATTGACCTATCGGTAAGCCCTGCTTACTGTTCATATTTCCCGTGTCACAACCGTGATATGTCAACACCATCTTCCAATTTCTGAGGACATTCATTTAAATATTTTGATATTTGTATTCTCCTGAAGCAGGTTCTATTAGCATACACAGAAAACAAGTAAAACAAAAACAATCCTTCAGATTTGACAAGTCATCATATTTATGTGGTTTAAGTCATTTTTAATTGTCTTAAAATAAAACGGTTACATTTTTGTAATAATCTATACATATTAAATATGCAGCATATATTGCTTTTGTGGATTGATAAACAGCATGTCTAGCAGAATCAGGGTTGAGGGAACATAAGATTCAGGGAGGGAACACAGAACTAGTGAATCAAATACATATATACATAAAACAGTTTGTTTGTATTCTGATCATTTCTGGATCATTTGTTAAGATGTTTAAATGTGAATATTAAGATTCTGGTGAATGTAATGGATAGAGGTAACCACTAATTGTTTTATTTGTTCGTTTTGCTGTTAGGGTTAAAAGTTACCGTGTTACACATGCACAGCAGACCCACTGTTAATGTCATGCTTAAATGTGACTCTTGAATAAAAGCTTTACAAACAAATAACATGCACACTGTTTGTTTTAATACAGTAATAGATTGATGTGATGTATTTGATAGTTAAAATGACTACATATCAGGTTTGTGTCACCACCGTCAGATGTCTCATCCATCAGGTGAATATTTTGGTATTTGATTATGATATGATATAATTGTTGAAGAATTGTTGTACATGTGTGAACATGTAATGTGTCTGCTAACTTGAGAATGTGTTTTGAAATATTAAAACATCTTGATTATTTGATTTCAAAAGGTAAAAAACACATTTTGATAACAAAATCTGGGAGGTTGAATCAAAACATAGCTCAGTCGCTTAGTACATGTAAGATACATACATGTAGATTAATTTGTCTGCGTAAGTTTTTTTCAATATTGCATCCTGTTTTGTCCCGCTTCTTAAGTTATATATTACAGATATATGTCTGAGCAAGTGATTAAATGCTTAATTATATTGAAAATAAACTACACAATTATTTTTTTTAAAGTAAATGATAATTTGCTTCAGTGTTAGTCTGAGACTCACAGATACAGCTCGCGGTGTTCATCATGCATGCATCCCACCACACTGCACACATTGTTCTGTTAATTGTGTCTCTGGCACTTTCAATTTCACCCAGAGTCTTCTGGAATAAAGCAGCTGTTTCTCTCGACTGATGAATAAATTTCAAAGTGTTTGATTGAATTTGTTCTGCTTTTCTCTTGTCTGCTACTTGATTCATTTCAATGATCTCTTTCACATCTAGACCAATACCGACAGCATCAAAAAAAAAGAAGTGGAAGCGAGAGTCTACTAGTTATTTCCCCGGCCACTTTGAGAGCTCTGGCAGTCCTTGTGGCCACAGTCTCAATTTTAGCCATTTGTAATTCAGTGGCTATTGATGAAATGCCGAAAAGGGTTTCCAAAGACCCCACAGTTGTCGCGAGTGTCTCAGAAATCATATCTGATTCAGAAACCCACTTCTTCTTCTGAATCTCTTCTACGATGACAGAAATGGTCTTTAGCTGATTAATTATTGGGTTGATTATATTCTGGAAATCATCTGTGATCTTCTTAATAGTCTGGCGTAGGTTGTTCTGCTTGATCATGTTAGTGACGGTACATGCTGTACCTTGTTACTGCTGCACCTGCTCCAACACCTGCAAGAGCTAACGAAACACCAAATGTGAACGGAGCCAAAAACAAACCCACTAGTTCTGTGATTCCTGCTGCTGCTCCTATTACGCCTCCTGACAAACTGCCCACCGTGGTGGCCTTGTGCATGGAGTGCAGTTCATCTGTGACCTCATTCAGCTCCTTTATTTTATGATTGAGTGTTGGAAACTTTTCCTCAAATTCTGAGTTCAGTTGCTTGATGCTTCTCTGCAGTTCATCATTAAGAGCTTTGAAGTTCCCTGAAATATCAGATTTTTTTATTTGTTTTTTAAGTAGACCGCATTGGCCTTAGATACAAAGATAATACATTCTATTAATTACAATGCCATTGATAACTGTTATGCTGTGATTTAGTAAAGCAGCCAAAAAAGAAAGAAAAAAAGCCCTATTACGCTCTTTGCTAACTTCCCTTCATCAGTTGCTTGAATGCACATCATTGCTTATGTTGCACGAGCTCCCACTACTGATGGAGCAGGTGCAGTAAGTTAAGAGTCAATTGGAATTTGCTCTCGTTGGACACTTATGTTTTTGCATTGTCTTTCTTTTGAATCAGTTTTAGTTAATGTAGTTAACTAAGGTTAATAACATGGGTAACACTTTATTTTGATGATCCCTATTGAATATTTTGTTGACACTAAGTAATGTTACAACTACATGTCAACACACTCTCAGTGTAGACTGTCTGCTTCATATATGCTAACTCTGTATTGTGATGGTCTCTCAGCAGACACTCTACTTACTACAAGTAACTAAAGTATATTTCAACTAATTCTAACCCTACCAGTCTACTAATATACTACCAACACTGTAATGAGAGTCAGTAGAAATGTAGGTGCAATGTTACTTATACTCTACATAATGTGTTAAATGGACCATCAAAAAAAAAAAAAAAAAATCTTGTGTAAAGTGTTAAAAAATGTGCTCAAATCAGTTGCTTTGAACAAGAAAATCTTACTTCTTGGACATCTTGACTGGTCAGTTCTCTTCACCTGTATTGAAATTAAGCATATTCAAAGATTATTGCAACGATACAGTGCTGTGATTATGTATGTATATAGAAAAGGTTGTTTTTGTCACCACGAGACAGACACGCATTTCATTTGTATAGAGATTTTCAAAATAACGCACCTAATTTCCTTAAATGAATGTCAATGATTGAATGTCTTAGTGAACATAAAATCTCAGTGTTAGAAAATAGTTAATTGATTTACAATGATGCAACTTGCAAAGTATACAAGTAAGACCTACTGTACATACAGTAACCCAATCCATTGTCCATCTCGTTGGATTATGTCATTGGGCTAATGTGTGGAACTTGCATACAGTATGAACACATAGCAATCATCTAAATAAGCACAGAATAATATGATAATCCTAAAAGGACACTGTTACTGTTATCACCACTTCTCTTCGGAGAAACACAGTCTGTATGTTGTGTAACATTTCTCTGGTCAACTACAAGCTATTTACATTAGTTCTCAAACATCTTTCTTTAACTGGACTGACATTACACTTGTATCAGTTGATACTTCGGTCACACGTTATATCAGGTGGTCTTTACCCTGTACTTGCATCACAAATAAGTAATGCTAAAATAATTAATTGTTCCATTTATCACTTATTCCATTTCATTTAAAAAAATATATATATAAAAAAATAATAATACAGTAACCTTATTTACTGTATGCTACGATAAGTAAATGCACGATTGTATGCTTTTAAAAGGTGATGAAACAGTGTAGACTGTCGTCGCAACCCGCAATAACCCATTATTTCGACACAGTACAACCTCGGTAACATATGCAAATGATGAAATCCTCATTAATAAAAATCAACAAAACGAATCGATGAAAGTGTCCAGTCAGATCTCAACCTGTCTTGGGCGGGACGTACACACAGGAAGTAGGAAGAAGCATACTTTATCTCTGTTGTTGCTGTTTACCTTAATTTCGAACATTAACTTAAGATGTACTCCTAGTTTATCTTTTATTAGGCTATATTGCGGGAATGGTTTAAAGCTGAATTGAATAGATTGGTTTCGTGCATGTTAAAGGTATGTATGCATGTTAAATGCACAGAGCTCTACTGTTTCACGGCGTGGAGGACGATATCGATATCTTCTGTTCTCCGGCCACACACACATGCTTCAGGGTGGGCTGAGGAGAGTGTAACAGTGTGAACATGTGTCGAACTAATGTCCAGTGTTTGCTTGACCTAAATTATGACTGCGAGTGCGAGAGCGACGTGCAGAAACGAAACCGAAAATAAACCGGGGGGGGGGTACAAAAAAATGTTTTAAGTAGATTTGGAATAAGTAAATTAAATTATTCATATCGTATTGTGCAAGCCTAGTAATTGTAGACTACTAGCCTATAGTGGCACATAAAGAACTAGGCATTAAGAAAGAAATAGACTCTCAGCTTACAGGGAACATTGTCGTAGCTTTGACTAACGTGCTCACATATTATAACCCAGTTTGTGTTCTCGTGATCACATATTATAACACAGTTTGTGTTCTCGTGTTCACATATTATAACACAGTTTGTGTTCTCGTGATCACATATTATAACCAGTTTGTGTTCTCGTGATCACATATTATAACCCAGTTTGTGTTCTCGTGATCACATATTATAACACAGTTTGTGTTCTCGTGCTCACATATTATAACCCAGTTTGTGTTCTCGTGATCACATATTATAACCCAGTTTGTGTTCTCGTGCTCACATATTATAACCAGTTTGTGTTCTCGTGCTCACATATTATAACCAGTTTGTGTTCTCGTGCTCACATATTATAACCCAGTTTGTGTTCTCGTGATCACATATTATAACCAGTTTGTGTTCTCGTGATCACATATTATAACCAGTTTGTGTTCTCGTGATCACATATTATAACCCAGTTTGTGTTCTCGTGATCACATATTATAACCAGTTTGTGTTCTCGTGATCACATATTATAACCAGTTTGTGTTCTCGTGTTCACATATTATAACCAGTTTGTGTTCTCGTGCTCACATATTATAACCAGTTTGTGTTCTCGTGATCACATATTGTAACCCAGTTTGTGCTGTGTAACAAGATTTTAGTCATTACTGTTTGTAAAAAACTGAAAAAAGGCTCAAATGTCAGGGAATGTCAAAACCCTAGCGGGTCAAAAGTCACATTAGAAAGTCCCAACTAAGATACTCCTTAATGTGTTCATTACACTACCTGTGTTAGAGCAACAATCTTTGCAAGTCAACAAGTCATGATTTGGACTTCGCATAGCAGCATTAAAAGTCATAAATAACATAATTATGAATTAAGTATGTCATAATTTTATTTTTTAAATAATTTTATTTTTGACTTTATATGCATAATTGAATATTAATTGATATATGTATGTTTCCTTATGTGGTGGAAATGGGCTTCTATGCAGAACAGAAAACTGGACTAATTTATTTTAACCAGTTTGGCACAGCACAGACTACTCGACATTGGGATGCAAAAAATACCCCGTACCCGAGCAAAACGAACTAAATAAATGCCATGAGGCTGAACCTGTTGAGATATAACTGTTAAATATAAACTGAAATATAATCGAATTGTTTTGTTGAGCAGGTAACTGAGGAGTTGTGAGGTGGAGACACGGAAGTATTCAAGGTAAGTTCAAATCTTAGTTGATGAGCTTTCTATAGAGAATAACATTATTTATCTACAATCATTTGATTGAATCAAAATATCATTTTTTTTTAATTATAAATATTTTTTTATCAATTATATATTTGCTCATTACAATACGCTTGGTAGTAAACTGGAAATTCTGTAACAAGAACCTAATAAATGACAAAAAATATGTGTTGTATTCTTAAATGGATAATTCACTCAACATGAAAGTCCTGTCATACTTTACTCACACAAGTTGTTCTAAATCTGTATGAGTCTCCTTGTTCTGTTGAACTCAAAAGAAGATATTTTGAAGAATACTGCTAATCAAACCAAACGGATGGGGACCAGAAACCATTTGGTTACCACCGTTTATTCTCCCCACCATCCTCTATTCCAGGGTTTCTCAACCACCTCCACCTTTAAAATGCGTGTTCAGTAAAGTCCTTCATCGACTCATTAACAGGGCATCACAAAATTAGATTTTATTTAACTGTGTGATATCTTGTAAATGATTGGTCGAACATTGCTAGCTTCATTTACTTACACATAAATGTGACGGATATCTTATTAAGAGGCAGTGCAATGTTTTCCTAAAGATGGATTGTCATGACAGTGACTGACTCCAGTGATGACAGCGGTATCACAGTATGGAATCTCCTCCTTTTATCCGTGAGTCTGTAAATTACATTGTTTCCAAACCACACTATATTTGTTTATAAAAAGAAGAATCTGATGTCACAAACAATATAACAATAATTCTAAATGTATTTACACTGTCAGATATGTATTATTATACATGGCACTGATACAGACTAGACGTGCCATTTTCCAGGGACACTTCCTGGCCAGGATTTCTAAATTGCCAAAAATAACCAGTTGTTGGCTGTTTTCACTGCGCAGATCGATCGTTGTATGACATCTAAGTACTGTGAGAGCTATAAAGGCCTTTCATACCGCGGGAACCTTTTCATAGTACCAGAACTAATTGTGGAACTACCCACTTTTTGGTCTTTTCGCTCCGCCGAAACTGGGTGTGATTTTAGTAACGGACTGCCTTTTTTGAGGATCAAATTAGCTCCTACTCCGGGGCAGGGTGTAACCAGCATAACTGGTACTACCCATGATGTAAGTAGACGTTGATTGGCCAAACGCGTACATAAATGTACTCACCCATCATGATTCAAAGCACAGTGTAAACATTACATCAACTTATTTTGCAAGTATGGAGAACAGCGACAGATGGACGGACGCTGAAGTGCGGGCACTTTTGAACATTTATTTTGAACATTAGCACTTCCAGTTGTCGTTGGAGATTATTAGTCCTCCTTTCCGTTATTTCAATCGCTGGATGTATACATCATATTCCATGTCCATTATTGTGAAACCCACAAAAAACACAGCTCCGATCACAGCGTCCGCCATCCTCCTGCTGTTAACATTGTTCTTCTTTGTTTCCGTTGTTGAACGCAGTGCACCAATGACTTCGCTGTTGACCGGCTTGCGTCACTTCCTAGTACCCACTGTCGGTGTGAATGCAACCCTATAAATGGTACTGGGAAATAGTTCACGCTAAATCGTCCCAGTACTTTAGTGCTGTTCATTTAGTTCTGGAACTAAAGCTGTGCGAAAGGCCCTATTGAGAGCAAAACAGACAGCTCTTTTTGCTTTTGAATCACTCTCGCAGTACTTTGATGTCAAACACCAATCGGTTTAAGTCAATCAGACCAAATGTACGTGCATCGCTTTAACCATTCTCTGTAGATCCCACCTTCTCTCGCGCCACGATTGGTCGATTATGAACAATGCCTACATGTTATTGTTAAGACTACTTTTATAGCATTACCTTCGGCAAGTATAAAAACAGGAAAACAAAGCCAAAACCTGGATATTTTAGGCATAGAAATCCTGGCCAGAACGTGTCCTCAAAAAACTGTACTTCAGGTCACCCTATTTTACATACAAATATAGCAGAAATTATACAGCACAGCCATTGTCTTTATCTTATGTGTATTCGATTTCTTCAGATGACGCTTGATTATAAATCAGGATTTTAGTGTAAAGTAATAGCTTGGAAGGGAGAGCTGCTTATGTAGTCCTGGTGGGCCATGTTTTAGTCACTTTCATATTCAACCTGTAGTCTGACAACAGAAACATACATATATCAGTAAAAACAGAGAATTTGGCTGCATTAAAACACAGTATGTGAGCACACAAGGGCAATCACATGTAAATGGCAATACAACGAAATCATGCTGTAAATATGATAATTAGTGCATGACATAATTTAGTGACATTTGAAGTGAGAATGTTTCTGACACATTGCATTAGTGGCTCTAAAATAAAAATGAGGTTTTGTCATTAGTAACGAGATTCAGCAAAAGAGAATTCTATCCCGGTTTCCATGGATTATGATTATTTTTTGATTGCTGTTAGGAAAGGTGGGCAAACATTTATTTTCTCTTAGTCACCATAAGAGGTAAATCTGATTCTGCATATAACCATGTGCAGTTATGTAAACTTGAATATTAGGGATGCACTTAGGGTGTTACAGGTTTCAGTATCATGTCGATACTGCAATCATATATTTGTGCTCATATAAAATGCTCCAATACCAATCCCTGGAGCAGGGCAATCTCCAAGATAATTCATTGTATTTCCCACCGATTTCAGAAAAAGTCACTTCACTGAGCCAGAAGACATGATATACAATAGACAATATACAGTACAATACAGAAGACATAAATACAATGAAGATAGACCATTTAAAAGGTCCATTTGATTATTCAGATATTAGATAAGTAACCTTTTAGTTCAGTGTTAACTTTTATTCAGACATAATATTTGATGGTATTTGCATATTTCTATAGGTTTAATATCAAATGTATGTTCTGAATTGATTTATTTTTTGTCAGGTTATACGAAGCTAAAATAAGACTGATGCCAAATCTGAGTCACACTGCCACTCCACTGATGAGTTCAGGACACTTACTACATGCTATTCAGGTAAGGTCATAGTTCTAAACATTGTTCAAATAAGTAATTAGACTTATTACATAAATACTTTCAACCAGCCAATCGGCACACAGTGCTAATCAGTATTACATGTCTCAGATAATGTATTCTGACTACTTTTAGATTACTTTTGACCTGCCTAGTGTATGACATATATTTGAATGTAATTATCGTGCATACTATATTGAATGGAATTATTATATGGTATATGTATACCATATTTCTCCAAACTGAGGTTTGTGAGTTGAACAATGAAATGTCCCATGCATGTTGTTAATCTGAGAGTACAGCTGTGTACAGCAGAGGAAATATGCCATTGTGTCCAAGCTTCATTTGTTACATTCAAAGTTGATTTGGCTTGTCTTAGTTAACTTTTCTAAAATGGTGCATACATGAGGGTTTAATGAATGTAAAATCGTCTACTCTCACATCAACACAACACATGCATCATGGGTCTCTTGTAAACATGTGTCATACATTTATGTAGAAGGGAAGATATTTTGTCACAATTTATTTTATACGATTGCTTCAAAGTAGCTTACACCAGGAATATAGCAGCATCCAGTAATAGACGACTGGCTTGACTGTTTGCATGAAGATATTGCTAGTTGCTTAATTTTGCAATGTTGTCCCAGCTGGTCCTGGCATGATAAATAACACTTGTGTTATTGAATCACAGCAACAATGGCTTCACCCAGACCCCGCCATCGGCGCGGAAGTATGGAGCTGCCAACTAACATGCTGTAAGAGAGTGCTGTTATTGTTTTAATACATTGTGTATTTTATGGGTTTTCACTTGATACGAAAGACCAGAATAATTATGAGTGTTTAATATAATTTTGATTTAAAAAATCATAACAATAAAAGCATGTGTAGTTATACGTGTATTTGTGACAAAGTATCAAATCAAAGAAAATGTTTTATCGATACATATCAGCTAATATACATGATTACATACAGTGGGTAAGAAAACAATCACTCCCTTTAAAATAATCACATTGTTGCTTTGCAGCCTGACGGACACAGATTGTGTTTTATCCAGCTGTGTTTACTTATGACTTCTAAGTGAAATGTCAGAAAATGTCAGAAAAAATAATAAAATGGTAACACTTTATAATAACGTTCAGTAGTAAGTCATTTATAAGTGATTAGTTAATGATGAACTAATCACTTACAAAACATGACTAGGTAATATGTTAATATTTTTAACTGTTTTGTAGATTAAGTTATAAATCCTTTACAAGTGATTAGATGATGATGAACTAATCATTTACAAAACATTTACAAATAATTAAGTCATATTCTAACGATTTAAAAAATCTTAATTTTCTTTAAAAAAAATTGCATCATGAAATAATCAAACAGATCCGTAGTAAATGGTTAATAGTTACCATAAGTTAATATATTATTAATCATTTATACATCATTGAGATGTCAACATTGTACTATTATCTCAATAAACGGTAACACTTTATTTTAGGGTCTCTTAACTAGTTGCTTATTAGCATGCATATTACTAGAATATTAGCCATTTATTAGTAGTAATTAAGCACATATTAATGCCTTATTCTACATCCCTAATCATACCCAACACCTAAACTTAACAACTACCATACTAACTATTAATAAGCAGAAAATTAGGAATTCATTGAGGTATAAAGTCGTAGTTAATAAACCCCCAACTGCTTCCCCACTGCTCCGTGTGTGTGTGTGTGCACTTCTCACTGCTGTGTGTGTGCACTTGGATGGGTTAAATGCAGAGCACACATTTCAAATATGAGACACCATACTTGGCCACGCGTCCTTTCCTTTCCTTTCCTTTCCTTTCCTTTCCTTTCCTTTCCTTTCCTTTCCTTTCCTTTCCTTACTAATATTGCAAAGACTAGATGTGCAGAGTTAGTAGAGACATACCCAACTGACCAAAAGCTTTAATTAAAGCAAAAGGTGGTTCAACAAAATAATGACCAAGGGGGTGATCCTTTTTCTAATTCACTGATTCTGTTTTTTTTATTATTATTTTTTCTGACATGGTGGTGTCATATCATTCACTTGGATGTAATATTTGCTCTTAGTAAATACAGCTGGATAAAACAAAAACTGTTTAAGTTTTTATTTCAGGCCACAATGCAACAAATGTAGGTTTTTTTTTTAAAAGGCGGGTGATTATTTTCTATGTACTAAAATATAGATATTTGTATTACCAGACATACAGAATATGCTGAATACAATACCTGATGTTTCTGCTGTGTTTTCTCTTTTTTAGATCTGGTATTTTTCATCATACAGAGGAATTGAACAGAGTTCATAAGGACATCTCTCTAGAATGCAATCAGTATAGAGATAACATTGATGATCTCCTCAATGAGTTTAGAAACGGTTACAGACTTGCTATTTATGCACTCAGAGGAGGAATGATAACTGGAGGAATCGGGGTGCTGTTGTCACTGTTATCTTTCTTTGTAATTAATGATGAGGTTTCTGATATTTGTTCTGGAGCAGGGACAGTTGTGTCTGTAGTTGCTGTATTATGTGTTGCATTTGGGCTAACCAGGAAAACACGGCAGGAGAAGAAATTAAAACGAGCCCTTGAAGTGGAACTTAAGGGATTTCAGGACAATACGAACCTTATTATTGACATGCTGGAAAATATCTGTCGACGTACTGAGGAGATACTGAGAGACCCTTCGCTATCAGTCCACAAAACCCAGGCATTAAGGGAACACTTTGCCTGCTGCTTTGAAAAAAGTCTCTTTCAGGAACATGACACGAGTAAAGTGGTTTCGAAAATGGACCATTTTTCTGGAAAGCTTTCAGAAATGATCTCCAAGATTAATTCTGTGCCTGATATCCTCAAAGAGATCATCGAAGACAACAAGAGGCAACGTGGCAAACCTACAACACCCACAAAGGAACAAATACATTACAGAGAGTTTAAGGAGAAAGCAAATCAATTCATTAACGACATGCAAAAAAGAATACGCGAGTTAAAACATGGAGTGAAAAAAATCATAGAAACTACAGACAGTATATCAAATATTTTGTAATGACCTGCTGAGACGCGACATGCATTGTTATATATTGCATTGAAGAATTTCTACATTTAATTATAATAAAACATAATGGAATTTAAGGAGAAAGCAGATACATTCATTAATGATAAGCACAATAGAAATTGTGAGTCAAAAACAGAGTGAAATAAATCAACCAAATATCAGACAGAATATTAAATCATTTGATTTCACATGGGATTCAGTGACTCTAAAACTTTTATGAATTTGTGTTTTGCGTATGCATTACCTGATAATTTGTCTTTGTATGCATTTGTCCCTCAATATTCTGTTGCTCTGTCATAGGTTTATTATTTTAATTCATATTCTACTCTATTATTGTAATTATCATTTTCCTCTTCATTGTTGTTGTTCTGTGAAAAAGCAAAAATACTCAAATAAATGTGTAAAGAATCTTAAATCCTTTTAGTTCAACCTGACAAAATGAAAACATATGAACTTTTGTATTGTATTCTCATGATAGAGGGCAACACAACTAGTGACCATTACATTGCAGTGTTAAACACTTATAATGTTAGAATTCTAAAACAATTCATGTTAACATTGCTTTTTTTCCTTTCTTTTTCTTTTGGTTCAGGAAATTGATACTTTGTTAAATGCAGATATCCAGGAGTACAATTGTTTTATGCTCTGCATTACTGATCAAAATATGTTTTTTATTTTGTGCTATTATGTTCTTTGTATGTATCACTTTTCAAATAAAATAATGTAATAAAATGCACAGATATAAATTTATTGGAATGTATTTAACAAGGGGAAAAACAATGGGAATATTATTATTATTTATTTAATTTATTTTGTTGCAGTTTTTATTTAGTTGGGGCAGTAATACACAGAACGTCTCGGTTACGTATGTAACCCTCGTTCCCTGAAGGAGGGAACGGAGACGTCACGTCGGATGACCGACGAATTGGGATCTCGCCAGAGAGACCTATCCACTTCGAGTGTAACTAAACGAGCCAATGGACATTGGCATGCGATCATTGCATCCAGCTGCCGCTGATCACAGCGTGAGTATAAGAGGCAGCCGGTGCACCGCATTAATCATGTTTTCGCTGAGGAGCCGAGCCGGAGACCCGGCCGCCCAGCGGTGGTACAGCAACTGTGGCGACGGGACATGACGTCTCCGTTCCCTCCTTCAGGGAACGAGGGTTACATACGTAACCGAGACGTTCCCTTTCAGTCGGTCACTCCGAGTCACGTCGGATGACCGACGAATTGGGATCCCTACCAAAGCGCCACAGGAGCTGCCCCTTCCAGCGCCCTGTGTAGACCTCCTGATCCTTCCTATAAGGCAGACGATAGGACCGGGCTACACAGAGAAGGTCGACTACTGCTGTTCCTAGAGCAACCCAAACAGTAGGACTTGAATAACACTGGGAAAGTGTGCCCTTCCACTTGGAAGAGGCACACTGCGGAGTCACCTCCTCCCAGCGGGGGTTAAGTGACATTACTCACGTGAAGTAACCCCGTAGGGCCCAATGCACATGGAAGTCTCTGTGATGGCTCAGGCTGCATCATTAGAGACGGCAGAACATGGTCTACCTGGGGAACACGGTTCTAATAAGCATACCGTGGAAAACACATATGGGATCCCAACAGGGTCACTCATATGGGCACTAGCCTCACACCAGATTTCAAGAATTCATTGGCTGAAAGGCCTGGCGCCGTACGTTCCGCCACGTCTGGGCACCGGAGTGCTGGAGGACTCGACAGGGTTTGCCCGGTTAGGGAACTCTCTGGAGAATAAGGCGTTTAGGGACGCCGCAAGCCGACTCTGAACAGGGCCTCTCAGTGCCACTACCCGTTTGAGGTGAGAACACAGGAGGAAACCGGTTCGACACGCAGGCTATAGAACCTAGCGAACGTGTTGGGAGTCGCCCAACCCGCAGCTCTACAGATGTCTGCTAGCGAGGCACCACGAGCCAGCGCCCAGGACGATGCAACACCCCTAGTGGAGTGAGCACGCAACCTGAGCGGGCAGGGCACACCTTGTGCTTCATAGGCCAAGGTGATAGCATCCACTATCCAGTGGGCCATCCTCTGCTTGGAAACAGCCTTCCCCTTCTGCTGTCCACCGTAGCAGACAAAGAGCTGCTCTGAGGTCCTAAAGCTCTGAGTTCTATCCGTGTACTGTCGCAGTGCGCGTACCGGACAGAGCAAAGCTAGGGCTGGGTCTGCCTCCTCCGGGGGCAGCGCTTGCAGATTCACTACCTGGTCCCTGAAGGGAGTGGTAGGAACCTTGGGCACATAGCCGGGCCGGGGCCTCAGTGTTGCACTGGAGTCAGCCGGCCCAAACTGAAGGCACGAATCGTCGACCGAAAATGCCTGCAGGTCCCCCACCCTCTTGATCGAGGCCAATGCAGTCAGGAGTAGGGTTTTCATAGATAGAAACTTCAATTCGACTGACTGCAAAGGCTCAAAGGGGGCAGTTATTAGGGCTCTTAGCACCAAAGCCAAATCCCAAGAGGGTAGAGAGGGTGGGCCTAGGAGGGTTCAACCTCCTGGCCCCTCTAAGAAACCTGACAACCAGATTGTGCTTCCCCACCGACTTCCCCTCTACGGGGTCGTGGTAAGCAGAAATAGCGGCCACATAAACCTTAAGGGTGGAAGGGGACAGCCTATGCTCCAACCCTTGCTGTAAGAAGGAAAGCACAGCTCTGATCGAGCATCTCCGGGGGTCCTCCTGGTGGGAGGAACACCATTCGACGAACAGGTTCCACTTCAGAGTATAGGCCCGTCTCGTGGACGGTGCCCGTGCTGAAGTGATAGTGAGTGCTACCTCCTGGGGTAGGTCAGCTAGAACCTCCGCGTCCCATCCAGGGACCATACGTGGAGTTTCCACAGGTCCGGGCGCGGGTGCCATAGGGTGCCCCGTCTCTGAGAAAGGAGATCCTTCCTCAGAGGAATTGGCCAGGGAGGGGCTGTCGCGAGGAGCATGAGTTCCGGGAACCAGGTCCTGTTGGGCCAATATGGAGCCACTAACAAGACCTGCTCCTCGTCCTCCCTGATCTTGCACAGTGTCTGTGCTAGTAGGCTCACTGGGGGGAACGCATATTTGCGCAGGCCCCGGGGCCAGCTGTGTGCCAGTGCATCCGTGCCGAGCGTTGCCTCGGTTAGGGAGTAGAACTCTTGGCAGTGGGTGGTTTCTGGAGATGCAAACAGGTCGACCTGAGCAGCTCCGAACCGTCCCCAAATCAGCTGAACCGCCTGGGGATGGAGTCTCCACTCGCCTGGAAGTGCTGCTCGAGACAGCTCGTCGGCTGCCCGATTGAACACTCCTGGGATGTGGATGGCACGAAGGGACCTCAGATGCTTCTGACTCCAGAGGAGGAGGTGGCGGGCGAGTTGCGACATGCGACGGGAGCGCAAACCGCCTTGCCGGTTGATATACGCAACGGTCGCAGTGTTGTCCGTACGGACCAGAACGTCCTTGCGCTGAAGGCGCCCTCTGAGACGGCTCAGGGCAAGGCGTACTGCTAGCAACTCGAGGCAATTGATATGCCAATGCAGTTGGGGACCCGTCCAAACCCCTGATACTGCATGCCCGTTGTACGTGGCTCCCCAGCCTGTGGTCGAGGCATCTGTGAATACCACAGCATGCCTGGATACCTGCTCCAGGGGCACTCCTGCCCGAAGGAACGAGGGATCTGACCACGGCCTGAAGGTCTTGCGGCAGGCCGGTGTAATCTGAACCCGGTAAGTGCCGCGTTTCCACGCCCACCTCGGGATTCGGCCATAGAGCCAGTGCTGAAGCGGTCTCATATGGAGCAGACCGAGCGGAACTGTCACCGCAGCTGCAGCCATATGCCCCAGGAGCCTCTGAAAGAGTTTCAGTGGAACCGCCGTCCTGCCTGATAAGGTCTTGAAGCAGTTCAGCACTGACTGAGCACGTTCCTGGGTGAGGCGTGCTGTTTGGTTGACCGAATCGAACTCCATGCCGAGAAAAGAGATCCTCTGCGTTGGCACGAGTTTGCTCTTTTCCCAGTTGACCCGAAGGCCCAGCAGGCTGAGGTGCTTGAGCACCAGGTCCCTGTGTGCAGACAACTGCTTGCGAGACTGTGCGAGTATGAGCCAGTCGTCGAGGTAGTTGAGAATGCGCACACCTTGTTCTCTCAGGGGGACAAGGGCCGCCTCCACGACTTTGGTGAAGACGCGAGGCGACAGGGACAGCCCGAAGGGCAGGACCTTGTACTGATACGCCTGTCCCTCGAACGCGAAACGCAGGAATGGCCTGTGTCGCGGGAGGATCGAGACATGAAAGTACGCGTCCTTCAGGTCAATTGCTGCAAACCAATCTAGGGGACGGACGCATCCAAAAATGCGTTTCTGCGTCAACATCTTGAACGGCAGCTTGTGAAGTGCACGGTTCAAAACTCGCAGATCCAAGATCGGTCGTAACCCACCACCTTTCTTGGGCACAATGAAGTAGGGGCTGAACAACCCCGACCTCATATCGGCTGGAGGGACCGGCTCTATCGCGTCCTTCGCCAGTAGGACTGCGATTTCCGCACGCAAGACAGGAGCATCGGCGGGTTTGACTGAAGTGAACCGGATGCCCCTGAACTTGGGGGGACGCCGGGCGAACTGAATCGCATAGCCGAGTCTGATGGTCCGTAGGAGCCACCGAGACGGACTGGGGAGCGCTAGCCAGGCTCCGAGAGACCATGCCAGCGGCACCAACGGAGCCACCGACGTACCCGTGGTGGGGCAGCGATGTGGAACACAGGGACCCGACGCGGGGCCTGTGAAGGCCTGGCCTGTGATGGCAGGGGGCGGGGTCTGGGTGTGTAGTGTAACACTCACCTGATTCCTCCTTGTGTGGGAGGAAACGCAGGAGCCCGGCTTGCGTGTGACGACTTGTAGCGGGGGCTTGAGTGCTACTGCCCTTACCCGGTTCCACAAATGGGCAGGAGGGGTGCTCTTGGGCAACCCCCCCCTGCCTGGCAAGAGAGGAGGAAGGAAGTGATCCCGTGATGCACGGTACACCACTCTCCTCCTCTTGAGACCCAGAGACTGAGGAAACTGCTCCTTTATTGAAGTTTTGGGTACCGCTAGCTGCTGGGCCAGCGGCGGAACAAAAACAAAACGAAACAAAGGATTCTCCACCCGGCCCTCCTCCGGGGGAGGGAGTGGTGCGGTCACCATCTCCCGACGAGCAGTTCCCTCCATCTCTGGGTCGCCCATCTCAGGGCCTCTTGCACTTGCGCTTGCCGCCGGGTCTGGCGGGGGCCTGGACGGGCTGGGCGTCCTGTCTGTGACCGGCTCCACGACGCCGCACGGTGGAAGGCTGCTGCGCGGCGTGGGAGCGGGGGCGGCCACAGGGGGGCGCCCACGGCGACGAGCAGGCTGAGGGGCTGCAGCCGGAGTGGAAGCAGCAGCGGGTTTCCTCCGGCGCATGATGTGCTTGATCGCCTCAGTCTGCTTCTGTGCTGCCGAAAACTGCTTGGCACAGCTCTCGACAGCGTCGCCGAAAAGGCCGGTCTGTGACACGGGAGCATTCAGGAACTGTACCTTCTCCTGCTCCTTCATGTCAGTGAGACACAGCCAGAGATGGCGCTCCTGGACCACAAGCGTGGACATCGCACGACCCAGAGACTGTGCGGTCACCTTCGTCGCTCGGAGCGCGAGGTCCGTCGCAGCACGCAGCTCATGTAGAACCGCCAGGTCGTGCCCACCCTCGTGCAGGTTTCTCAGTGCTTTGGCCTGATGGACCTGCAGTAACGCCATGGCGTGTAGGGCAGAAGCCGCCTCCCCACAGGCTCTATAAGCACTGCCAGTGAGGCCTGACGAGTACTTACAGGCCCGTGAGGGGAGACACGGTTCACCCCGCAGAGTGGAAGCGACTGTTGGACACAACTGCATGGCCACAGACCGCTCCACAGAGGGGATGCCCGTGTACCCCAAAGCGGCTCCACCATCGAGGGTGGTGAGGGGGGAGGAGCCACAAGGTTTATTTCGGGCAGTAAAAGGTGCCTTCCATGACCTTGTAAGCTCCTCATGCACTTCCGGAAAGAATGGCACCAGAGGGGGGCGCTGAAAACCAGCGCGACCCCCCCCGAGAAACCACTCGTCCAACCTAGAAGGGTCGGGACGCGGTGGAGGATTCCACACGAGCCCGACGTTCTCGGCGGCCCGGGAAAGCATAGCCGTCATCTCTGGGTCTGGCTCGGACAATGCTACCACACCCGAAGGGGGCAACGCAGCCGAGTCGTCATGCCCGGAGAGAGAGGGCTCGCCCTCCGATGCAGCGACCGACATCTGGTCATCAGGGGAGGCACCGAAGGAAACGGGTGGGGTACCCCACTCAGCAGAGGCCCCAGTCCGAACCAACGGTACCCCCGCCGGCTGCGGAGTGCCTGAGGGGTGAGAACCTCCACTTGGGGAAGCCCTCACCGTAATCCTCAGATCACCTCTGACTCCACCGGATACTGTGCCGCCCCGTTTTGTGCCAGGACGAACGCCAGATCGCGGCAGAGGCAGAGGGACCCCGCCATGTTTGACACAGCGGAGTCTATTGCGCAACTCCGAGATGGTCATGTCCCCACAAGAAGAACATGAACCATTCACGGAAGCTTCCTCAGCGTGCTGAATGCCCAGACACGTGAGGCAGTGATCGTGACCGTCCTGAGGCGCCAGAGATCGACCACACCCAGAAACGCACGGGTGATACGACATCTTTAAAAAGACGCGATCACCCGTGTACTCTTTTAGAGAAATTTGCTCTTTTAGTGCTGAAGCACGCAGGGGAGCTGGCCACCGCACACTCCTGTGTGACTGTCTTCACGGACCGTTGTTCTCCCGTGAGACCGCGACCACCGCTGCTGTGCCGTAACGCCCGCACTCGTAAAGCTTCTCGTAGCGTCAGGAAGAGCAGTAGTGAAACACCACCGCTCGGCTCCGAAGCGAAAGGATGATTAATGCGGTGCACCGGCTGCCTCTTATACTCACGCTGTGATCAGCGGCAGCTGGATGCAATGATCGCATGCCAATGTCCATTGGCTCGTTTAGTTACACTCGAAGTGGATAGGTCTCTCTGGCGAGATCCCAATTCGTCGGTCATCCGACGTGACTCGGAGTGACCGACTGAAAGGGAATCAAGAGTAAGAAGAGCTAGTGTCCTTTCAAACAGCATTCTACATATACACTGTACTATCAGTCAGTAGCTTATTTCTTCTACCTTTTACTACAAATCACACATGTATTAATCCAGTAAAAATACATACATAAATATTATGGCATATATAATGGAATGACGGTAACAATTTAGTATAGAGACCAATTCTCACTATTTGCTTATTAGCAGGTATATTATTAACATATTGGCTGTTTATTAGTCCTTATAAATCACATATTCTGCATCCTTAATACTACCCAATAACTACACTTAACAACTACCATACTAATTAATAAGAAGCTAATTATTTTATTGAGAGTTTATTGAGTCATTGGTTGTAGTTAATGGTTTGTTAATAGTTAGATTTGGGCCATAAAATAAAGTGTGACCTGAATAACATTAAAAGTATCATATTAACCAGTATATAAAAACAATATCAACAGACATTCATCACTCGTTCACACGGCTGCATGAGAGGACATAATAATAAACATTATCAGCTGGTGGCAGGATCTCTATATTTGTGATTTGATCAAACAGACACACATGCACACACACACACACACACACACACACACGCACGCACGCACGCACGCGCACACGCACACGCACGCGCACGCACACGCGCACACAGACATACTTGATTTCCAAAGCCTTCTGTAGAACATTAATAACACTAAAATAGTGCGTAATCTCTATCACTTTTCCTGAAGCTTTGTTATTCAAGATACTAATATTTGTAATTTATTTGTGCTGTCAAACGATTAATCAATTATAACAGTCTTAGGTTTAATTAAGCTCATAAGCTTCTATATAACTTATTTAAAAAGGTAACCTATTGCATTATATAATTTATCTAACAAGTAAATCAGTCTCTAATTGAATGCAAAAATAGTCTTTTAAATTCAGTATGAGAAGTTTAAACAACACATTTCCATTCATTTCAACATTTTTCATGACACACCAAATAAAAAAAATACAAAAGAACACATAAAGGTACAATTACAAATCGGCTCAATATCCATGGTTTATGAATTAAGATTAATAGTGAACATAGTCTTATCTGTACTCCATTCAACGTCCTAAAAGGTCTAGCCTATCAGTCAAATCTGTATCCATATGCTTATTGTAATCCATACCAAAGTGCATGGCAAGCTGTTGATCCATACACAGATGAGATGTGTAAACAAAAGGAAATGATAAACTTCCTTCACAGTCTTCATATCGAGGACCGTAATTGAACGGGACTAATAGATTGGTAGGGGAATCGATACTAATCCACCACGGGACTCGTGTCAGAAGTGTGACAGCAGACAGGGCACTGTTCAACTCTTTATCTGAAGTATTTAACTATTCACAGCAGGTGGCACAACATTAATGCAATTGAAATGGATATAGTACAGCGTATGGTCACAAAGTGTTAAATGTGTTCGTTCTGAAATAAACAGAGTAAAGTAAACATCAGTTTGCATCTGCTAAATGTAAATTACACACATGTAAATAACAACCTGCTACTGATACTTTATACATGAATCAACATATATCTTAAATATAACAACATTAGAAACAATGTAAGGTTCGATTACACAAGATGAATATTCAAACACAACAATGAAGTAAACATCGGTGGCTTATAATCAGGAATGATTTAATAAACTTACATTCAATCACACACAATAACACCAATAAGAGGGTCCTGTCCCAACGGTTGATATAAAATTAGAAGCACAAAGTTCCCTAGAATATCATTATATGCTTAAACATTACGATTTGTGCTCATGGAAATTACTATTCTATAGTAGTCAAACCTTTCATTAGTATAGTGTATATGTACACTGCAATGATAAAGCTTGGAAGAGCAAG
Organism: Schizopygopsis pylzovi; assembly: GCA_027422435.1. Taxonomy (NCBI): domain Eukaryota; kingdom Metazoa; phylum Chordata; class Actinopteri; order Cypriniformes; family Cyprinidae; genus Schizopygopsis; species Schizopygopsis pylzovi. The sequence continues at coordinate 2,040,871 of CM049819.1, forward strand.
GACATTTTTTTATATATCTCCGATAGGATTCGTCTGAAAGAAGAAAGTCATATACACCCAGGATACCTCGATAGCTAATTTTCATTTTAGGGTGAAACAACCCTTTAAAGACGTGTGTTTCATACACCTTAATTTGCCTCATTGTTGATTTTTCACTGTGTAGCTAATATTAGACTTGTAGCGAGAAAATTATATCAGCAAAAAAATATATATTAGTCTTTAATTCTGTAAAATTGCCTAAAATATGTATAGATATAAAACACTTAAATCATATTGCAGTGTTAGTTCAAATGTTTAACCTAGATAAAAGTGCGGCGTCAGGCGTATATCTAAGCTTGTGTACGGAGAGTGGAAGCTGATGCACGCTTAATGATGCATTGAGACACCAGCGCGATCACTTCTTTTGTAATAACAGTGAAAACATCTTAAAATACGCCATCCACAGATAAGACTAATACATCATTCAGAACTGTACTTCTATTTGAGTGCACTCGCAATATCAACAAAACATTGCTTTTGTAAAATAAAATAAATAAACAAGCAAACAAGATGCGCTTTCTGCCGTCTCACTTTTTTTCTTCTTCTACAACTCTTCCAGCTGCGCTGAAGATGCACTCACTTCTTTTGCCGCTAGTGAGGACTCTAAACACGTCATTCCGGTCTTAAAAGACGCGGTGGTGGTATATGGTCTCATGTTGTTTCCACCAGCTCGGCAAAAAACTGCTTTACTGATGATTTATTAACATAGGTGTTGCACAGGCATTTGACACGGAGCGTGAACGGTTTGAATCATGATAATCTCATCTTTCACTTTCTATCACTGTGAATGTGCAGCTAAGGGAAAGAACAGGAATGGTTTGAAAAAGGTGCGAGGCGTCCTTTTAGGGGTCAGCCATGTTGCCTCTGTAGCCGGTTTATGCTCATACTCCTTCATTTGAAGTGTGGTCCTGAACAATCTTTGTTTGAAGGGCTATCTGGCCCTTCTGCTTACCCCTATCCCACCAACTAAAACAGAACCGAGACACCAGCTACCGCTTCGAAGGGGAAGGGCTAAGGGGTAGAAAAGGGATTGGGCTTGTACTGACTGACAGGGAAACATACTAACTATGGTGTTTTGGGAAACACGTGTATGGTATTTTGCAGGAAATGTATGACGCAACATTGACAGGTTGTGTGACACTTTCTCATGCTCAAAAATCTTTAACAAAACCACAAAAGATCAAACATCTAAATGCACCTGAGCTCAGTTTTGAGAGTAATGCCAAAGGCTGTGAATACTTATTTACATGTGCTTTTTTTTTTTTTTTTTATACATTTGCAAAGATTTGCATCAAACTTCTTTCACATTGTCATTATGGGGTATTGTTTGTGGAATGCTGAGGAAAATAATGAATGTAAGACATTTTGGAATAAGGCTGTAACATAACAAAATGTGGAAAAAGTGAATAATAATAATAATAATAATTCCAATTAGTATTAATAGTGAAGTTAATAGTTAATAGTATTAATAGTGAAGCGTTTTGAATATTTTACGGATGCACTGTAAATTTTGTAATTACCTGTAAAGTAACACATCTCATCTAATGTCATTTTCTGAGCTTCTTTCCACAAAAAAAGAGATCGACATGATTTACATAGGCAAAAGAACTGTACGCCTAGTCAAATGAACTGCATAACCAAATGTATCAGGGACACGAAAAACACAGATCAGACATGTGTAAGCAACTAAGACTTGTGTTAGATTATAGGTGAAGTTTTATAATGAAAATGTCAAATAAATAATGATGATCTGATTCCTTTCAAACCCAAAGATAGCAGTGTAGACATAGTCATAGTGTGCTTCAAGTTTCAAGTTTGTTTTATTTAAATAGCACATTTAAAAACAGCAAGCACGGCTGACCAAAGTGCTGAACATACAAAAACATAAAACACAGTACAACCCATAGATTCATACCATAAACTCACAGTGAATTAAAAGCCAAAGAAAAGAAGTAGGTTTTAAGAGATGATTTAAAAACAGTTAAAGACAGTGCCGATCTGATGTAGGCTGGAAGGCCGTTCCCAAGCCTAGGACCAGCAACCGCAAAGTGTCTATCTCCTCTATACTTTAGCCGTGATCTGGGGACAGAGAGAAGTCTTTGATCACCAGACCTCAGATTTCGAGTGGGATTGTAAGGATAAAGTAGATCAGATAAATAGCTCGGTGCCAGATTATTTATAGATTTAAAAACAAAGAGAAGAATTTTGAACTCAATTCTATGATGTACAGGTAACCAATGTAGTGATTTCAGAATTGGAGTGACATGATCAAATTTACGTTGTCCTTTGAGGAATCTAGCAGCTGCGTTCTGTACTAATTGGAGACGAGCGATGGAAGATTTAGAAATGCCAAGGTAGAGGGAGTTGCAGTAATCCAAGCGAGTTGTAATGAGCGCATGGATAGCAATCTCTAAAGTTTAAAGCTCTAAAGCTTCCTCACATGTCCGTGCTCTTCTGAATAAACTATCTGTGAACATTTACATTTACATTTACATTCCTTGGAAGATGCTTTAAGCAGATGACGTGAGGAAAACTTGCAGTGAATAAGAAAACAAGTGTGCAGCAGTAGATGTAGATGCATATGGCAAAGATTTACTGCATTGCTATATAAACATCTCATTTGAATATTCACATGTTAAAGAAAGCTTTGTGTCTTTTAGAGACAGATCCTCTCCTCGTGTCAGACCAGACGCAGGACAGTGTTTGCATGCTTTCAGGGAGCTCTGACAGGCAGCCTTCATGCGTAAAACAACACAATGTAAATCTGAGATGATATTGAGAAGTCTGTAAGATGGGAATGACAATACAAATGTAAAAATGGCAGGTGCAGCACTCAAGATGGAAACATGCAGTATGCCAGATAAAGACTGGGGAAAGTGTCACATAAACCACTTCTGTGGCACCCTTATGATTTTATTATTGTGGAGCTTGACAGCTTCAGCTCTCTTTTATTTAAAAAACTCATCCTTGGTGTTTCATTGGAAGAAAGTCAAACAGGTTGGAATTACATTTTTTTTTAAATCCAAATTTGATGCACTGAATTAGAATAAAAAAGTGAATACAAACCTTAATGTACCAATCCAGTTTGGTGGATTTGTCTATTGTTGTTAACATCTAGTATTCAATGTAAGCATGTCAACATGAAATACATTATTTGACTTGCTTTAGCAAGAGTCCGCCAAATGCACAATTTCAATATTGACATTTTAATATCATTAATCACTAAACTGAATTTACAAAGTATAATTTTCACTGAAAATGTGTTCACTTGTTTTGTTGCTAAAAGATGTTTAACTTGATGTTGTTGTTGTTATTATTATTAAGTGTACACTAAATGTTCCCCAGCTCCAGACAGAAAGAAAAGTGGGAGGAGAACTAGGATCATGTGACTCTGATGTAACTTGATGAACTCATATATTTCTCCCAGGAACAATATTCATTCAGACCTCCTCAAACAAAAGCAGAAAGAATCACGAATCGCCTGAAATGAACATGAGCGTTTTCTTCAAGAGTCTGATGTTTTTACTGGGTGAGTAAAACATACACACAGTTATACATAAAATAAGTTAAATTATAATTTAATGTGTTTTTATTGGTTAATGTTATCTAAACTGCCTTAAACAAAATACTTTTACTTGAGAAGCTAAATTATGTAATGTACATTAATGCATGATTTTAGAGATTATACTGAATTTTACCCAAATGGAAAGTATTTTTATAGAATACACCTGAACAAAATACGCTTATGCTAATAAGAACAATCCTTTTAAGTAGCTAATTAATGAGCATAATTCTGTGTTTCTCATCTCAAGGCTTTTTCTCAGTTCAGACGAAGGCAGAAGGAGAAGGTGAGATTTTGTGAATTAAACATGATTACATCTTTTGTTAGTGAGTTTGTGCTGCACTGAAACATTTTCAGACACATGATGAAAACCCATGAACTTAAATAGCCCAGCAGGACTGTAATTGTAATTAAGGTTTTCTCTTGAACGTATTCCAGTGAACATAGCAGCATGGGGAAAAGCCGATCAGTCGACAACATATATAGACTGGTCTGCTCAAAACGCTCTGGATGGGAACAATTCCACCGTTAGTCGTACAGTCGAACAGAGTAACCCGTGGTGGAAGCTGGATCTGATGAAGACGTACAGCGTGAACAGAGTGACCATCACTAACAGATTCAAGGACTGCTGTTACACATGGATAAACGGGGCAGAGATTCGGTTTGGAAACCATTCTTCAGATCATCTCAGAAACCCAGTGTGAGTCTCTCTGACATATTCTGATCAGTATCTTCAGACATATGTGTGTGTGTGTGTTTGTTTCATACACTGACTAGTTGCAGGTGTTTAGACTGTTAATAGTGGTATTTGTAGTTCAGTACGTGAGTCAGATGTTGATTCAGTTCAGTGAAGGATTTGTATTACTGATTCTAACTGGTCACTTTCTTTGTGAACAATTAATCTAGATAGCTTATACAAGTCACTTATTCCTGAATCAGACTACACTTAATAAGTCATTTGTTTGTTCTATGCTTATTGCGATACAAAGACGTTCACACTATTATTTCATGGTACACTGCTTTTTTATTCCATCACATTCAATAAAGGCTGTAAACTCGCCTTCACAGATCAGGTACATCTTTATTTTATTTTGGCGTGGCAATGATCGGTGGAGGAAACACTGGATAAGTTACCTAATGATCATACGGTTGATGTTATATCTTTCTAAAATAGCAGCTCGTGTCACACAGGCAATGCGTTTAGAACTTCCCCTCCAGTGATCAGATTATCATCTATAATCAAATAAAACACGAAACATTGTCCTGCATACAACATTCATAACAATACACAATCAACGAGACCATTTCTTTCTGAAGTGTCACACAGGCAAGGATAAAAACAGCTAAACTTTATTTTCTGTGTAAAACATATGTTACAAGAGTTGGAGGAAATATCAAATTATAAAATATACATTGTGTTGTGAAAGAAAGAGTTAATCATATTAAATACATTCAGGGATAAGAGAATCAAATACAAATACAAATTTATTTGTCACAATTTATTATGTGACAAATAAAGAAAACCTTGAACCTTGAACCTTGAAGTGAAGAATCATATTAATAATGATCAACAGAATCATAGGAACTCTCTCTTTTGTCTTTCTCCAGATGTGCTGTAGTTTCTTCTATTCCAGCAGGAGCTACCTACAGCTACTCGTGTCGTGGGATGGAGGGACGTTATGTTTCTGTGAATATTCCTAGAACTTCAACGATTCTTAGTTTCTGTGAAGTGGGAGTCTATGTGACTTTTCCAGGTAATGCATACCAACTTACTAGCTTGGTCTAAACTCTTTCCATGTTAATTTGACTTAAAAAACAAATCTCATTTCAATAAAGAGTTTATTTTTTTATACATATAGTTCCATGCCTAGTTCTAGTCAAGATCAGGTCCAAAGACTTTATGTATACCCAGACATTGCTCTCATATTATTATGAATGGGAGAAAGTAAAATGCAGAATTTGGCTGAATAAGCCCCACCCTCCAAGTAAAACAGCCAATCGCCAGCTAGTAAATTCATCACATCACTGCAGCTGCCGTTATTCCTGAGACACAACTGTACATTCACACTGTCTGGACAGGCCTGAGATAAAGGCTTTTATGAGGCAATTTGAACAGAAGACTAGATACGGATTAACACAGTTTTAACCATGCAGGACAGAGGCTTCATGTCCATTCAAACTGGATATTTGAGCCAAGTGGATTTTGAATGCAGCTTCTAAAAGACAAAAATAGCATAACACTATTGAATATATATTTGATCAAATTGCACCGGCGTGATTAAAACATTCAGAGAGGCACATCATCAGTGCTGCACATTACAACCAATCACACAAGACTCTGTTGAGCTTATGAATGCAACGACCAATCAGAGGTGTTCAGATGAGTCATCGCTGAAACACCGGTGTTTTGTTCAGCACACACTTCACTGACTGAATTATCTCATTAGAAACGTCAAAGTGCAGATGTGCCTATGATGTAAGTAAGATGTTAATTTCACAGCATAATTAGTGATTATAATAGGAGTTTATTAGAGAGCTTTAACTCTGGCTAGACTGAAGTCAATGATAATATTATTTGATATTGTAAATGTTCTTCGCTCTCTTTCCGTAAAATGAAATTGTTATTATTAGTAACTTACAATGTTTTTTTTAATAAAATTCATGTTAAATACAGTAAGTCAGTCATATTAAAATATCTGGTACTTAAGTAAAAAGATGGGTTTTATGCATAGTTAATAGATTACACCAACATTAGGCTATAATTTGCTTATTAAAGATAAACTAACATGATCAATAAATGTGCAAAATGCATTTACTTATTTCATTCACATTTGTAAGAATCGAGATATCTAATGATATAGTTAACACTTTTGGAAATATTTAGAAAAAAAAATATGGGGGGAGATGCTACAAATACAGTTATCAAGTTAAAATATATTCCTTATAAATGGCTTCGTCGAGACTCCACCAGTTCAGATCTGATATATATGCATTCCTAAGAAAACCTCAACAAATGTAGTCTATAAATAAGCTGACTAAAGCCATTTCTTGACAGAATATGTTCCAGGTAATTTGGCAACGGGAAGAATCGCCACACAGTCGTCAACCCAAGGCACCTGGTTTGCTCAACAGGCCATTGATTTAAATACAGGTTTAATAGAACAATCATCATCGTGTTCCTCAACTGATATTCAGACTAACCCGTGGTGGAGGGTGGATCTGCGTTCTGTGTTCAGAGTTAATAGAGTCGTCATCACAAACAGACTGGACTGCTATAAATGTGCAAAATGCATTTACGCACACATATGTAAGAAGCAATATATTTAATGATATAGTTTACTCATTTGGAAATATTTTTATAAAATAAAATTAATAAATAAATCCAATAAGCCTACATCAGTTATACATCGCTATAATATAAATGTATTCCTAAGAAAACCTCCTCAAAAAAATTCAAAGATTGTAAAATAAGCTGACTAAAACCATTTCTTGACACTATGACATCTTTCAGATAATTTGGCAAAAGGAAGAACCGTCACACAGTCCTCAACCCATGGCACCTGGTCTGCTGAACAAGCCATTGATTTCAATCCAGGTTTCACAAAATCATCGTCAGCATGTTCTTCAACCGATTCTCAGACTAACCCGTGGTGGAGGGTGGATCTGCGTTCTGTGTACAGAGTTAATAGAGTCGTCATCACAAACAGACTGGACTGCTGTCCAGAGCAAATAAACGGAGCAGAGATTCACATCGGAAACTCTCTGGAGAACAACGGCAACAACAATCCCATGTGAGATCCTCTTTCAGTGACATCCATGAAAACACATGTAAAGAAAGACTAGAAGTCTACATGATGGTTTCTCCGTCTCTCTTTAGATGCGCTGTGATTTCTAGCATTCCAGCTGGTGTTTCCTCCACCTACACATGTAATGATATGGAGGGTCGATACGTGAATCTGTTCATTCCTGGAGATTCAAAGTGTCTAAGTCTGTGTGAGGTGGAGGTCTATGGAGAAGGTGAGATCAAACAAGCAGATCTAATGTTTTGGGAAACTATTAATGGCTTCACAATTGTTGAAATGTGGCAATTTATGGGTTTTGAACATGTGAAACTTCAACAGTTGCATGCTCTCAGCTTTCAATAATTTACTGCATAAAGCACATTTGTGTTTGACTATTGCAAGTGAACCTGTATTTGATGTAGTCTGCGTATTTTTGTTTTATTTAGTGTAGTTTTGTTCATGATTTTTGAGGATCATTACACAACCTCTCACTGCATCTGTTTTATCTTAAGTGACAGATGCATTTATAGCAAACTGCTGTAGATATTGTAGACTCGATGCATTTTATCTTTTTATTATTTGCACTTCCCTTCTGTCGATGTATGTTCACTCTCGTGTGCCCTTTTAGATCCTTTTTCCCAAGAAGATTCCTGTGAAGATGAACCAGGAGATTGAGTCTGTCTGAGCCTGAAAGGAGAGTCCAGCTCCTGTCTCAGGTGAGAGAGGGAAACATATAGAAATCTGAAATCAAATCACATTGAGAGTGGTGTTAAGAGATCTGCTCATTTCAGCTTTTATCTGTTCTGGTGGAACGAGGGATTTCTGACGTGAAGAAAGACACGACGATGATGAGGATGATGAGGATAATGTATGATGACCTTGGTGGAAACGCCAAACTCTCTTCAGCTTTGACATTTCTTCATTTACATGCTGGAATTGCCTTCCTCTGTTCCTCAATGTTTGGAATCACAATCAAAGTTTGTATGGGTGAGAATTGAAAATACTGCATCCTGACTTGATTGCTTTGAATCATCTTGTATCCGGTGTATAAATGCAAGTACTTGACTATGCGGAGGTAGTGTTATTTAAGTGACATTTTTGTCTATGAAGAGGTTTTCACTCAAAATCTCACGATACATGGCCCCATTCATTCTTTCCTTTACACAGATCAGTCGTCCTGGTCCCTTTGCAGAAAAACAGCCCCAAAGCATGATGTTTCCACCCCCATGCTTCACAGTAGGTATGGTGTTCTTTGGATGCAACTAGCATTCTTTCTCCTCCAAACACGACAAGTTGAGTTTTTACCAAAAAGTTCTATTTTGCTTAATCTGACCATTGATTTCAATCCAGGTTTCACAAAATCATGTCAGCATGTTCTTCAACCGATTCTCAGACTAACCCGTGGTGGAGGGTGGATCTGAGTTCTGTGTACAGAGTTAATAGAGTCGTCATCACAAACAGACTGGACTGCTGTCCAGAGCAAATAAACGGAGCAGAGATTCACATCGGAAACTCTCTGGAGAACAACGGCAACAACAATCCCATGTGAGATCCTCTTTCAGTGACATCCATGAAAACACATGTAAAGAAAGACTAGAAGTCTACATGATGGTTTCTCCGTCTCTCTTTAGATGCGCTGTGATTTCTAGCATTCCAGCTGGTGTTTCCTCCACCTACACATGCAATGATATGGAGGGTCGATACGTGAATCTGTTCATTCCTGGAGATTCAAAGTATCTTACGCTGTGTGAGGTGGCGGTCTATGGAGAAGGTATGAGCGAACAAATAGATTAAATGTTTTGGGAAACTATTAATGGCTCCACAATTGTTGAAATGTGGCAATTTACAGGTTTTGAACATGTAAAACTTCAACAGTTGCGTGCTCTCAGCTTTCAATAATTTACTGCATAAAGCACATTTGTGTTTGACTATTGCAAGTGAACCTGTATTTGATGTAGTCTGCGTATTTTGGTTTTTGTTGTATTTAGTGTAGTTTTGTACATGATTTTTGAGGATCATTACACAACCTCTCACTGCATCTGTTTTATCTTAAGTGACAGATGCATTTATAGCGAACTGCTGTAGATATTGTAGACTCGATGCATTTTATCTTTTTATTATTTGCACTTCCCTTCTGTCGATGTATGTTCACTCTCGTGTGCCCTTTTAGATCCTTTTACCCAAGAAGACTCCTGTGAAGATGAATCTGAAGATTGAGTCTGTCTGAGCCTGAAAGGAGAGTCCAGCTCCTGTCTCAGGTGAGAGAGGGAAACATATAGAAATCTGAAATCAAATCACATTGAGAGTGGTGTTAAGAGATCTGCTCATTTCAGCTTTTATCTGTTCTGGTGGAACGAGGGATTTCTGACGTGAAGAAAGACACGACGATGATGAGGATGATGAGGATAATGATGATGATGGGGAAACCCAAACTCTCTTCAGCTTTGACTTTCTTCATTTACATGCTGGAATTTTCTCTGTTCCTCAATGTTAATCACAATAAAGTTGTATGTGAGAATTGAAAATACTGATCCTGATTGTTGCTTTGAATCATTTGTATTGTATAAATGCAAGTACTTGACTATGCGGAGGTAGTGTTATTTAAGTGACATTTTTGTATTCATATTTTATACAATATTTGTATTAATATTATTTTAAAGTTTTATTTCAGTTAACATCATTTTTTATTGCAGGTTACTATTTTAATTTACTTAATTACATTGTCTTGTTTTTCAGCTATTGTGTAGTCATTAGTATTAAGAAAAAATACCAAAATAACAAAATTCACAATATAAAAAGATGCAGCCTCATGTAACTTTATAGTGTCAGAGAACTGCTAAGTGCTGAAATTGTTTAGTTAATCATATATGTAAGGGTGGTTTCCCTGCAGTGGTTTAGGCTGGAGGATTGTCGAATGACTAGGTCATCAGCACAATGGTATAAAACTATACATTTCTAGTCTATTACTACGGATACAGACAGATGTCCTGTTCCTTCCTCTACAGTCAAAAATCTGGGTGTTATATTAGACAGCAACCTATCTTTTGAAAATCATATTTTCCATGTTACAAAAACAGCATTCTTCCATCTTAGAAACATTTCCAAGCTACGGAACATGTTAAGTGTTTCTGATGCAGAAAAGTTAGTTCATGCATTCATGACCTCTAGACTGGACTATTGTAATGCACTGCATCTTCAATAAACAAGCTACAGATAGTACAAAATGCTGCGGCTAGAGTCCTTACCAGGTCAAGAAAATATGATCATATTACTCCAATTTTACAGTCTCTGCACTGGCTACCTATTAAGTTTAACATCCCGTGGTAACTAGGAATTACACAAGCTTCAGTCTGGATTCAACCCTTCAATGATCTGAGATGAACAAACACCTGAGAAGAGATGATGACAACCCCTCAGACAATATACAGAATTAACCAAATTTTGTCATAAGTTAAATATATTAAGTTTCTGCAATTTATAAATCTATTGTAGAAACTTAATTTCCTGTAAAGCTGATTTGCAACGATTGTATCGTGAAAAGGGCTATACAAATAATATTGAATTTAATTACCACCCAGCTATTTATTAGAATAGCTAAATATGTGGGAGAGTGTTTCTATTGGGTTACCATATTGTATTGCAGTAGGTAGTACGTCAAAGTTAATGTTGAATCAAAACTAGTGTAGTATATCAAGGACCGAATCAGACAAATCAAGATTCGATCGAAGCATGGTTGAAACATGAGGAGCCGAATTCCACAAGACAACAGCAGGAAGTCATAAATCAGACCCTAGCGCCAGCCCGTCTGAATACAGCCTGCAACAGGACAAAGGATCCGGCTAAAATTCTTCGGGTCACAAAAACTGTAAAATCATCTTAAAAGACTTTCATTCTCATTGTTAATGAAACTAATAATTTCTATGCATAACTGCATATTATGTATGTGACCCACAAATTTGACTATCCTTGTTTTAATCATTGTGTTTGTCGTGTTTTTAATTAGTATTGACTATCTTAAGCCTTAAGGGTTAATGTCATGTTTGGTATGTATGAATGTGATAATTCTAGCTATAAACAGTTCTTCAAAGTGATTTTCTGTCAAATGTATCATATTCTAGTTATAGAAATCACATCCAAAAGGATACTTTGCAAGAGTATGTAAAATTCCATGACATGTTGAGTTATTGATTGGGTGGAGCAACAAAGCAGCAGCCAGAGCCCAGCATAGGATCTAATTGGTCAAGACCACCATTGGGGGGTGTCTGAAAGCCGAGTTTAAATACTAGGACTCGCTCTTGAAACTCTCTCTCTCTGGAAAAATGAATTCTCTCTCTCTTGAAGCTCTCTCTAACTCTCTCTTCAGCCATGTGCTCTGGACCACAACCCAGCTTGCTACCATGATGAGAAGAAAAACCACCTAGTCTCTTTACATCCTTTTATTCTTTTACTTTAGTTTATTTTCTTTCCGTTGAGTTCGTGTGCTAAGTTACGTTTGCCAGCGGAAACCAGCCCAAAACTCTGCAAAACCAGCCAAGAACAACGCCCACTTCAACAACTCCTGAACTCTAAGCCAATCAGCGACTTCGGAGAAACCCTTTCCTGCAAAACGGAGGACAAAAGGGAATCCTTTAAACACAAAAGCAACGCAAGTACAAACCCCAGATGCTTGCTGAGCTGGTGTAATTTTAATATAGATTTTAGCCTCATTGAAAACTCAATGCGAGTGTTAAATAAGTGATTGATGATTGTTCAGGTTTATGCAATTGCACATATTGCTGTAAACGTGGGATATCAAATTCTCATTCTCTTAATCTAATCCTTTCCTCACTTTCTCTCTTTCTGCAACGCGTGAATGTGTGAATGCTTGTGTAGATTAGTTTACATGTCTTAGAGGTATATAAATAAAGTCTTGGTTATATTGAAAAGAGAAATATCTTGTGTTTTGTGCTCATAAGTGAATGTCTTAATCTGTCGATTTTGTTACTGTGCTATTTAATAGTGTTTTCACTATATTTTGGGATTTTAATATCCAGTGCAGAGTTTGTTATACGGCTTGTTCGGTGAATCGCCGTGAAACAGTGAGTCTGTTCAAATTCCCTATAAAATCATTAATGATTCCCTTTGAGCTAAATTGACCTGTTTCCCTTATAACAATATATATATATTATATGTTATCATTACACTAGTTAGCACATAATTAATAATTGAAATGGTTTAATAACAGAATTGTGTTATGGTTAAACTTGAATGTGTTACAGAATAGATGAAGGATGGTAAAACATAAACAGTTAATTGTACACAGCATGCATGTCAAATGTTACCTGAATTAAAGGGATAGTTCAACCAAAAATACAAATTAGCCAAAGATTTACTCGCCCTCAGGGCATCCTAGACGTGTCTGACATTCCTCTTTCAGACAAACACATTCAGAGTTATGTTCCACATTGTCCTGTCTGTTCCTATCTGTATAACTGCAGTGATAGTGCCCCTGTTTCTGTATATATAAAACAAGCATGCATCCAATATAAAACTACTCCACACGGCTCCGGGTGTTAATAAAGGCCCTTTAAAGCAAAATGATGAGTTAGTTTAAGAAAAATGTCGATTCTTAAAACTAATGTGCAAACTGGTCTCTCAAGCAGGCGCGTTCACAACAAGGTGGTCTAGTGTATGACGTAGACGTAACGAAAGGCGGACGCAAGATCCGGGGACAGAGTGCACGACGAATGCGGATGCATTTTAATCAAAACAGATACAATTTACTTGTTCACATGGTTTTCCTGTGCTGTACACAAAACTTGGTTCTCGCGAGACTACAGTTTTCTTTCTGGATCTTACATTGCACCATTCATTACACCTACGTCATACGCTCGAGAGAGACTGGAAGCTGCACAATACAGTTAAGAATCTACATTTTTCTTAAACAAATTCATTGTTATGCTTCAGAAGGCCTTTATTAACACCCCGGAGTCGTGTGGAGTAGCTTTAAGATGGATGCATACTTTTTTTCAGATACAGAAACAGGGACACCATTCACTGCAATTATACAGATTGGAACAGACAGGACAATGTGGAATATAAAGAGCGAGAAAAAGAGGCAGAGAAGGCAGAGCCCCAATAAGAGAGTGCCAGCAGAGACAAGCAAAGAGAAAGAGACAGAGTCAAACATTCTTATTAATAATGGTATTTTTACGCACCATGGACGTCATTATCCAATAGTTTAAATAATTATGAAAATCCCATAACTTTAAAAGAGTTAGACTGTATTTTATCTAAAACTATTGGAGGTCCTGGTCCTGACGGCTTGTCATTTGAATTTAATATAACTTTTTTTAAAGCTCTAAGATATTTGATTTTCACTGTATTTGAAGACTGTTTAAGTTCTGGAGAATTAATGTAATCTATGAAACAAGGTCGTATTAGACTTTTGCTAAAACCAAGTAAAGAGAATTGTTACACTGAAAATTGCCGTCCTATCACTCTCCTAAATTCTGATTATAAATTGTTAACTTCTCTATTTTCAAAAAGATTAAAACCCTGTCTGGAAGATATTATTTCAATAACGAGACATATTTATAATAATATGTACATCTTGTATCGGATATGATGGACTATTCTGATCTTATTCAAGAATCTTATAGAGCATTAATTTATAAATACATACAGCTTTAGATAAATGTTGATTTAAGTTCAAATTAAAACAATATTCTTAGAACTATACATAAATATATAAACCTCACAAATGTATTGTATAGAATAATCAATATATTCTGTATAAAAAACAGGTCAATTGAAAATAATATTTCAAAATGTATAGACACTGGTGGGACTCTTATTAGTTATGAAAAATCAAAGAGTTTTTGAGGATACTTAAGAGCATATCGCATAAGCTTATGAAATCATGCCGACAGTACTCTAATTTAAATGAAGAATTTCCCTGTTTTATGATAGGTGGCATTGTGCTATTTAAAAAAATGCAATAATATACATATCAGAAGAACTGTCATGAATCTGGTTGCCACTCACTTCAACTGCACATCACCCATGGACTACATCTCCCATCATGCACTGCACACACACATTCCCGTCCACCATTACACCAATCACACAGCTGTCACCATTCACTCATCAACCCTGATTGCCTCACCACACCTGCACCTCATTCACTCACTCACATAAAAGCAGCACACAAACACTCACCCAGTGCGAAGTCTTGTTTTCCCCTGGCTAACATTTCCGAGCGTTTTTCCTAGTTTGTCTTCCCTTGTACTGCCTGGACTGTTCGACTCCCTCTCCTGATCGTTTGCTGCCTGCCTCTCTGACCCCGCCTGGTTTACTGGTAATCCTCTCTGTCTGCCGCCTGCCCTGACCCATTGCTCTGCCTCTGATTTCGACTCTGCCTTGTCTACGTTGCCCTCGATACCACTGCTTGATATTTGCCTGTTTGACCTCCTCTTTGTCTTAATAAAGCTGCAAGTGGATCTACTCTCGCCTCTGACCAGTCATTCGTTACAGAAGACTTCGCCACCTCAGGTCCAGCGGCTTTATTTCGGCTACCCAGCCTAACCATGGACTCCGTAGAACAACTCCTACATCTTCGCCAGGGAGGCCTGTCTGTCAAGGAGTACGTTCACCAGTTTGGTGAGCTGTCTATTCAGGTACCGCTGTATGATGAAATCTTGTTCAAAGACTTGTTTTATTTTGGGCTAAATGAACACAGCAAATCCCAGTTTGACAAATCTCTGTTTCCTGGTGGGGAGTTTACTGGCAGTTTAAGGGGTCTTATGGACTATGCTTTATTGTATGCTGGCTCTTCCTTCACTGTGGGTGTTCCAGAGCCCGCTCCGTCCCAGGAGCTCGCAGAGTCCGCTCCAGAGCCCGCTCCGTCCCAGGAGCTTGCAGAGTCCGCTCCAGAGCCCGCTCCGTCCCAGGAGCTCCAGAGCCCGCTCCGTCCCAGGAGCTCGCAGAGCCCGCTCCAGAGCCCGCTCCGTCCCAGGAGCTCGCAGAGTCCGCTCCAGAGCCCGCTCCGTCCCAGGAGCTCGCAGAGTCCGCTCCAGAGCCCGCTCCGTCCCAGGAGCTCGCAGAGTCCGCTCCAGAGCCCGCTCCGTCCCAGGAGCTCGCAGAGTCCGCTCCAGAGCGCCCGCTCCGTCCCAGGAGCTCGCAGAGTCCGCTCCAGAGCGCCCGCTCCGTCCCAGGAGCTCGCAGAGTCCGCTCCAGAGCGCCCGCTCCGTCCCAGGAGCTCGCAGAGTCCGCTCCAGAGCGCCCGCTCCGTCCCAGGAGCTCGCAGAGTCCGCTCCAGAGCGCCCGCTCCGTCCCAGGAGCTCGCAGAGTCCGCTCCAGAGCGCCCGCTCCGTCCCAGGAGCTCGCAGAGTCCGCTCCAGAGCGCCCGCTCCGTCCCAGGAGCTCGCAGAGTCCGCTCCAGAGCGCCCGCTCCGTCCCAGGAGCTCGCAGAGTCCGCTCCAGAGCGCCCGCTCCGTCCCAGGAGCTCGCAGAGTCCGCTCCAGAGCGCCCGCTCCGTCCCAGGAGCTCGCAGAGTCCGCTCCAGAGCGCCCGCTCCGTCCCAGGAGCTCGCAGAGTCCGCTCCAGAGCGCCCGCTCCGTCCCAGGAGCTCGCAGAGTCCGCTCCAGAGCGCCCGCTCCGTCCCAGGAGCTCGCAGAGTCCGCTCCAGAGCGCCCGCTCCGTCCCAGGAGCTCGCAGAGTCCGCTCCAGAGCGCCCGCTCCGTCCCAGGAGCTCGCAGAGTCCGCTCCAGAGCGCCCGCTCCGTCCCAGGAGCTCGCAGAGTCCGCTCCAGAGCGCCCGCTCCGTCCCAGGAGCTCGCAGAGTCCGCTCCAGAGCGCCCGCTCCGTCCCAGGAGCTCGCAGAGTCCGCTCCAGAGCGCCCGCTCCGTCCCAGGAGCTCGCAGAGTCCGCTCCAGAGCGCCCGCTCCGTCCCAGGAGCTCGCAGAGTCCGCTCCAGAGCGCCCGCTCCGTCCCAGGAGCTCGCAGAGTCCGCTCCAGAGCGCCCGCTCCGTCCCAGGAGCTCGCAGAGTCCGCTCCAGAGCGCCCGCTCCGTCCCAGGAGCTCGCAGAGTCCGCTCCAGAGCGCCCGCTCCGTCCCAGGAGCTCGCAGAGTCCGCTCCAGAGCGCCCGCTCCGTCCCAGGAGCTCGCAGAGTCCGCTCCAGAGCGCCCGCTCCGTCCCAGGAGCTCGCAGAGTCCGCTCCAGAGCGCCCGCTCCGTCCCAGGAGCTCGCAGAGTCCGCTCCAGAGCGCCCGCTCCGTCCCAGGAGCTCGCAGAGTCCGCTCCAGAGCGCCCGCTCCGTCCCAGGAGCTCGCAGAGTCCGCTCCAGAGCGCCCGCTCCGTCCCAGGAGCTCGCAGAGTCCGCTCCAGAGCGCCCGCTCCGTCCCAGGAGCTCGCAGAGTCCGCTCCAGAGCGCCCGCTCCGTCCCAGGAGCTCGCAGAGTCCGCTCCAGAGCGCCCGCTCCGTCCCAGGAGCTCGCAGAGTCCGCTCCAGAGCGCCCGCTCCGTCCCAGGAGCTCGCAGAGTCCGCTCCAGAGCGCCCGCTCCGTCCCAGGAGCTCGCAGAGTCCGCTCCAGAGGCCGCTCCGTCCCAGGAGCTCGCAGAGTCCGCTCCAGAGGCCGCTCCGTCCCAGGAGCTCGCAGAGTCCGCTCCAGAGGCCGCTCCGATCCAGGAGCTCGCAGAGTTCGCTCCAGAGGCCGCTCCGATCCAGGAGCTCACAGAGTCCGGCACTCCGGGTCCTCTCCTGGTTCCATCCGGTTCCCCAGAGCCCCTGCTGGCCCTGTCCGGCTCTCCGCTGGACCCGCCCAGCTCTCCTTCGTCTCCGCTGGTCCCGCCCAGCTCTCCTTCGTCTCCGCTGGTCCCGCCCAGCTCTCCTTCGTCTCCGCTGGTCCCGCCCAGCTCACCTTCGCCGCTGGTCCCGCCCAGCTCTCCTTCGTCTCCGCTGGTCCCGCCCAGCGCATCGATGCCTCCGCTGGTTCCGTCCAGTTCTACCGAGCACCCAAGAGAGTCAGAGCCACCTGAGTGCCCAAGAGAGTCAGAGCCGCCCGAGAGCCCGAGATGCCCCCTCGAGGTGGTGGAGTTCGCCAAGAACTTTCATGGAGGGAAAGTCATGAAAAACCTGCCAGGGTCGCCTCACGCCTCCGCTGACCTGCCAGGGTCGCCTCACGCCTCCGCTGACCTGCCAGGGTCGCCTCACGCCTCCGCTGACCTGCCAGGGTCGCCTCACGCCTCCGCTGACCTGCCAGAGTCGCCTCACGCCTCCGCTGACCTGCCAGAGTCGCCTCACGCCTCCGCTGACCTGCCAGAGTCGCCATATTGGCTTTGGGGGGGGGGCTCTGTCATGAATCTGGTTGCCACTCACTTCAACTGCACGTCACCCATGGACTACATCTCCCATCATGCACTGCACACACACATTCCCGTCCACCATTACACCAATCACACAGCTGTCACCATTCACTCATCAACCCTGATTGCCTCACCACACCTGCACCTCATTCACTCACTCACATAAAAGCAGCACACAAACACTCACCCAGTGCGAAGTCTTGTTTTCCCCTGGCTAACATTTCTGAGCGTTTTTCCTAGTTTGTCTTCCCTTGTACTGCCTGGACTGTTTGACTCCCTCTCCTGATCGTTTGCTGCCTGCCTCTCTGACCCCGCCTGGTTTACTGGTAATCCTCTCTGTCTGCCGCCTGCCCTGACCCATTGCTCTGCTTCTGATTTCGACTCTGCCTTGTCTACGTTGCCCTCGATACCACTGCTTGATATTTGCCTGTTTGACCTCCTCTTTGTCTTAATAAAGCTGCAAGTGGATCTACTCTCGCCTCTGACCAGTCATTCGTTACAAGAACATTACTGTCGATGAGCAGTATTGCCCCTAAAGCATTCATGGAAACGGATTTATCCTTCCTTATCTTTGTATAACTTATAGTCTGTTCATAATAATGTTGTAATAAGGTCAAATACATTCATCCTAAAACCCTTCACAATTTTTACCCCTGTAAGTTATTTTTATTTTATTCATTTATTATGGATAAGTTTAAGTTTATGGATATTCATCAAGAAAGCTGTTTTTTTTTTTGTGGATCTGAAAATGAATCAGTGCTTTATTTGTTCTTTAGATGTCCCCGCACAGTATACTTTTGGACTGAGATTTTGATTTTACATCCTTTAATAACCTCATTGATATTATGGAATAAACGGTTCTATTTTTGTTTTGTAACACTGTCTCTGCTCTTTTGAATAAAGCTGTTAAAATTGTACCTTAACGGTCTGTTTTCTCATTTCAGAAGTGACATTACAAAATGTTAAATAAAAACATTGAGCCACGTTTGAGTGAGTCACGTTCAGTTGAATGGGATGCACGTGAGGACTAATAACGCACCCTGTTCATCCAGCAGACTGTGAAGCTTGTGAGAATGATACACTCTCATGTGACGTGAGTAAATAAAATCAAAGTTCAGCTGCCTGATATTGAGTTTAATACAGCTTAAATGTTCTAAACTATTAACCAGTAGTGTTGTCACTGTTGTTTATATAAGAACATATTCTGTATTATTAGTATGCTGTCATTTTGTCATATTCAATACTTGAATGTTGAATATTTTTCTTGTTCTGAAGGTGACAAATACAACACGTTGAATTAGCAGAGTAAAAACAAATGGTGACATAGTGACAACTTTTAATTCACATAATATCTTAGTTTTTCATTAATAAAGTCATTTTCCAAAATCTTGCATGCATATTCATCTTACAGGATATTAATCTTAGCGAAAGCCAAAGAAAAGCATGTATGATATTTCTCAATCATCATCATGTTTGAGAATTGTATCTTGTTGTGTACACTGAAGAAGTCAGAAATATAATTTAACATCACTGAACAACCCTATATACATTAGTTTATACCATCACAACTCATTTTGATTGACTCAATCAGGAAACAGCGGTAACAGTTGCAGTTCACCACATTTTACAGTCGGTGATACTTCAGTTTAGAGACCGATTCGGACTATTAACTAGTTGTTTAGGAGCATGCATATTACTAGCATATTGGCTGTTTATTAGTATTTATAAAGCACATATAAATGTCTAATTCTGCATGAACATACTATATCCCTTAATCCACCCCATACCTAAACTTAACAACTTCCTTATTCAAGCTCAATAAACAGCACAATAGGAGTTTATTGAAGCAAAATCCATAGCTAATATTAATTAAAAGTGAGAACGGGTCCCCAAACAAAACTGTGACCTTGCAGTCTCTGTAAATCATTGCAACCTTTGGATCTAAAGTACTTAATGTATCAGGGCAAGTAATTGTCCTCTTGTTTTAAGAGGCAAGTAGCCTATGCATATAATACAGAAGACTTTGAAAATCAAACATAAAGATAAAAGAATAAGGCTTTTACACTGCTAAATGCTCTCTTTAGTTGTTTTGACATCAATAGTTAAATTCAATAGTCTCGTGACAGATCACATCCTTGTAATTCTCTTCCAGATATGTAGGGGTCAGTCTCCTCAGATAGAGACAGAAAGACTCGAGGTATAAAGGACAAGGAAGAGAGTGACAGACGGTGAGTGCCACATAGTTAACATGGTTGTTTAGCTCTTCCGCATGCTGTGGTTTTCTTTGAGGAACTATTATTTCGGCACTCATCAAAAACTGTTGCTGATATTAATATTGCTTGTATGAAGCGGACCTGAGGCTGTTTACTTCAGTTGGATTTTTACATGGTTTTTCATTACGATTTTTTATTTAATAAATTTTTTCCATTTTTGGGCTTCATTGTTTGTGGGTAGTTATCTTTCCTTTTGTGGAATATATTAGCCAGTATATAATTGTATTTAAGTGTTGTCTGTTGTCTGTCATTTTTTCGTCATTGTCACTGTTTCTGATTTGTCCAGAACCGTTGTTAATTGTGGTCTTCCAAATGTCTGCTCCATTCAGAAAGACTGATTTTACATAGTTTTTTACAGCCTATTTTTGCCTCAACGATTGCCGTGTGTCGCTCTGCTAGTTTAAGGAAGGTAAAGACCTCAACCTCAACTCAGTCATTAATTTCACCACTTGAGCTCCATTGACGGTGTGCCTACAAATCCTGTCAGATCTCTGTGTAAACTAAGAAAACACACATTTCTGGAAAACAGTGACGTCATGCTCATAAGTATTACATGTCCTGTGTATAGGAATGAGTTTTTACTTCTTTGCAAAGTGACATTGCCAACTTCTGGCCTAGCGTTACTCAATACAGTGTTTTTAGTCGTTTTCATGGATCCATGTTAAGTTAATAAAAATCCATAAATATTTTGGTGGCACCATTTTACTTTTTTAATGATAATTACTAGTTTATAATTAAGAAATGTATATGGTGAATCCCCCCCCCACACACACACATATATATTAGTTTAGAACAGAAGTGTCTTTACATATTACTATTTGCTTAACAATCTCCCTTTCCTTTCTCTCTTCTCACATATTTATTTTTAGAGATGGGCAACACACAGTCTGATATAAAATATCCAGGCTACACATTAGTGAGTGAAGATGAGCACATGACCCTGGTGAAAAATGAAGCTGGTGATCAGTTTATCATTAAAAAGTTCAACAATGGACAGGTAAAGTGAACATTTCAAGTTTGAATGATATCTAAAAATGTATATGTATTAAAAAGATAGGAATTGTAATACACAAGTGTCTGGTTGGTTTTAGGAAAATGATTTAAACCTTCTGGAACAACTCAGTCATCCACACATCGTCCATCACAAGGAAGTCATCACAGGTTGAGATAAACTTCAAAATGTATTCTGCAACAAAGTTAAATGAGTAAGGAATAATTGACGACGGGCCGTTGAATTATTAGAAAATAATGCACACCCGCGATCACAACGCGAAGAAGAGTTATATACCGTTACACCTCGGGTGTGCATTATATTTCTAATAATTCAACGGCTCGGAGTCGATTATTCCACTTATACTATGGTTGCCACACCTCAAGACATCAATCAGATGATATATTTCAAGACATTCGTCTGGTTTTTCTACTTAAATCTCTATTGTGAGTAGGGTTATTTCTTCCGCATCTCATCCAACTGATCCTTGCTGATCCCAAAACGTCATTTTAAACCGTAACGGATGCTTGAGCCGTTGATAGCCGACTAATGCAGTTAATACAGTTATGAGAGAGAGAGAGAGATGAATGTTACCTCTGTGAGTCAGTGATCGGCAGCAATGTCTAAAGTGAGACTTTAAGTTCATTTTCTTCACGAACAGAGCCGTTGTTGCTACCTCGCTTGTGAGAAGTCATGTAGTTTTTAAGTTCTTAAACTATGTCACTGATCAAATTGTCAGAGTAGTGCTAATTACATTAGCGCTTATGGTAAGGTGTGTGCAAGTGTGTGTAAACTATATGTGTGTCTGTGAGAGAGAGATCGAGAGCAGGAGAGAGAGCGAGTAGGTTATGTGCTTTCCGTACATAATAAAAAGAAACAGATACAGATCTGTCGATTTTATCCTTTATTTAGTTTACTGTATTTTTTTGTTTGGCCAGTGTCATTGTTGGTTTTGGTTATTTTTCTATTTTAAGACCTTTTAAATACCTGAAATAATTTGGCAAAGTGATACGTAGCTGTAATGCGGTCGAGAGCTGCCTGGAACTACGTTTGCCGTGCGTTTCCCTGACAATAATTGCACACCTAAGAACGTTTGTCAGCCAATCAGATTCAAGCATTCAACGGCCCCGTAGTATAAGTATATATATTCCCCCTTACTTTCAGTAATTTGATCACTTCAGTGATTTAGGATACAGTGATGAATGAATCTGCTTCCAGGTCCTGACTGCTTGTATCTCGTACTGGAGCACTGTGAGGGTGGAGATCTCGCTCAGAAAATCAAACACAAAATACAGACAGCAGATACATTTTCTGAGAATGAGGTACGGTATGGTTATAGATTTATAGATTTAAAGATAGTCAAATTTACCCCATCATCGTGTAATATTATAATGATGCTAAACTTTACAATCCACTGCTATTAAATCCCATAACTGGCCCATTGTTTATCTCATAGCATGGTGAATATTGCAACATGGTTATCATGTCAGGTCAGAAAAGCAGCATTAGGAAGTACACCGCAATACAAGCATTAAAACACATTGGAAATAAGTCTCTTCAAGCAGATAATATTTATTAGGAAGTAGAATATGTATATGCTTAAAATATATTAATATAAACTAAATAGTGATGTTTAATGTTCTGTTTTATGTGAAATTTTGTGTTACTATGCCTTGCTTTATACATGCATTAAACATTTTTGCAAACATTTGTGATTTGTAAATTCACATTTAGTTGATTTACAGATCCTGGACTGGACTGTGATGATGTGCATGGCATTAAAGTACCTGCATGATCAACAGATCCTACATAAAAACCTGCAGCCCAAGGTACAAATGAGCCTGAAGTGTCATAGTGTACATTTAATATTGGACCAAACAATGGAAGTTTCTCTGCAATTAATCTACTGTATTTCATATGTTGCCATGTGATAGTTGGAGACAGTGTTGGGGGTAATGCGTTACAAGTAACGTGAGTTACGTAATAATATTACTTTTTTCAAGTAACTAGTAAATTAACTCATTACTTTTTAATATTCAAGACAATATCTGAGATACTTTTTTCCATTTATTGACTGACTGTGTGAACATGATCTTACTGTAGTTCTAGACTAAATGTGAAATGTATATTAATTCATCCCACTCGCCAAAAAACTAATTCTTCCAAGTCAATTAAAACAGTGAAATACAAACTCAGAAAATTACGCAAACCTGCAATAATTAAATGTGTTAAACAACACAAATATATCTAATCTCATGTTATTAACCGATGTGTTTGCTGCTGACCTTTGATGATCCAGTTCAATCATAATAATAAGCACAAATGACTTTAGATAAACTAATATTGTTTTTATTGCTGAAGAGTGTTGAACTTCTCCTGTGTTCTTCTGTACAGACGTGATTTACTCGTCCTTCAGTCTGAGGTTTATTCATCACACTTTTTGGTGTGAAAGGCTTTTATATTTTCTATAAATAGAACTTCTTGTATTAAAAACAAACAATCAAGCCCTGCTCATATTTAAAAAGTAACGCGAAAGTAACGTAAATGTAATGTAACACATTACTTTCCATAAAAAGTAACATAATTAGTTACTTTTTAGGGAGTAACGCAATATTGTAATGCATTATTTTTTAAAGTAACTTTCCCCAACACTGGTTGGAGGCTGTATGAATAGATATATTTTTGACTGATATTACTAACTATTTGTGCAATCCACTCATTCCCAGTGGCCACAAATATATAAAATATGTGTGTTTTCTTTTGAAAGAGCCTATTTTTCACTGCATGTGGAACCATTCGTCTTGGAGAGTTTGGAGAGATTGATGAATGGTATTGTGCAGCTTTACTTCAAAACAAAGAAATAATGCATCAGTCCATATGATGAACATAATATGTACCGTGTACTTCTAGGTCCACTGATGCACACACAACAGAAACTGAAGCTCTCGCATATGTTGCACCTGAGAATCTGAGTGGCACACCTTATGATGAGAAGACGTAATAGAAGAATTGCAATGTTAACGTGCTCTATATATATTTCCTAAATCAACACACTGAAAAACCTTTCTAACATTCACTTTCTGTTTCAGTGAAATGTGGAGGTTGGGATGTGTCATCTATGAGCTGTGTACACTGAAGTGTGCGGTATGATATTTTATCCTTTGAATAATTAAATACATTGAGTTTGAAAAAATACTGCAGACATTTTATTTAAAGCACTTAAAAATGCCAAGACTGTATAATTTGTAATCATTCAAGTTGTCAAAATTGTAAGATATTGTACAATATTTTCACACAACAAAACAAATATGTAGTTTACTCTTATTGACAAAATCAATCAAACTTCTATCATATTTTCAAACCATTACAATACAGCCAACCATTTTAACTAGCTTGCTTTCCAAGATTTCCCTTATAAAAGGAAACGCTTTACATCTGGATAATAAACATCATATTCAGGAATATACAAATTATATAATGTCAATAATCTATATAATATTGCATTATATTTTCAAATATTTGGATGGTTTTATATCAATAGGCATAAAAGGTGTGTGCTTTTCGGTATGAACTCACTGATACGTTATTTTAAGATCCCACCAACTGGTAACTCATAACGTTATTCCTCTTAGTTTATGGCAAGAAACCCAGTTAAGATCGTTGGGAGGATACTAAACTGCTCCTATGAAGCTCTTCCCAACACCTTTTCTGCGGACCTTCGTCAGCTGGTTAAAGACACACTTGAGAAGGATCCAGAGAACCGGCCGTCTGTCAATGAGATCTTGATGAGGCCTTTTATCATTAAACACCTTCATAAAATGGTAAGTTAGATTACTAGTGTTTACATTTTACTTTTAGGAAATAAGAGAGTCGGTGTTTTAAGACACTGGCATTGATTTGAACTATTTGATAATTTTTCAGAGCATACAAACTGTCGAGGAGCTTTATAAGACTCTAGATGTACTGAGAAACCTGGCAGAAGGTTTGGAGACGGTCCACTTCAACACAACCGTCAGCAGTCTCACAGGAGGAGTTATAGGATTGGCTGGAGGAATCACGTCTGTGGTGGGACTTATTCTTGCTCCTTTCACTCTCGGAGCCTCTCTGATAGTAACAGGAGTGGGAATCGGTACGGCAGTAGGCTGGTGGAATAACAGCCGGTGCCAGCAACATAACAAACATGGTTAACCAGCAAATCAACCGGCAAAAGATTAAAATGATCATAACCGAGTTCCAGGAAAAAATTACCTCCATTATATGCTGCATCCAAAACATCTCAACAGCAGTGGAAACTCTAGAACATGAGTTTTCAGCAAGCAATGGATCACTTTCCAGTGCACAGTCTGGGATGAATGTTGGCGCTCGACTTGGACGAGGACTGGGAGGAATCCCGGAGCTTCTCCGTTTAACTCAAGTCGTAAATGTAGGGAAAATCGCAGCTCAGGCTGCAAGAGCAGTTCGTGTGGCCGAGACTGTTACAGGGGTTTTATCTGCTCTTTTCATAGCTGTTGACATCTTCTTCGTGTTTCTCGACTCCAAAGAAATCCACAACATCAACAGAGATTACGCTTTAAAAATGAGTCGACCAGAACCCACCAGCAACCGAACCATAGAGTCGACTAACCAGACATCAAATAACAGTGACACTTCAAACCTGCTGACTTCCAACACTCAACAGACAGAAGAGATGAAGTCTGAGACCATGAAATTTGTGATGAAAATAAAAGACACTACAGAGGAGCTTCAGACGATGCTGGATATGTTACGAGACGCACTGAACCCAAACTCTGAGACGTCAAACACAGATAACGGAGAATAATCAAAGGTGGAAGTTTGATATATTCAGTTTGTTCTTTCATCATAGATATACATTTTTATTGTAGCACTCGAGTCCTGTCTTAAGACCATTTTTTGAAGGTCCTCGACAGCATTTGTACTCAGTCTTGTCTTGGTCTCAGACTAAGAGGACTCAGCATTTTATTTCAAGAATGGTCAAGACCACAACTGTGGATATCACTAAATTACCGGTGCATTATTTGGTTTATTTGTTAACATCATGAATGTGATTAGACATACAAACTTACTGCTTCAAATGCAATCAGTAACTTATTTCTAATTGTATTTATTTTGATACTACTGTGATGGATCAGAATTGAATAGGGATTGTATTAAATTCTGATATTAATGTAAAAAAAAACAACTAATTATAACATATACACTTAAGCAATATCACAAGAGCAAGAGAGCTGTTCACTGAACACACGATTGCGATGTCTTGAATTAATCAGCTGCTTTAAACAAATCGGTTGAATAAATGATTCTGTGACAGACAGATGATTTTACGCCACCGAGAAAACTAGCAGTTTTAGTATAATGTTTAAAGGTATAATTAATTTTTTCATCATGTTTCTACATTCATCATTTTATTTTTAAAACATTAATTTCAACAATATCTTATGCAGTTGTTATTGTACAAATTCAGATTCAATTTCTCACTCAAAACTTTAGACTTTAATGTCTGTGAGTTGAGTTATTTTGAGGGGACAGCAATTTTACACTTATGCAAGCTGTACACTCACTACTTTACATTGTAGCAAAGTGTCATTTCTTCAGTGTTGTCACATGAAAATATATAATACAATATTTACAAAAATATGAGGGGTGTACTCACTTCTGTGAGATACTGTATATTTATTTATATAGTTTATGTTTGCTTTTTTACATTTCTTTGTACATGTCTTTATTTATTTCTAATTATGTCAGTATTGTCTTTCCATATTCCCCTACAAATACCATTACAAACACTTGACAGTGTTATTTACTTGGCAGTCAATGGGACAGTCGCAAGCCTCCCGGTTTTCATCCAAAATATCCAAAATTGTGTTCCGAAGACGGAATAAGCTTTTACTGGTTTGGAACGACGTGGTGGCAAGTGATTAATGACTACATTTTCATTTTGGGTTGGAGTAACCCTTTAAAAAAACTAAATAAAACATGGTTAGGTCACTATAGTTAAAGCATGGTAACCACACGTTAACCATGGTTTTGTTACACTAACCATAATTTAGACATGGTATGTGTACAACTGTGGTTATACAAATGCAGAGCTTAAAGTTCTCCGGCACCGTGCCAGATCTCCGGCGTGCGGTGTTTGTCTGTGAAAAAAAAGATAGTCCTACATTAAAAAAATACAAATAAAACTTGTTGATATCAGTTCGAATTCACAAATTCGCCTATGTATGAGAGGAGCACAGCTTTTAATATCAACCAAACTAACATTACTAGCCATTCAGAAGTTTTTGCTCTTAGACACATGACGCACACAATGGTATCCAGAGCCACAGGCCTGATGAATGGAAAAGAAGCCTCCGGTTATTTACACTGTATTACAATACGACGAAATATGATATCAAACACAACTGCCTCTTTTCTGTTTCATTTAAAATATTAATAGCCACAAAAAAGGATATCAAAACACCACTACCTTTTAGTTTTCTTCAAAATATAAAACAACTCTCTTTTTGTTTTCATTTAAAAAATATAAAACAATATGTGGTTTAGGTAATATGTGCACATGTACTCTGATTATCTTTACTGTATGCATAATAAAATGAAAATTAAATGACAAGCACAAGTCTGCCTGTTTAGAGCTATCCAAAACGAATTTGACCTCATGTTTAACCCCTACAGAGCAGAGCATGTGAGCGGAGTGGAGCGCGAGCGGAGCGGGGAGCGGGAGCGGTCATATTTCCTTCAGAGCGGAGAGCGTCTTTCTGAAGACTCCGCTCCGCTCGCTCAATACGCTCAGCGCCGCTCGCTCAGACCAGAATGCGCTTCGGTAATTTGCTAGTTCCAGAATCTGTGGAATAGGCGAAGCAATAGTTTGTCTAAGCTAGTGTTTCTAAAACCAAATTCTAAAATCATGTGAAGATTGAAAGATGGTTTATTAGACCGCCCCACAGTTTTGGTTTATTTTAATTTTAGAAAGTGTGTTTCTTTGATTTATGCAATGAAATAATTAATTAAGTGCATTTACGAAAGTTTGCTAAGTGGCTTCAAAAACAAGACACGTTTTTAAATTAATACTTTTAATTTAATACATTTAAATTAATAACGTCACGCTGAAACATAACCGTTACTTATCGGACTACTGCTTTAATTGAGACATTTATTCAATAATTTCATTATAAATGGGGAAAAAAATAGGCCTACTGGATTTAATGTCTGAGCTTGATCTGAGCGGGATTTGGTGTACCGCTGAGCGTGAGCGGAACATTAGCAGACCGTTTGCTTTGGCTGTGAGCGACTGAGCGGAGCGCACACACACAAAGTGGAATATTGAGCTGAGCGTCACACCGCTCCGCTTCGCTCTCTTGCTCTGCTACAGATACATCAGAGCCAGCGGCAGATGTCAGAAGGACTAGCCGCGGTGAGAATGCTCTCGGCGGATACATGAGCACTGAGCACCCGGTGATCGTGTGGAGCTCACGTTTACCAAATCAGCGAAGCACATTTTCAAATAGGCGCTATATTTATAAATAAACAGCAGATTTGAGTTTTAAACAACTACATTCTCGCCTGAAATACTCGTAGAACTTAATTTCATGACACAATAACAGTAATATTTAAAAAATGTAGCGGGTTTTCCCCTCCGCCATTAACGCTCGCTGATTGGTGCAAAATGCATTCTGGGATACCTGGCTGCCTCAATTTCGCACAAGTCACCTCTTGATGAATCTTTGATAAAAGGGGCGGAGCAAGAACACATCCGGGGATTTTAACTGTACTTGGCTAGATGTGAACTTTGAATTGGAACAGTACTTGGGTGACGACAAAAAGGAATATTGGCAATATCGCATTTGATGGATAATTTTGCTAATGTTTTATATTATAGTGATTTCTGTGATAAATGTAATCTACAATGCTCAATTAGAGAATACAACAACGTAATGAAGGCCATCCCAGTACCCCTGAAAACAATAATTCAGCAGTTTGTTTTGTACTCTAGTACTATACAAGAAATGAGATCACTCTGTATTGAAGGTACAAGTGTAAAGAGCAAACAGTTTACAAATACGTTTATTAGAACGGTATTATCCAAAGAGTACTTCCCCAGTCAACTTAACAGAAAATACGTTCTTCAAGAATTTACTGAAGAAGAAGCAAAGACAATAAGGAAGCGATATTTAGCATTTCCAATACTTCCTAAGGCCAAAGAAGTGAAAATCAATATTCTAAATGACATTTATCCATCTAATAACTTTTTGCATGAAATATTTAATTGGGATAATAATTAATGCGGGTTTTGTGAGAAAGACATTGAAACTGTAGAACATGTGTTCTTCCAATGTGAACTTGTACAGAACCTTTGGCTGGAATTTCAAAACTGGCTTCATTCTAAACATAAATAAATAAACCCTTTGACTGTGGTCTCAATTACATTTGGAGTACTGTTGAAAGATAAGAACATAGACTTCTTGATAAATAACTTAATCATTTTGTGCAAACACTTCATTCACAGATGCAAATATTTAAAGGTTAAACCCTACTTCAGCGAATGGAAGAATGAACTGAAGATATTTGTTAAGTCTCTTTATTACATGAAGGACAGAAACGCCCAGAAACTCAAACATAATTTGAACTTGTATTTGTTGATAGACCCACGCCTCTTTTTATTTGTTCCTATTTTAGTTTATTTTTCTTCTTGTTTTTCTTTTTCAAATGACTGTATCAACACTAATAACTTGTGTTTAGTAGTTGAAATGTGCCGTTAAAGTTTGTATTTGTATGGTCTGCCTTAATAAAAAAACAAAAAAAAAGTACCTGGGCGAGGACTGATGATGTTTCACAAGTCCACAAGTACAGACAAGAACACATATTGAGAAACGTCTTCAAGATCATTAGAAAATCACAGGTAGTGAGTTTGATCAGGGTTGGAGCTAAACTCTGCAGCAGATTGGCCCTCCAGGGAAAGATTTGAGGAGCCCTGCATCTAGTGCATATTTACATAGAAAAGATATTTAAAAAGCAGCGGAGCTTTGTAAACAGCTCTTAGTAATCACGTCATCTCAATAAAAATGATATGATTGTCAGAACGACTTTTAAAAAGGTCCTGTTCACACATGATCTTTAATGGTAATTTACCGGTAATTTTACTGTAACGTTATGAGTGAAAGGCGCTAAACTCTTCCTCTGCTGTGAGTTTGGGTTACTTAACGGTCATTTCAGAAAACAATGTGCATTATCTCACTAGATTTGTAACGTAAATCATTTATAAACCTATGCCAACACATGATAATATATCAACATATTTATATGCGATTTGTAGCACATTGCAATATCAAAATACAAGTTGAAATCCTTGCTCTGAGTTTGCATGTGAAATGAAATGTATTTTAATGTCATTGAATCACGCTGTAAAGTGAAACAACACCAGGCCCTTGGCGCCCTCTGCTGGCCGGCTATTTGTCATAATACATAATTGTATGCCTACTTAAGTTGGTAATGTACATAGTATAGGCATATTGGTGTGTGTTTCAATAAAACCATGTAATTACTTGGTTTTGATATTTTATTTAAGCCAATTATTATTGCCTATTTGTTAGTTTATATGTAAATATAGTCATAGTAAAGCCTCATTTTCACTTAGGTCTATTTGTATTACTAAAAAATATCAGATTTTACCAAATCTGATACCAAACTCAATTGTCAAAATAATCAGTAGATTTCTTGATTACCAAAGTAATCGTTAGTTACAGCCCTAGATTAGTTAAACTAATTCAAAATACAACTGCATTGATTTACTTGTGATTCTGTCATTGAAAATGTATTTAAAATAGTATTAAAATATTGTGAACCAGGTATCTGTATTCTGTTTCATGTCCTGAGCTAAGTGCATTGTCACACCCCTAGTGTCGATAAGCAGTGATATAGCTCATAATTTTCCAAGTGTACGATATAGCTTTCATTCTTCAGTTCAATCATAAGGAATATGATAACTTTGCCATAGTATCCTTTCAAATGTTAAAGGTGCCACACAGTCATTGCATTCTTTGCATGTGCTGCACTTTATTTGTACTGTGTTCTTGTATTAGTGTATTAATTAGAATTTGAAAGATAATATTGATGTTGTTTGATAAGTGAGATCTCTGATTTTAGTCCTTGAAAACCAAAAAGTAGTGCTTGAAAAGTCCTTGAAAGTCCAGGAATGTAGATTTGCAGTATCTGTTCAACCCCCCTTTTTAAGTTTCCAGTTATTGGAGCATTTTATTATTTTTGTTGTTATTAATTGAACTGAACTGTGGTTTTATGTATTAAATTGTCTTGTTATATTTCCTATTTTATATAAATTTCCTAGTATTTCATTTACCATTATTTAATTTTAACAAAAACATTTCAGTAGTCTGAGCTAGTTACTAGTTCGTTTCAAGGAAAATCATTCAAATAAAGTCATTTATTTGTATTTATTTTTTTGCCAGATAACCTTGCGTATGTGTCCACCCCCGTAACCAAACCCCAACCCGGGAATTTTAGTTTTTATTTTGCTTTAACCCCTGAAAATGGCAATCACTACACTAAAATACATGGTTGTATACAGTGCCTTGCGAAGGTATTCATACCCCTTAATGTTTTTCAAATTTTGTTATGTTGCTGCCTTATTTTAAACTGCTTTAAATAACCCCCCCCCCCCCCACATCAATCTACACTCCATAGACAATATTGACAAAGCAAAAATAGAATCATCACAACTTCGTAAATTGATAACAAAAAAAAAACTCAAATAAGTACATTGCATAAGTATGGTGACGCATTGCTGCCGCACACAAATCATTTTTTCCACTTTATTATGTCGTAATAACGAGATATGATGTCGTTTTAACGATTTATTTCCGTTATAAGAGATATAGTAGGCTACAATATGTGAGCGAGCTGAGCAATTGTCCGAGCTGCTGTCGCCATAGTCTAACATAAACGAGGAACCTGCATGCTGCTCAATTGAAATACACTGTTTTAAATGTATTTTAATGTATGGGTTTTAATTGTAGCTACATGTTTATTACGATTAATCTCAATCTGTCTACAATACTATCCAATAACTACACTCAGACCCATGACATATTTAGGCTATAGGCCTATATATGATCAGATCAAAACAGTTATTTTTGAATAATCGACTCTGGGCTTGGAATATTTCTTTATTTGAATGACTGAAGTTTTATTTAACAACAAATCGAAATATGAACAATAACGGTAACGGCAACCTTATGTCGTGGCCTGCTATGTCGAGGGAACAACATCCATTTCTCGTGGCCACGACTTCTTATGATGAGGGAACGACATATTTTGATGTTGGTTTTCAAAAAACACAATGGATCAACACCAGCAGATGACATTGCACCCAAATCATCACAGACTGTGGAAACTTAACACTGGACTTCAAGCAACTTGGGCTATGAGCTTCTCCACCTTCCTCCAGACTCTAGGACCTTGGTTTCTAAATGAAATACAAAACTTGCTCTCATCTGAAAAGAGGACTTTGGACCACTGGGCAACAGTCCAGTTCTT